>JAODJU010000039.1:6105016-6123762 GCA_026776725.1 Gnathonemus echidnorhynchus
GGGTGTGTGTAAAACCCCCCCCCCCCCCCCCCACACACACACACACACACTAGGATGCAGACTCAGGCATTCGGATGTAGGCATCTGTTTTGGTCAAAAAGACATAAGAGAAGTCAATTTTATATGATCAGTAGTTATCGTGTTATATCTCCTCCTGGCCTGTGGAGGGAGCCGAGTTTACATTGTCGTTCATTATTGACGGCCTCCGTGCCTAATGACCTGACCTGGAAGTGCTGCTTATTAACAAGGTCTTTTGGCTATGTAAGAGCTTGACTGCAGCGTTTTGGGTGCTAATTAATGTATAGGGAAATGTTTTCCCCTTCTCATTTCTCTCTTTTTTTTAAAAGGCTTGGACAGGCTAATTTGTATAGCTCTGAGAACTCGAAGATCTGGGTCAAGTGATGGCATGTTGGCAGGTTTTATTATGGAAGATGCACCGAGGTGTCTGTAGCCAGCAAAGCTATTCCACTAGAAATTCCATGGCTAATGCTATTGAATCACTGCTGTTTTTTTATTGCTCCTCCCCCCAAAAAAATAAAACTCTAAAATTGCTGCCCATGTCTTATACATAAGAGGGGAATTCTCTGCCATTGTGAGAAATGAAGTACAAGCCCTGTAGTTAGTGCTAATGCTAGTTAGCAAGACTACTGCTAGCTAAGTACTGCTAGAACAAGGGGACATTTTGCGTTTAATGTACCCTACCTTTTATATCAGTATCCCACTTTGGCGCCATCAGCCATAGAAGTGACGTGCAACCGTGCATGCAACAGTGTTTACAGGGGCGGGGACTGAGAAGGCCAGGTGTAAATAGACAAATAGATGACGTGTTACTATTTTCACTCTGTTTCATTATCCCCTGTTCTTGTATGTCTTCTATTGCTGAGAGTGTGGATTCCCAAGAAAGAAATAAAGTTCAATTTGTAGGCACTTCAAGATCAGAATGGATCGTAACTGAGGTTCTCTATCATTCAGACCCAAGCGTGCCATATACAATGAACATTTTCTCTATTTATATCAGTAGTCGAGAAATTCTTGCGACCACTTTGGAGACATGACAGAGTTCTCTTTTCAGAGTGGAACCGGGTCGTGCATCCTGTTTCAAGCACAAGCTCACATTGATTGGTGAAGCACAGGTGTTTGCATTAATTTCCCCTCAGTTTGGTTCTAACTGATAACTCATTGTTTAAAGGTGTGTAATGAACACGCCTGTCACATGCTTTAAGGGCTGGTGTGTGAGAGAGATCACAGGGCTCATTTTAAAGACTCGAGACATTTTATGGAAATCTGTTATGGTCCCATTTCGATTTGTTTTTGAACACAGTATTTTGCACAGATGTTTTCATGCATTGTCTTTCTGGAAATCCCATCAATTGGTCATCCACTATACATCTTCAGTATAATCTATGGATTGATTAGTGAGGTTTTATTTGAAATTGTTAATAATCATATGTCTGTAGTCAATCATGTTCTGTCCACAAGCTTTGGTTGTGATTAGCGGTGACTCAAGTGAGCTTCCTGTGCTTGGTACTTAAAATCTCAAATGACTAATATCACTGCTTTGCTTCCCCCTCCAACAGCCACAACTTTCAAGTAAAGAACATCAAAGCAGTGAGTCACCATTCTCACAGCTGCTCATTTTTGTCTTACTGTTTTAAAAAGGACATCTTCATTTAGCAAAAAGATGTGAGTATTTATAGTATTTAAAAGGTTACCTAGAGGTGTTTTGCATGATACTGTTGAAACTGCTGTGAAAATGATTAAATACAAAAACAAAAGCACTGAGTTTTCATAAGTAAATATTAATAACATGAAAAAAAAATACTGATGAGGAATACCGGGGTATAGCAAATTGAATTAGTTCAATCCTGATAAAATTAGAGCGTGGGCAGCCGTTTCTGCATTGTGTGAAAATAACTGTGATCTTATTCATAAGTTTCAGAGATAAAGGAAACTAAAGGATATACTTTTCACTCTTTTCTTAAGGCTCATCTGGTCAGTGGTTACGCTTAAATTTCCAGCCTCATCAAATAGAATATTATTCTCTGTCGAACCACTGGATAATGTATTGGTTTATTTTTCACTAGATAAGGACAATGCAAGCTTTGAAACGTACATTTTAACACCTGGTGGCTTAATGTTTAGCACAGTGCCAGAGCTGGGGGCTTAAAATTCTTCCTCCGTCTTTCTGTGTGAAGTTTGGTTGCTCCGCCCACGTTTGTATAGTTTTCCTCTCAGTACTCAAGTTTGCCCTGAAGTGTAGTAACATGCAGGTACTGTAGCTGAACTGGTGACATGTGGCATCTTGCCAAGGACAGCATAGTGTCCAGTGTGTCACCTACACTGTGACCCACTCCTCCTGGGACAGGCTTCAGGGATACCACAACCCAGTACTGGATAAGTGCTTATCGAAGACAGGTGGACGGTTGAAGTTTTAACATAAGGCGAATGGTTCTCAGCATCTTTACTGAGGAACTGCCATCAGATCTCGATAAAATAAAGCTGAACATCATCAGCATTCTAACGTAGAAACGAAAACCCAAGTCAATGGGCAACATCCCCAAGTAGCAGGATATACAGTGGAAATAATAAAGGCCCCAGGATAGAGCCCTGAGGGACGTCACTTTTTTCTTTTACTTTTCTTCATACAGAGTAAACTTCACAGAGTCAACTTTATACAAAATATGATAAAGTTACTTGAACATACTGTGACCTGCTGCAGTAAAAGCAGAATTTATATCTGAGTATGAATATTCTGCAGATTCAAAATAGGTGTCATGATCCAATCTTCCGCTCCTCCCGTGTGCCACGCCCCCTCATCTACCGTGTGGATTACCTGTGTTTACCAGCTGTTTCTTATTTTTGTCATTAGTCCTATGTATTTAAGTCTGCGTTAGGTATGTTTTCCCCAGGCCGGTCACTGACGTTGCTTTATGTAACGTAGTGTGTTTTCCCTATTAAACCCCGTATTCTCCCAATCCCTTGACTCCTGTTCCTGCTTCCCCGGTCCGTGCCTGCGCGTTGCACGATAATGGGTTTGTAATCACCTGAAACAGAAGGATCTGGGTGCTTAATCATATAACCAGAGACATTTTCAGACATGTTCAAAAGGTCCCTGTTGATGGTAAAATATTTGCAAACACCAAAACTCTAAACTTCTAAATTTCTGCAATCTTAATTTTAATAACCAGTCAGAAAAGCATCTATTACACTGTATTTTTTGCTGATATTCTGAATTTTTGAAAGAGATGGTACACCCGTTTGACATATGACCATCAAAGCCATATAAACTGTCATAGTAATGACCTTCTATTTAAAACAGTCGAGAAATACCATTTAGGTAATGAGTGGTCATTTAAAGACTGAGCAGAGCAATTTGAATTTCACGATCAGCCGACCCATAGTGAAAAAGGCACCTTGAAATGATATTTGATATTCTCAATAATCTTAAGTACATGTAGCAGCTCAAACAGTTTAATTGTTGAGTTTCTAAATTTGTTTGAAGATAAGATCTACATCTGAAACAATCCTGCTGAATTACTCTTCTCTTGTTTTCATTCAGGTAAAAAGATCTTTTTTTTTAATCTCACAACCTTTGGCATTTTGCCTTCAGCTGAAGCAAAAAGATCAGTGGCTGCCTTCGCTCTAATGTTAAAGTATTTTCACAGTCCATTGGTTGATAAAAGATTATGCACAATCTTTGTTACAATCTGCAAATATAGAAATACAGCTGCCAAAGGGGAACAGCACACATATTATCTTTAACTTGAAATATCACTAAATGCAACATACACAGATATCCAATATTAGACAGCCCCAAACTAACATCAATCATGTTGTCTGAAAACTTGAGACAATAAAAACACGGATTTCAACAAAAGCAGAAGCACGACTCTTTACTGAAAATCCCAGGCTGTCCATAATAATAATTTTCTGCAGTCAGTGTGAAAAATATTGTTGGCATTGGATTAAAATCAGTATGTGAAATAAAGGATGAATTGGTTGTAGGTTGTCATTCTTGTAACAACCCGTCCAAGCTGAGAAGGTGTCAGTGTTATCAATAAAACTGGAGTAATTAAAATTGCTCTGTTTCCTTAACCAGTTATTCAAAGATATATTACTGCTAAATCTTTCATTTCTTTTTCTCTGTGGATCCTGATAAAAATGCCTTCAGTCTGTGTGCTTGCAGAGTGTTGACAAGTGACTTAAAAGGCTTAAAATTGTTAAGTAGAATGTCTTTCATTCTAGAATATGCTCTAAATGCCCCGAGTTTATGCAGCATATAAGCTTTCTTGCAGCATCTACAATGCAAGTCAAGCAGAAAAATGCAGCTTTTATTTTTAAATCCACAACTCACACAATTGAATCACTGATGATCAGAAATGTATGGATGCTTTGATTGACTGATACCTTTATTGACCTGGAAGGATTAGGATGGAGAGAACTGGCCAGGAAGGGAAGCTCAGGGGCTTAAACCCACACCCAGCAGTAGGTGAGGAAAATGCTCACTTTTGTGCTTCTTATGGATACTGCCTTCAAAACTGAAGAATCTCAAGGTTATCTTCTCCCAAGAAAGAATCATTTTGAGCATTCAGATCTTCTCTTTTCTCTTGTCAGGTCTTCCTTGAAAATATACACCTGTTTTCTCCGTATTACTACCAGAGGGTGTAGGTCATGGTTTCCACTTAATATGTAGACTGTCAGACATGAATGAATGAATGAAAGTCGCATTTATGTAGTGCTTTTCAAGACACCCAAAGCGCTTCACAGAAGCAATGGGGAGCCACTTCAACCCCCACCACTGTGTAGCCCCCACCTGGACAATGACAATCCAAGACATATATATGCTGTGTCTTCCTCTGCTCTATCCATCTGACAAGACTAGAATGTTATCATTTTTGCCACTTTCTCGCCAATCATGCTGCTGTAATCATTCCTTCACCGAAATGTATCCCTTCATTGTCAAAGTTCTTAGACGAGTCTTTGCTGAATAGTGTCACTCAATCTGTTACATCTACGAATATCATCCACACGGAACATTCTAATGGAAGTTTTCAATTCCAGGGAAAAGAATGCGTTCAAATAAATACCAGTCCCAATAGAGTAATCATTGTTTACATCTCTGTGAGTTGCCCTGTTGATGTGCTAGAGTTTCTAATTCCCTAGACTATGACTTAAATTATCGGTAAGCTACAATCATAATGTTCCATTATATATTTTCCCAACTGAGTGTTTCTCAGTAGTTTCCAATCAATTGGATAGAGTCCCACTTACTAACCTAACAGTCGGTGAAATTGTAACTCTCGAGAAATTTTACTCTGATGGACTCCAGGGCTCGGCATCTATAAATCTTTACGTATATTCGGCATATTTAGAAATCGGGAGTATTGATAAAGTCACTGCTTGTCTTTAGCTTTAAGAGTGCAGGATTACATTAATACGAAATGCAAGTGGATAGTTATATTACACGTGTGAGAAACAAGTAGGGGATCTGCTGTGCATGTTAACAGGGTGAACCGGGGGATTGTAACTATTTGTGTTCCCTGCGTTTTTTCTTCTTGCTTCTACTTTGTTGTGTCTGATCTGCTTTTGTTCTTCTGGGAGTAACTCTAGACCCGAGCTCCATTTTCTCTAGCAGGCATTTGGCTTTGTGCAGTTTTCGTAATTTTTTTTTTTTTCTCCAGCCGACTGAAAGAACATTTATTGTATGCCTCCAAAAAGGGAATCGCCCCCTTGTTTAACAAAACCCATTTATTGTATGTCCCAGCAAAGTGAATCCCCCCCCACCCCGAAAAAAAAAAAAAAAAACTCAGGTCTGATTCCTAACTGCCCATGAAAACCATCACTTTCACACTCATAAAATGTTCTTGTGATCTTTACTGTTTAATTGGTATATAGAGAAATGAATTCTGAATCAGGCACAGTGACTCAGTGGGTAGCATTCTCGCCTCACACCTCCAGGGTTGGGGGGTGTGGGGGGTGCATGTTCTGCCATGTCACATGGGTTTTCTCCAGGTACTCTGGTTTCCTCCTGCAGCCTAAAGGATGCACAGTTATGCCAATTGGCTAATCTCTTAATTCTGTTTTTTTTAATAGTGTGCATATGTATGAGCCGTGTAATAGTGTGATATACTGGTATCCTGTGTAGGATGCACTCTTTCTTGTGCCCTAAGCATTCTGGGATAGTCTCTAGGCCCCTAGAATAAGGCTTTGGAACATGAATATTTCATAAAATTATATGCAATTCAATAAGTTCCTTTATTAATACAGCATGCTCAGGTAAAGACTCACATAACAGTACAATAAGCATTTTTTACATATTGTGTTCTAAATAAGAACATAAAATATTCCTTATTAATTCTAAGCTGTTATTGCCTTTCAGGCTCTTGGCTCTGATGCTGTATTAACTGTTTTTTGCTATGTTTAAGAAAACCAAATGCATTTTTTTTCCCCCATCTCTTTGGAACAGTGTCAAACGGAGTGTAATGAATAAGCTTGCATTGCGGTGCCTTTAACAGCGCGCTCATTTTCCATGGGAACTGGTGGCGGCGTTAGAAAAACATTCATTAGTTGTAAATGGAGCCATAAACGCTTGTGAATTAAAGTCTAACAATCATACATCACACACAGCAGGCTGATCAGTTTAGAAGATAACAGACAAATAAAGGCGACATAGACTGCATCTGACTGATCCCGTGTGATCACAGATGCTGCTTTTGATTGGTTCTACCATTATTATCCTCCTTTTACACCCATATATATTTTTCATAAATACTCCTTGTAAGTCTTTGTCTATGTCCTCAGCAGGCTCCGATATTAAAAGAGTAATATTCCATCATTTTTTGTAGCAAAATTTATGACTCTGGATTGAGGTTTCGACAATGAAATCTGAAATTGGTCTGCACGTTAAAAACCCAGACTTGGGGTTAAGGTAAGATCAGTATCTGTTACAGCATTAAAGATTAACTTCAAACGGGTCCGACCTCTAGAGTTAATGTACTTGCAAACCCGCTGAAGTAATCAGACATTTAATCATAATTACTAAAAGCACAACATCATTCCTTGTAAAGCTGTCTCGCTTGGGGCGTTGCATGCGTTACATTAGTGGACCTTTTAAATGTGGCCGCTGTGTCCACAGTGTTATAATTGCCTTCTGCTTCCAAGTGTGAGTGGATAAATATTTTAGTCTTTTCTCTCTGTCAGAGGGATGTAAAGTGGATCTCTAAGGGAAAGCTGAGCTCTCTCCTCGCTTCATACTTCGGGGATTAACATATCGTTATTTCAATGAGCTTCTGCAGTTACTTTGCTGAAGGCTGAACAGACCACATGGCGAGTCTAACAAAGAGGCCTGACGCCCATTTGAGGTACTTATTTGACAAATCATGTATTTAAATAGGTATTTTGAGGTTGGAATGTACAGAGAGGGGAATGTAAAAAGCAGGAGAACACCGTTGGTGCTCGTTTGGAAAAATGAGATCTACTTAAGTAAACATGAACATGGAGTAATGATCTTGTTGAATCATAAACCATCTTGGGCACAGGTGTGTAAATACTTTCTTGTTGGAGGAAAAAAAAGAGAAACATTTGCTTTTAAGCAGTATTTTGTTTCTAGCGAACAATAGATATCTAACATTGCTTTCTGTAGAATTTGATATTCTACGGTCTGTGAGCAATAGAGATGATGCATCAACAGTACTGGTCATCCAGAAGAAAAAAAAAAACTCACCAGATGACAACATGGAGAATTGCATCAAAGCATTTTAGCTCTAACATTACCAGGCTAACAAAAGGGAAGTATGGTATTACAAGGAATGAATATTCTGCGTGCCAGTGCTGGTTTGGAGGAATGTGGAGCCCGTCGCACACAAATAAAGTCTGTGCTGTTCAACTTCACTGAAGTGCTACTTGCCTTGTAAAGCTGCGGATTTCTATTAGACTGTAGGAGTCCATTCAGTCATACTGAAAGCCCATTAACGTGTGTCAATACGGGGCAGCATAGATAACACATAACAAAACTATAGATAGCCTCTATACGAGCAGAATGCAGAGATGGCACTTGATCTGATCCTCAGGAAGCATAATAGGTTTTCAAAGGCTATTTCTTTCAAACAGTCCTTTGCTGCTCCAATTTACTCCATTTTATCTGGCTTATTTTTCACAACCCTAGAGTTATAGAGCAATAACAGAATATTTATCATGTTCAATTAGGTGTCTATTTAAATTTATTTCATAATTTATATTTCAATTGTAATATTGTTGCAGTGACTAGTGTACGTGTCCTTTTTTGCTATTATATCACTGATTAGAACATCCGTAGTACTATGAAAACATTATATGAGGCCTACTTGTACGGTTCCTATAGCATACGCAGTAAATCTTTCCTTTGACGTTGTTCTTTCACTTTACTGGGTGCACTATTATATCCCCAGTGGGTGATAAAGTAAATACAGTAGCTATAAACAGAAATTATGGCAGCTATTATTATCATTAAGACCACGTTCCACTAATGCAAACAAAAAGGTCAAGAAATGCTGCTTAACAACAGACAAGCATCCCTCAGGTGCTTTGGTCGGAGAGAAGATCATCAAACGATTCTTTAAACGGGTACTGCTGCTGTGACGCTCATTCACAAATCAAATTTACTGAGGCTCAGTAGAATTTGAGCACCATCCCCTTTCCCACAAATTGATTGCTAATGTACAGCAGCCAGGAGACTAGAGGAGTCTATCATCAAAGATGTATTGGTCATAACCGACATGACATCACTTGGTGAATTGTTCCCTGCTCTTGAAGAATTCTACATCCCTGTATGTAATAATATACTGGAGGGAAATATCATTCAGAATCCATCTTTAATGGTGAACGCTTCAAGCATCACTCAGATGAAAACTGCCATCTGGATGGCGTTGCTTGAGTCAATCAATTTGTCACATTAATTCGAGCACAAGTGACAAACACTTAAAATCCCTTCAAGTACTTCCAAATCATAATGCTCACACAGGAAATAACAAGGGATTTAACTATGGCATATTAAATCTTGGATATGGCACAAATCATTAAGAAATCCTTAATTTTGTGATGAGCTTAAATTTGTTGCCATTTTTATAATTTATACAGCAGAAAGTTAGCAAAGATTTTAAGTAAACTTTTAGAATAGAGGTACTTTATTAATCCCCATAGAGAAATTCTCTTTTTGGCCCATATCACTCTCCATATAGGTGAGATCAAGCTTGGGGGGGTATAGCAAAGGGCAGCCACCGGGAGGCACCCAGGGAGCTAGAGGTTAGGGGCCTCGCTTGAGGGCCCACAGCCATGTGATTATTTTGCCGAGGCTAGGCTCAATCCAGTGACCTTTTGATTATGGCCACAGAGGCTTAGCCCTGCTGAGCCACACACTCACATTACCCACGTTAGATTCATCACAACATTACAAACCACAAGACTGGATAAAAAAGCACAGTTGTGTCCTATAGGCTTTGGCGTTTGAGTCTTGCCTCTGCTATATGTGGAGTTTACCCTTTCTCTCCATTTTGTTAGGCCAATTGGCTTCTCTGAAATTGCACATAGTGTATGATTGTGTGTGTGAGTGCATGTGCCCTGCGATGGACTGACCTCCAATCCAGCAGGCACCCTGGCCTCGTGCCCAATATTACCTGGGATAGACTCCAGACTGCCCTGCAATGGATGGATGTAAAATTTACTGTTAACAGAAAAGTATTCCTGTGGCAAGTCTTTTTGGTAATCCTTTATCTAATTTTCCCATGGTTGGCAGAACTTCTCTTAGGTTGCTTGAAGATCACTCATGGGTAGAAGTGTTTAGGATATCCCAGATCTTAAATGTGACACAAGTGATATTTCATCACTCAAGGAAACTCCATTTTAATGTATTCTTAAGGCAACAGGGTGTATCTTTGGATTCATGCTTCGGATCTCTCTTTTTGCACCATCCATTTCAAGGCCACACCTTTCAGTGCTGCTCGCCCCATTACTGTTCTGAGGGCAGAACGAAAAATGATTAGTTCAGAGAGATAACCAATCAGATCATAGAGGAGGTGGGTCTGAGCAACTAGGGGAGGCAAGACCAAGACATCTGATTGGTTGGTCCCGTCTCCTCTAGTTGCTTGGAGCATATAAACCACCCTGAAGACTTAATGAAAATGGCAGGTAGGGTTAGGGTTAGGGTTAGGGTTGGTGTCAATTGTTGTGTTCTGTGATTGCATATGATGTTGCAGCACATGTGGAATTCTGGGGGTGTCAATATAATTAGAGTATCAAATTACTCACCAAAATGTGATACTGTAGATACTGAACATAATACATGGAAACTAAATTTTCCACTGCATTTAACCAAATTATTAGCAATTATTAGCAAAAATTTTTAAATCACTAATCCAGTGTTCAGTATTTCTTGTCAGTGTCTTGAACTCAGACGGATTTGGCATTTAGGTCGAGGCATAACGCAGGCAGAAATGGTGGACGATCCACTGGCGGCCCCACGGGACAACAGAAGCACAAGAAAAACACAAGAAAACACTAACAAAAACAAAGGACCACGAGGGGTCAAAAGAAAATGAAGACTGATTACAAAACAGGGCAGGTAACATCAAGCAATATCCAACATACAACAACCACAATCAACGAATTACTAAGGAACAGAACTCAGGCAGGGACTTAAATACTAAAACTGAATGGGGTAATGAGAGAGCAGGAGTGAGACAGACACCTATCCAATAGGGGAGGGTGCAGGACAAGGAGCAATCAGGAAAACACACAAGGGCAGGAACAGGAACAGGCAACAGGTGGAACAATTAACTCAAGGAACTAAAACTAAGAACTAACTAAGAAATATGGAAAACAGAATCTAACACTGTGGAAATAAGAGACAGGTAGAAATGCAAGCACGGGCAAACAGAACGAAACCAAAACCAAATACAAATCACAAGACACAGGAGATATAAAACTCATAATGAAACAGTAGGGAACAAAATACAAAAACAGAGAAAGCAGGAGTCAAACACACAACAGAGGGGTTAACAGAGGGGTTAACGCTCAGGTCATTGAGCCATGCAGCCGACAGAGAGCTGGGGAAACACTGCAGACTGACAACGGGGGAAAGGACACAGATTGGGACAACAGGAACTGACCCTGATGGTCAGTTAATCAGTGTTTTTAGCTCTAGAGCAATTAATTAAAGGTAGAAAGAGTACCAAATACATTAGTAATTTTTTTTTTTCACAACTGATGGAATGAACTGATGGAATCTCTTTGAAAAACAGTAATACGTGTAACTTTTTAGTTTGGTTAAAGCAATTAAAATGTATTGCAAGTGCTAAATTAATGAATGCTATCACATGCCCTGAATCCTACAAGACATCTAATTAATACAAATTTATAATGAGCACATATGTAATCCTATACAAAACAGGAAATATAGGAACTTGACTGAAAATACAGCAAAATGTGTTGTGGGTAAGGAGCGCACAATCGAGGGGGGGGGCAATTTTTTAGTTAAGATGTGGTGCAGGTCCAGAAAAGTGGAAATGTAGATATAAAGTGGAAATTTAAAAATTCTGTGGCTTAAAAATAGGAAGAAAAAATACCTTCAACAAGAACAAGCAATTATATGCAGAAAAGAAATATACTCAGAAAACAAGGACTAAACGAAGTTAAGCCGGTGTATTCCAATTAACTTTGAGGCATCTTAGTTTGGTTCTTAAACATTTATATCTTTTAAACTGTAGAACAACAGCATATTATAAAAAGATGATAAAAACTCCCATTTTTTCCCCATAGGAAAGCATTACTGCTTACGGACGTCTTTCCCTAAAGTAATAATGTATCTCATTTTAACTCAGCAAAGTGCTATCTTAATTATTTTTCTTAAAATTGCTACTGGAAAAATAAACAGCATAAAAGGGATTCAAATATATCAGTGACTCACTTTGGAAAATGGAAGAGAAAACTTTTTTCAGCTTCAAATGAGCCTCCTGTAAGATGGTGGTGGGTGACTTTTCACAATAAATGAACTGGATAAGAGCAATTAAGTGTTTAACTTGGTGCACGAATGTCTTCCTGTTCCTGCAGTCTTATTTGGAGGAGATTCCCATGACCAGCAGTTTTAGTGAAAATGGGACCCTGTGGTTTGTGAATGAGGTTTACAAATGTCTCCTGTGAAGATGCTATTGATTTTATGATTGTCTTCTAAAGAAGAAGTCCAGAAATATACAAGTTAGAAATCTTAAATAGTTTGACAGGAAATTCTGAGGTTTTACAAACTGAAGGTATTGCTCTACATTTTTTTGGAAGCGTTTTGTAAAATCCCATCATTTAGAATCGGTGATGGAGGCAAGGACGTAGATTTGGGTTTGGATGGTACAGACATGTCCAAACTGATACTGTACCGTGTGTGTTTGGGGGGGGGGGATTCAGAGCTGACTTGGTCCCTACTGATGTTGAAACCAAAGCTGTGACATTGGTTGTGTGTATCTTTTCCCGGCCATGACTTGGGCTCTTTGAACGTCTGCGTTTTACCTTCCTTGGTGTTTAGAATGGAACAGGAGTGCTGATCCCTACACTGCAGGACCAGAGTCTGATCAAAGATTACAGTTAATTTGCTTGAATGGCTTAATGAAGTGGCCTAGATGCCGCACCGAACGGAGAGCCGGCCGCTTTGGGCTCCTTTCAGAATCGCCGGGAATTCCAGGGGCCCCCATCTGCATAAGAATGCACACTTGGCAGCAACAATGCTGAGTCCAGCGCTGTGTGGCCCAGGCGTGAGACACAAGGGAAGGGTGCCCCCCAGGGAGGGCTTTGCCACCGCCTGGCAGGGGGACTAAGATCACCCCCACCAGTGAGATGCACTGACCCAAGCAAGCTTCTCTATGACACCCCTGCTGCAACTGTTGCGGATGTATGGCACACATGTACAGTTCGCCAAAAGCCAGCGTCCACCATGAAAAATCACAGTACAGTACATATTACTCCTTCCACGTTCTTATACTAAGGATTGGCTACACAGCTTCAGTCACAACACACTGATATAGTTAATGAGAATCACCTTTATTTTGCTGGGTACTTTGCATGTAGAATGAATTTCCTTTGGTGTGTTTTGTTCCTGAGGCACAAAGTAAGACCTACTCTTTATATGACACATGATACATACAACAGATGGATCTTTGCATGTAGCCCATAAAAAGAACCCATTTTTGCCATGTATTTTATTGATAAACACTTTTTTTTTTCTTTTAAATGCGTTGAAGTTGCATTCGATTACAGAAATATAAAGACGAGTAAAGCGTTAAACTCTGTAAAAATGTTGTGTCTGTGTAGTTATGATAAGTGAGAAGTTATGATGGTATGAGTTTGGTACCAGTGTGCTGTGTGTGTGTATTAGCGGCTCCTGTACAGGCTGAATAATCTGTGTACACGACGGGGCCCAGGCAGATAAACAGACACACGTTCGCAGCACGGACATACGTGGATGGTGGGATAAATCTGATGAGCACAGCCACGATTGGAGGCCTCGCAGCTCTGGCTCACCAAACCTCGCTGCTGCCTCCTCAGAAACGAGGTCTGACTTCCTGCCAAATCCACTGTTACTATTTCAGAGCTCTGTTAAATTGCCAAAGGTAACAAAACTGAGAGGCGACTTTCATTTTTTTTTTTTTTGTCACCCAGGAATGCATCAGCTATGAAAGGCAGTTAAACAAACAACACTGGTAACTTAATTTTTTTAAAAGGATTTCTTGCAAGGCAGTACTATGCTTATCTTGGTAAAGTCTATCACTATATAATCTCTGTACACATTATAATATAGCATTGTGCTATAGAATAGCACTACTAATATAGCACTAATGGTACTATAAATACAGTACTACTGTGTTCATAAAGACTATTGTTTATAAATGTCGATAATTGTTTCTGCACACATTGTGATTTTCCAAACTTGTTTCATGTATATTTTATTGTAACCATCTCTGCTTTATGATGGAAGTTTCATACTGCAGTTCGGCTTTGATCTGCGGCACATTATTGAATGAGCAAATGATGACCGTTGCATCATTTCTCCACAATTTTACGTCCCTGCTGAGAGAGCGTCTGTGCAGTTATTGGTCCAGTTATTTGCTTATTTATTTATTTCACCCTGGTGGCTCAGTCCATCAACATCAGTGTGAGGGAAGTACAATACTTTGTGGATTGGGGAGCGTTTGCGATTGTAGGGTTTACCGTGACAATCCTATATAAGAACGTCAATCTTCCTTAAAAAAAAAAGTTCGTACTGCAACGCGGATATTATAGGTCTGAATGAGTAAATGACTGAGAAAAGAAGAATGCAGGAGATTTTTCAAGAGATTTTAATAGTCCTCTCCATTCCAAACAGCAGACAAAAAGAAATGTAATAACTTTTCTAATGGAATAATTCATCCAGACCCCAGAAATGTTCCGTCCTTGAGAGATTCTGCCCTCCGCCTATAAACTGAGCCGTACAACATAAAAACCTCACAACAGAGATCTAGGTGAAGCCATTCCCGTATCTGTGCAACAAAGACAGTCGCCTTCAGTGACTGTGACTTGGACCCCCCAGGAAGGGAACAGCGGCCAGCATGCAAGGAAATCGGGCAAAGAAACTCCATCATTTTGTCCAAAACACCTTGGTGCCCTTGGGGTCTTTTGATAATGACTTCTGCCCCACTTGTTGGAAAGGAGCTAAAGCTGAACGTATTTGAAGTTATTGTCATGTAAATTACATCATAACAAGAACATGAAATGAAAACTACTGGGGAAGTGTCATTCTGTTTTATCTCGTGAGCCCTGCAGTTGATACATGAACTGTGTGATCTACAAACATATGTTTGAAACCCAGAGAAGTCAATCCCACAATGGATATTTATCTATAACAGTATAATAATATACACTTGTTGCCAAACTCTTCAAAATATTTGTTTGTTTGTTTATCTATCTATCTGTCTTGTCTGTCTATCTATCTGTCGGTCTGTCTATCTATCTATCTTTAGGACCACAGGGAAATGCAGGTACAAGTAAATGGCATAATGTTTTTATTTAATACTGATTGTCCTGCTCCATGGCAGTTATATTCCCTGCCCTTAACTTCATATTTTCTGTGTCCAATCATTCTTTTTCCCATCAGGACCTGAACTTCAAGACTAAGGAACAGCTTCATCTCGACAGTAATAAGAATGTTAAATACATACTGACAACTTGCAGTATAATCCCTGTCACCACTGTAATTTATTAACCACTGACACTTTAAACCTCAGCACCTTGTATGCTATTGTATATTGTATGTATATTGTAGATATTGCGTGTAATTGTTCACTATACTGTTACTGCCATTGTTCTTCTTAATTATATGTTGTTTAAGTATTAGGGAGATATGCAAACAAGCATTTCATTATATTTTTACTTTCACAAATGATAATAAATCTTTTGAATGTTTCAATACTTTTCCTTTTGTTTCATGTACAGAGTACAGAACAGTTGGTGTGCGTATACTGACTGATTTAACTGTATTCCCTGGAAGATTAATGCATATCTGTTTGGGAGCAGGTCACCCCTACTGCAGACATTTTCTTGTTAAGATGTTAACTCAAATAGTATTTGACATAGCTCTTTAAAACTTTTGCAAAGGCATTATATGGGTGAGGAACTGAAAATGATTAAACTTTTAAACAGATTGCTCCAAAACTGAAGCAGCTCTGCATAGTGATAACCAGATGCTTGATCCCATTAAGACAATAACTCCAAAAGTATTTGACAGATCTTTTTCAAACTTCACATCGTGTCGGTGAAGACCTGGCAAATTTTGACATATATCACACTATACTTGAGGCACTGGCACTTAGGGAATAAGGAGAGAGACTTAGATAAGATGCTTGACCTTGTGGACAGGACAACTGTAGTAGATTGTATCACTCTACTAACTCTGTTTGATCTTTGATGGATCTTACTGTCACTTCACAGAAAAAATATATGAATGACACCTAAAACAAACAAACAGCAGTGATAGGTGGCAGCAGAGGACAGAAACAGCAGTGATAGGTGGCAGCAGAGGACAGAAACAGCAGTGATAGGTGGCAGCAAAGGACAGAAACAGCAGTGATAGGTGGCTGCAAAGGACAGAAACAGCAGTGATAGGTGGCAGCAAAGGACAGAAACAGCAGTGATAGGTGGCAGCAAAGGACAGAAACAGCAGTGATAGGTGGCTGCAAAGGACATTAAGGGAGGCTTGCAGATACGATCTTGTGAACAATCTGAAATCTGAAAGCATGTTTGTCAGCTTCCCAGGAACATTGTACAGGTCAGCAATTCTCAAACTGTGGGATGCAACATGATTTCCTGAATATCCTAATAAGCTTGTAATTGTATTGTTAGCAGTCCAGTAGCTGGTCAGCGAAATTTTTTGTGGAGAACTTGCCAATATTTATTGTGGGGGCATTGGTAACACTTTGCATGAATGCCATGTCTATAAAAATCCATAAACACATTCATAGCACATTACAGTCGACCCGTCTGCATCGTGACTTTCCCCATCATGGTTTCGATATATCGTGGGGGTGGCATAAGAACTTAAAAGGGAATTATATTATTTAATTATTTTTTGGGAGTTTTGTGAAAGTTGCAGGCAACACACAAAAACGTAACTCATAACTCAATTGCATAAAATGTACATGCAGTGCTGGTTTGGAGGGCACCAAGAGTTTTTACTGGAACCTTTCACGAGATATCTCATGATCTCATAGTGATCTCGCAGTGATCTTTGTATCTCACGTTCCTCGTATCTTTTGCTTCGCCTTGGTGCGCTCTGCTGACATGCTTGCTTCACTCACCAAAGAGACTAAGAGGATCAACAAATTTAACATGGTTTTTCCCCATCGTGGGGGCCTGTGCCCCCAACTCCTTCAATGTTTAAAGGTCAACCGTATAAAGCATTTATAAAGAACTGTAAATGTGGCTATTTAAAATTAAATATTATAAATATTATTAAATAATATATTATATACAATTATGTATTATAAATTATGTATTTTAATATTATTATAATTAAATATTAATAAAAAGCCACAAAACATTATAGCCATGTTTATTATACATTACGAATGCCTTATGATGCTCTCATCTGTAATGCTATACAGATACCTTCATAATGCAGTATGAAGGATCCTTAATTCTTATACTCACCAATATAATGTATTATGAAGGTATGTATAGTGCATTATAGGTGAGAGCTTCATTGGAGCTTAGGAAGAATAATAATCAACATTATATCCACTAGATACCATCCAGGGAACATTGAAGTCAATTTTTGATGTTAAAAATACTAATATACCAACTTCTTGCTTGGTTGCTAGTGTTTAGTTTTCACAACTCAGGAATCTGGTACATTACACAGATTTTATATACACCCCACTGTGCCTGTGGAGCAGTAGCTTTTGCCAGCTCACTGGAGCTTGTGTGTGTGCAGGCAAAAACAATGCAGCAGTAGCAAGAAAATCACAGTGGAGTCATTAGATAGTAGTTGTGTCTGGTACTGTTCTTACTGTTTTGTTACGGAAAATGTTGGTCATAGTCCAAATGAGAAATAAATAGATTATAAATATTTAGACAAATAAAGAATAGAAATTATATGAATGACATTTTAAGACATGGAAATTGTAGACATGAGTCTCTGCAAGACGGGGTTATGGGCGTGTTGAAAGGTCATTTCTATTGGCCCAAAATGCTGGCAATAAACGTTACTTCAGAACGAGACCAGATATTTGCTATACATAATGTAAAGGTCAAGCAATAACTATGATTAACAGACATCTGTAATTAAATACCTATTTCATATTTGTTCATATGGCGGAAGACATTTCCTGTGCCTGTTTACACTTATTGCCTTACTTCCAGAAAGCACAAAAAATGACCCACTTTGCCACACTCTTTATTTGTCAAAAGACACACCCTTCGACACAAAATTTTCGACACTGCCACAAACCCTTCGACACACCTTCTAACCCATTGACACACCCACTAACCCCTTGACACGCCCACTATCCTTTCGACATGCCCACTAGCCCCTTTTACACGCCCACTATCCTTTTACACGCCCACTTATCTTTCGACACGCCCACTAACCTTTCGACACACCCACTAACCCCTTGAGAAACCCACTAACTTTTTGACATGCCACTAACCCCTTGGCACACCCACTAACCTTTGGACATACCCACTAACCCCTTGACACACCCACTAACCTTTGGACACGCCCACTAACCTTTTGATACACCCACTACCCAAGCCTTCGGTGACCCATACTTGTATGATTGTACAGATTGGCATGGAGTGTACAATACCTGAATAGGTGTAGTTTCAGAGTTATGAGCCACAACAAGGACTTTATTGGCTTTTACATTTCCAGTACATCCAGTACTGTAGCGATTGTAGAGGTTGGGGTTGTGGGAGGAGTAGGGATTAGATGGGCGGAGTTGTGACAGAGCTGTCTGTGAAATACATTGTCATTTCAACAGCATCTTTTCTAGTTTTACAAATAATCATGATGACTTATGTCAACTTCAAAGTAATTCACAGTATTATATAATATTCATACACCCTATTCTGTACCTGCTTTATGCATATTTGATGTTGTTATATGATATATATGTTATTAATGTTTTTATAATTTCCCCATAGCAACATGTAAAATCGTTTTTATTGCTTTCATTCGATGGATAAGAATTTTAAAGAAA
>JAODJU010000039.1:6128266-6163010 GCA_026776725.1 Gnathonemus echidnorhynchus
GGTTATTGCTTGGAAGAATGATTAAATTAAAATAGTTTTTGAACCAACACATCCTAAAGACTTGATTTTTTTTTCACTGCACAAATGTCAAATGTCGGAAAATTAGAGTTCCTGCACTTATTTTTTCCCACTTCAAGCACTGTTTAATTTCATTTACTGTATGACAAGTGTACGTTTTTTCGTACACGAGACTGAAAGAAATTTTATTCAAGTCTGCTCCCTGAAAGTGATTTTATGTTTAATTTTCAGTTTACATTAAGTTTACATTTTAAAAATCTATAATTGAAATCGACTTGCCGTTAAAATTTAAAATTAAAAAGTGCACAATGATTGTACTTTGCCATGAGTGTATTTAATAAAAAAAAAATTTGTGTTTTATTATGTTTAATTTTATGTGGGGAGTTAGATGAGAACGAAAGTAAATTGTCACAAATTGTGTTAGCTATGTCAAGCTTTCTAGGCATTAAGTGTCTAGGCTTTATCATGTCCTGCTGCCATGTGCACCTGATGTTCCCTATCTCCTCCCCAGCGTGACCATTTGTTGTATCTCTCGTTCGTAACCCTCATGTTAATCACTCCCAGCTGCCTCTTGTTAGCTCCCTCGTTATTCATGTATATATAGCCCTGTAAAAACTTCAGAAAGCACTCTATATTTTTTAAACAAATCTGCATTTTTAAATCCTGGTTCTGCTGGCAGAAGGCTACACTGTGAGGCTGGTTGCTTCCAGGCTCAAAGTTTCTAAGACAGCAGTACACAAGAACAAGGTGAAGCAAGAGACACTGGCAATGACCAAAACCCAGCCAGGAAGAGGGCAGAAGTAACTTTCTACTGCCAGAGGTGACCGTCACCTTATCCGCCAGTACCTCATAAACCAGAGGATGACCTCAAGTGACCTTCAAAAAGAATGGGAACCATTAAGTGCAGGTGTGAAGTGCTCTGCTAGGACATTTCATATCAGGCTCATAGAAGCAGAACTGAAGACCCATAAAGCAAGGAAGAAGTCTGTCATCAATGAGAAGCAGGGAAGAGCCAGGCTGGAGTTTGCAAAGAAAAAGTATATTTTACACAGACGGATACCCACAAACTGGGAAGTCAGTGAAACTGAAAATTTTGCAGTGGTTTCTTAATTTTTTCCAAAGCTACGCTCCGCAATCTGATCATTAATGTTGCTCCTCCTCTCCGTACCTGTTCCAGCCCTTTTCTCCCATGTTCACCTGAAGGTCATAAAGGTGTAACACTTACTGCCAAGCACAATGGCTTATTGAAGAATAGCTCATTCCTTAAATTCACGTCATGTAGTTCTTGGAAATTCCTTGTTTATTTGAATTCTTCCACAAATCTGCCACGTTAGTGCAAAGAAACGTAACTTCTCAGCCTACTCTCTTATGTCTCAGAGTTACATGGCAAATACATTTCTCTTGGTGACCATTCAGTTTTTCTTCATTGTGAAAGCCTGACGTGGGGTCATTTGTTCCTTTTTTACACTGTGAATCCTGGTTCATTTTCCACACAAAAATGTGTTGTTCTTGCTTGATCAGCATTTGCAGTGCAATCCACATGTCTCATTAAATCCGGTGGGTAGAATGTAATTTCTACAGTTTTCAGCACCCATACTGAGGAGAAGAAACTGTACTTTTTTATCAGATACCATTATTCCTGAAAAATACATTTTTGTTAGTTTTCAGAACAAAGGTTTCCAGCCTGGACACCATATGAAGTTGCTCTAAAACTACACAGGAAGCTGGGCTTCCCCCATAAAATTTCCAAAAGAATCAAATTAGTTCATGTACCAATTAATTTTATTTGCAATTCAAAGTGCAATCTGTCTTACTAACTGAACCGCATCACTGATAATTTTCCCTTTGAAACTAGGATAAATACAGCCCATAGACACCCATTGATGCCGTGCTTCACTGGAAGTCATTGGAAGTATCTTGTACTCTCTGTTTAAATGGAGACGCCGATTGACTCCATGCTTCACTGGAAGTCAATGAAAGTTTCTTGTATGCTTTGTCAAAATGGATAATAGATGAAAGCTAATTGGTTAATATGCTCCGATGACTGTTTCTGGAGCCCGCCCAGATGCCGTGCTTCACTGGGAGTCTATGAGGGCTTCATACATAGTTTTTGTTTACGCAACGTTAACTGGACAGATGGACTTGCAGTCAGACATTTCAGACCCGCCTGGAAGCCAGGCTTCTATGCACAAGACAGGATAAATTATCGATAACATTAATGCTCATGGCTGACAGGTTTCATATGCTGTCTGCGGTGCTGGCTGGCAGCATTCATTCATTCTGTCACATGCAGGGGGCACAGAAGCATTTAGCTGAAAGCCAGAGTGATAGTTTCTCTTTTAATATGTCATCTTTCGCCATAGGCTGTTGTAAATAATGTAAATAAAGTCGTTATCATTGAGCTTTGAGTTTGATCCTTTAATTTTCAAATTCTTTTTAGTGGACTAGTGTGGTAGTTGAGCTCGCTAACTAAGCTGTGTGTGTTCGAGCTGAGCTAGAGGCTTTGACGAAACGTGGCCAACGCAGTAGCTCATGCTGTTGGCTTGATTCTAATAAAATCCTGGCAACATTTTAATTGAGTGTACTGATCCACTATGCACAAGCTTGAGTCCCCTAGGGAACACTGGGTTTGGGTCCCTGTGTGGCAGGGGTTTGAGTCCCCTTGCATGAGGACCAGAGAGGGCACTCCCCTACAGAGACTAGAGAGAGTGGCCTAAAGTCCCCTGCCGAGGGGGGGTGGTTCATGTCCCAAGTTTTTGGTGGTATTTTATTCTAATTATCAGGATTCTAATCCTGATTCTAATTTTCTATCTGAACATTTTTTCTGTGCGTGTCATGCTTATTTAAATTCCTTTCTTTTAAATGTCTATAAGGCATTTTAAAACAGTAATAGATAGATGATGGATGGATGGATGCCCGTTAATCTGCATCGAATCACCTTGTTCTGAGTCTCTGTCATAGCCTGAGCTCAGGAAAAATACCATTTCCAATAGTGACACTCGTGTCTTCAGTCACTTCAGAAGTATTTTGTAGAAGTTAGCGGCATATTTTTGGACTTTACACGGCCATTTAATTTTTTTCATTCTGTCCTTCCTGTGGTTAAATATGAGTTTTGACCTTCATATGAGAAATGTTATCCACTCATGTTTTATGCTGAAGGTTTAATTTCATAGTGATTCACATGCTCAATTTTGCCCTTTGCCTGTTCACACACATTGCCTGAAGGCACACCTTTTATTTATGTATTACAGCTTTCCGACTTAATATATCATTTCCGTCAGAAAGGACATTGTCCGTTCTTTGTTTTTTTTTCTGTATCTATATTTTGATTTCTTTCACGACATTTTTCAGAACCCTTGAACCATTTTCAGAGCTCAACATCTCAAATTCACATGGACACTGCCATAAACATGTTAATTTCATAGTGAGCTGGGGGGGAAAAGCTATGGGGATCCATAAATGCTGATTCACTGCATGGAGGAATGTTACAATTGGGCTATGATTACACATGAAAACCACTGAGGCGTAAATGAGCCGCAGACCCCTTTCATACAAGCGAAGGCAGGAATGGCAAAACAGAAAATCACATTGTCCTGTGCTACAATGCCACTAGTCAGGAAGTAATGAAGCAGCAGCAGCAGTGTACAAACCATCGGGTAGCAGCACGTCAATATTCACGTGCTGCCAAAATGACATTCCTGTCCTGGCCTGGATGGGTTGGATCGATTTTTATTACAGCTTTTCTCGATTTCCTTGGAGCATTTTTCAAATGACAATTAGCATTTGCAAAGCAAGAAGTGTAATCCTCATACTGTAATGTCACTTCTGCACAGCAGAACATCATTTCTCATTGGTTGACACAGATTTCCAAATGTTTCAGTACATATATGCAAATGGTTTTGTACAATTGACGTCATTTGCCGCAATTTTCATTTGCTTTAATCTTTAAAATAAGTATGCAGTTGCTCATTGTAATAATTTTACACCCAAAACTATATATGTGTGATGGTGTTAATCCACCACGTGCAAAACAGTCAACCAAGCTTTCAAAATTATTTAAGAATACATCCCATAAATTGCAATGGTACAGCACTGGTGTGTTTTTGGTTCCCATAGCACATAATTTCCTTGTTCTTGTATCGCCATGTTGTTGTTTTTGTGTTATACGGTGCTGTGTCACTTCTTCTGTTTGCTATTGTACTGTGTCTTGAGATCTGAAGAAGTTACATGTGCATGTGAGTGCTTTCTCCAGCCAGCGAACTTTACATACTGTAATGCAGAGCCTTGCAATGTTGAAAATGGTGTTTCTGACATGAATAAGTATTAATTTGCTAATGGAAAAATGATCAGTCATTGACAATGAGAATGTGGGAACTGACTATCATTCAGCATCGTGGAGCTCAAGAGCAGACTTACACTGATATTCTCACACTGACATACTTACACTGACATACTTACACTGACATACTCACACTGACATACTTACACTGACATACTCACAATATATCTAAGCATTTTGACTCTCATGATTAAAACTTTGCTGATTGTACTTTTCATTTTGGTGGCACTGACTAATTCATTGGTGGAATTATTTGCTTTTGAGATATGAGTTAATTGCTTTGAGTTAATTGGCTTTTGCAGCTAAACCATAGTGTTGTGCTATATGCATGAACTGTTTTGAGAAATGCTCTTATAGTCTTGGGAATGTTAAGTATGCTTCATGAAACCTGCCAAAGCAATCGAGAAAAACTGTAACACCCAGAACAGCTATATTGGCATCATGGTCTATCATCTGTGAAACACAGTAATCAGAATTTGGGTTTTACAGAATTTAATTGTTGCCCGTAAGGTCACCATCTCTACTGCAACAAATGGATGGATGGTCTGCAGTATTGTACACTCTAAAGTGACTTTAACAAGTTGCCATCCCAGTGCTTACATCCATTATTGTTTTTTAAGAAAATTAGGGTTTTTGTATGTGCACATCTTTAAAAAATGCTCCTGTAATTAGGAGTTATTTATTTTATTGTGATGGATTGACGCCTCATCCTGGGTTGATCCCTGTCTTGCGCTCGTAGTTTCCAGGATAGGCTCCGGACTCCCTGCAATCCTGCACAGGACAAGTGGGTACGGAAAACTGGATGGATGGATGGATGGAGTGAGGGATAGAAATATGGAAAAATCCTTGTTGGTTCGACTGTTAGCCAAGCAGTTCTGTCACAATAAAATCCTAATTATATCCAATACCTAGGTACTGAACATTATACGCATGAAAATTGGATGGATGGATGGATATTTTACATTAGTTATATTGACACACATATATGTGTGTTCACCAAAGCTACAAATAATGCAAATCTTAATGATCAGATTTTAGTTTTTGCACAAAAAATCTCATAAATGGGTTTGACCTGATAGATTTTACCTATCTACAAGGAAGACAGAGATATATTCCCTACAAAGGATAGTAAGAATTAAATGTATTTGTGTTAAGCATTTATTTTTTTCTGCTTGAATTCACTCTTTTGTTTCAAATCAATTTTCAGAGAGGTAGGGGGTACACCAGCCTTTAATGGGACAGGGATAAGCTGTGTGAAGTTATTATCGAATGCTGCACTTTACATCACATAAGGAATCAAGCCATTGCCACAGGGGCAAAAAAGGAGAACCACATATCAATAATAAGTACTGCATGCTGCCAGGTATATTTTATTACAAGTCAATAGCAAAGTGCAAAGAAAGCTTAAAACCACATATATATTTTTTTTTGTTGTTGTTGATGTGTGACGAAGTGTGACGCAGTGTGACTTGTTACTCTTTGGGGATGGCAGAGCCTGAGATGATGTGAGAGTGAGACTTGTCACCTCAGCTCCTCAGGGGTTACTGGGTCGAATGTGACTCCAGTATCTCTTAACACCATACATGCCTTTCAGGGGGTTGGCCTTTGTGTTCTGTGACTGATCCAGAATCTCATTTCTTATGCTTTCCAGAACAGGACTTGGATCACTGTGACCGCTGACTAGATGCATAGTTACTGGCGACAGAAGTCCGAGGGGCTGCTGGGGAGCCCTATGACCTCACACGTCTCCCGTTTGTCCAAAGACATGCTGTCCGGTTATTCGCTGTCACTAAATTGCCCATGAAGTATAGCTGTGTACAGAGACGCCGCTAAGGATTATGGGCCCCATGACTGCATGTCTTTTCCGGCCCCCAACCCAGACCAATTCAGTTCTGAGTTTTTAGGGACCCCTATCACTCAGGAATCATTCTAATTCCCCCCCTTTATGCCGCCCCTGTCTGTGTATGTGTCCTTTAATGGACTGGCGTCCCATCCATAGGGATGTCCATTGCTCTCTGGGATAGACGTTAGGCAACTTTGACCAGCAGCATAAGCAGTTAGAAGATGAAGATGAATGAGCTTACATTTCTGAGAATTACACACTTCTCCAAACGAAAAGCGATACATCAGGGCTGAAACTGAGAGTCAAACTGTCATGTTCTGAGCTCTGTAGATCCATCTTAATAAGCTATGTGAAGTTGATTATAGTAATATTGCCTATACCAACTTGAAAACAATTCTGTCTTTTTATATAGTGTAAACTAGATGTCTTAAAAAATAGTTTGATGTCTTGATAAAAGTTGTATGGCCAAAATGTGGCACATGAAATGGCTTCCTTCTATGTAATATCTGGTCCAGATGCAGCCCATCTAACTGAAATGGGGAATACTCATTTTGTCCAGTCAGATTCATCGCTTTCTCTCCCGAGTCTGCCAATTACGCATCAGTTCAGCAGCCATTTTCTCCGCCATTACTACACCTGCACCAGTTGCATAAAAAAAAAAAATTGTAATTTGTTGTCTGTGCAGGTAGAGATTACTGAGACGCAGAAGTGATTCACAGCAAAAGGTTTGGACAGGGGTTTGACAGCTTGTGCCTTGAAAAACAGGAACACAATGTCTTCATCCATGACTCACTTCCGTACCCAGCACATGCTGGTCATTTTCATTTTCTGTGCACAGCAGGCTGAAAATATCAGGTGTTTAATTACCATAAGGAAATTACGGCTGTTGCTTTTTTAATGAAGTGGAATGCAAACAGCCAAAGCTATACCACAACCCCAGACGTACTGTAACCTGTATCCTAGAAACCACAGTGATCATTATGAATAGGTTACTTGTCATTTTTCACAGAGAAGCAGGAATGCCAGTCACTTTGAGCATGTCATCCAAAACCAGTCAAAAAGGCTGGAAAGTGATAAACTTTTGCCTTTCATAAAATTACGGCCGTCCAGGCTATGTGAGGCAAAATGAGCAGCCATTTATTAAACCTTGTGCTGCAGCTAAAGTCTATCATTTATATGAGCGTGACAAATTTCAGTTTTCTTCCAGGCGTGAAAGCTTCAGCACTGAGGGGAATTTGAAAATGTAATATTTGGTAAGGAGGTGTTTAGTGAAAATAGGAAAATGTGAATCATTTTTGTATAATGTGATACAGTCATTCATCCGTCCATCCATCCATCCATACATCCATCCATCCATCCATCCATTTTTCTATAATGTACATGCCTGTGTAATATACATACTGTACCTGTTATCCAGTACAGGGAGCTGGTCAGCAGAGGTGGAAATTTCAGGTCCAGAAAGTATGAATCCAGACCAGGATTTTGTTTCAACCAACCAGCTGAGTACTCTGTGACTGCGACTCTTTATGCTCAACTGGTTGGTTGAAACTAAATCACGGTCTGGATTTGTACTTTCTGGACCTGAAATTTTCACCTCTGCTGGTCAGCCTGTCCCACAAAACTGTAGGAGGAGATGCATCCTGATTGGGTTCATTGCAGAATTTAAGGGGCACTGGAGGGACATGGAGGCCCTGGCAGTTTCGTGGGGGGGGCAGTACTTTTAGGGGCCCCAAAATGTACCATTTGGCCCCGAAAAATGCACCCCTACCCCCACCCCCCCCCATCCAGGGGCCCAGAATTTCTAGTTACACCCCTGATTATACTACAGATTTCAAACACATGAATTACCTTATTCAGCTTTTTATCATATGTAAACCATCCCCAAACGACCGAACAGACAAGCACGGTTAAATCATTAATATGTACAGTAGTATACGCTACCTACTCTTCACCTCTGAAATACATTTTGTAATTTCTCCAAAGAAGAGAACTGTATCCTCAACGTGAACCTGGTGATCTCCTCATGCATCACACTTGGAAAGGCCAGTGGACTCTCCCCGGGTGGCAGTGCCTATTAAAATGGCCAGCAACGCATGTGACACAGCCAACTGGAGCGGCCGCAGGGGACAGGCCGCTCTCCTGGCCGCCCGCCACTGCAGCTCAGCGATGATAACCACTCTCAGGTGCCATCAATCAATGGGGACCTCAGAAGAGATGGTGCCACGGTGCTAATGGAAGCAGCCCGAAGTCGCAGGATTAAGCTGCTTGTGTCCTAGACAGAGATTTTGCTCTGTGAATCGGATTCCCACTTCTTTCCCCTGCATTTTGCATTTTCTTTTCCATGATGCTGCCATATTTTTTTTTTATTTGTTTATTACTTTTAATTCAGCTTGGAAAACTGTGTTCCTGGATACTGCCTCTCATCTTCACACCACTCGCCCTGGTGGGGGTTCCAGTGACAGCAGGCCGAGCAGGTCTATCCAGTGACAGCAGGCCGAGCAGGTCTATCCAGTGACAGCAGGCCGAGCAGGTCTATCCAGTGGCAGCAGGCTGAGCAGGTCTTTCCAGACCTTTTTCTATGGTCTCTAGCTCAGTCTGGGAGACATAATCCAACCATCGCATCCTGATATAACACAACCAGGTAGCATCCTTATGAGATGCCTGAACCACCTCAACTGGCTCCTCCCAGTCAGACGGAGGACTGGATTTCAGGGCTCCTAACCCCATCACAGATAATAAGGCCAGGAACCCTGCAGAGAAACCTCATTTCAGCTACTTGTACTCTCAACCTTTTTATTTTGGGTTTGGCTGACAGCTCATGGCCATCTGGCAACTTAACTCTTGCTGCACCGCCATGGTCCTCCTTAGTGCCCCGAAAATTGCAGTCACTGAACCGATTCTGACCACCTCATGTTCCCTCCGTCTATCACTCATGAAGACACGAGGGTCCTTTGCTAAGCAGGGACGCTGCTAGAGATTTTGGGCCCCATGAAAGCATGTCATACTGGGCCTCCAACCCAGATCAATCCAATTATGTTCCAAAACTTTTAGGGCCCCAGTCACTCAGGGGTCTTTGGAACTCCACCCCCCTCCCTTTGCAGCACCCTTGTTGCTAAGGACACCAGAAAAGAGATTTCAGTCTCTTTAGAGAGAGTAGCATGGCCTTATAATTGGAGATGCTGCTTATCCTCACCACTTCACAGTCAGCATTGAACATCTGAACTATACACCTGATTGGATGAGGCCAAAAGCACAACTATATATATAGTCTATGAAAATCACTAACAGCAGTGGAGAAAAGACACACTCTTGCCAGAGGTCAATGCCCACTGAAAACGACCTTGTTTTGTGTCGGGGATGTGAATTCATTTGAGAGTCTCTCTCCATAGCCTCCCCACACTAATTCCAAGTTGAATGCATCTTGCACAGAAGCTTGAGCTGCATATTTCCAGCAAACCTGACTGCTCATCTGGGTCGTCCTGGCCCATCTGGTCTCCTCCACAAGTGCTCTATCCAACTCTGATTCAGCGTCCGAAACCAGGGGTTCTATTTTGCACCTGCGCAAAGCCTGACGGAAAGTGGTTTTGCCAGTTCTGTACCAGCACATTGCTCATTGTTACCGTGCGCACCCATTGTCACAAGAGTAAATGAAAGAAGAACCACATGAAAAGTCAGTGACGAATTGTTAAATGGTATTTAAGCGTTTCGTTTTTGAAATGTGCGGGTGCACAATGCTTGTTATTGTCACAGATGTGCGCTTTAATTTATTTCATTTATATATATTTTTTATATAGTACATCTGCTCTTTTCACGTAATCATACTGTTTAATGAAACCCCTAAAGAAAAACAATGTATGTTAAGTAAAGAACAAACCGTATCATTTAAAAAATGTTAGAGTCCATTATCAGAATTAAGCATGTACTGTAACTGAAAGGACATTTGGTTTGCTGAAAATATGTTTCAGAAGTTTAGATAAGCGAGGTGGAACATTACAATACAGCCTTCACAAGGTCGCGGGCATTCTTTGTGGCATACTGTACGTGGCGTAACACCGTCATACGTAATGCATGTCTGTTGGACATACATGAGGACATTAGGGGACTTTAAAAGGCGTGATGCTGAACTGCACGTGCCAATGCCGACAGAGGAGTTTACGCCAGCAGCCTGCAGTGCACCTCACTGCAGTGATACACCCTTCCTCAAGGAACGTTGTCACCTCAGACACTACACCCATTTTAATTATATGTAAAATGGATTTGCGTTAAACTTTGGAATAAACACTATTTGAAATAAAGAAATGTATATTTATAAAGTCAGCTGTGTTGTATGATTTTTTTGACATAAACTATATAGACAAAATTTTGAGGCACCTGGCCATTAACACCTACAGGAACGTTTATGACATCCCATTCTAAATCCATAGACATCGATACAGAGCTGGTCCTACCTTAGCTTAGTACGTTTCACTTACTTTTTAAAGGGAAAAACTGCACCAAACGTGCAACAATAAAACCACTTTTGGCCACTAATAGAGATAAGGTTACCTTCTGGAACATAAACTCATCTAATAGGGTAGGTCTGTCTCACAGTTTGAGGTAACTAAGAGGTGTCAATAGAAAATATTACATTGTTATGTGTTTAAGTAATTAATAGCCCATTGTCATTGTTAAAGACTGATTTGTATGTGACGTCATTCAAAGTCAGTGTGCTCCGGCTCTTCGTGTCATGGTGGTCGCAGTAGGTCACTGTGCTTTTTATGAGCTCTGGCACTTTAGAGTTGACAAATTAAGCATTGTCCAAAATGCATGGCCTCAGGTCAGATGATACAACTATGAAGTCTGTCATAAATTCAGTGAAAAGAGTTTGAGGACTGGAATTTGCAAATTAATAAATCCAGTATTATTCATGTAGAAAAAAAACGTTTAGAAACTTTTTAAAAATATTGAATGAAATGTGAAATATCCAAAAAAGTCCTACAAGCCACTTATCCATTCACCCATTTTCTAACCACATATCCTGGCAAAGAGCAACGAAGTCCTACAAGCTACTTATTATGGGCATAAATCAGCTAGAGTCCATGCACTGGCAAATAATTCCAAACTTTCTGAGAGAGTCTCATTGGCAAATATTTAGGAAAATGGTTTGTTGAACTTAGATCATAAATTTTAAGTTTTCTTTTTTTTTAAATGGTGCCATAAATAATGATTAATGATTTTTCAGTACCTGCATCGTAGATATAACTTGGGTTTTCTTTGCATAAAAAATTTTCTGTGACAAAAACCAACCAACAATTATTTTCCCATATATCTATCCCTCCATCCATCCACCTTCTATTCCCTCTTTCCCTATTCAGGGTCACGGTGGTCTGGAGCCTATCCTGGTAGCTATAGGCACAAGGTAGGGAATAACCCAGGATGGGCCACCAACCCACGGGGGGGCACAGACACCTTTCACACAGACATTCACAAAAGCACAATATGACAACTCCAACTCACTGTAGTCCAGAAAAGGAACTGTGTGTAATACAGTCTGTATACAGAACAGCTGATTCGTATTACATCATCAAAATAATAATGACATAAACTGGAGTAGCAAGTGGGCCCAGGTTCCATGCAGCTGGAAGGACAATGCCCAGAAATAAATAGGCTCAATTAGTCTTTCAGAAACAAAGATATAATTGATGTTTACAGAATCCATCACTGGCTAACAAAAAAAGAGGCTGAATCTTGTCGTTTTCGGATGGGCAGCTTTCTTGAAGGGTGCACCTGTTAAAAATAAATGGAGCTGGGCTCGGAACCTCTGATTGCCGGAATGTTCCTTTAAGATGGTGAAGCCCATTAAGATGATTGTGACCACTGGTTCTGAGGTAAGGATACGGTTCTGAAGAAGCCAGTCCAGATTCAGCAGATGCTGATGAACATGTTCTGGTCTTCGACCCTATCGTAATTTAGTAAGGACTGTGATCCAGAGAATGAGGTCATTTAGGTGGCACCACCTAGTGGAACGTGTGTTTGTGGAACTCTCTCTGGTTAAATTGTCTTGCACGTTGGAAAAGTAGGTTCTCCTACATTCTGCAGACTGGAGCTCACTAAAATGTGCCCCTATCATTCTTGTCAATTCCATACTCTCTGCATACTTGCCATACAAACCCTCCAGTCCTAATCACTGATTGGCTGTGATAAATGGCTTTCAGCGCTGGCACCTGACAAACATGACTATGGTGTGAGAGTTAAACTAGGTGTTTATCCCTCTTTGTTCCCTTGCTGTGACAAAACCCCATTTGGTTCAGTGCCAGGGAATCTGGGCAGGAGATTCCAGCAGTGATCTGGCCTATAGGCACTGCACATGGGGACAATACCTTCCTTGGAGGCTCATTTTTGTTTGCTCTTCAAGGGATGCGGGGATGTATTCTGGGAAAAGACTTACACCACATCACTCAGGGCTGTACAGTTAATTTTGGCTTTATTTGAAATGCTGAAGCCATGAAGTGAATAGCAGAAACTCTTTGAATGTGGCCAAAAATTTAAGTAATTTCCCGGGGCAGATATCTTTGAAGAAAATGGAAGCATACTTTATACTGATTCCATTCTAAAATTCACATTTTCAGCATTAAAAGACATATATTAAATATTTGCAGTTCACGATGACTGATTCCTCTTTTCAGCATAGGTAAGTTATGCTGCACTCTGGACCAGTTTGAGATGAAAGTACAGGGATTTAAAGGGACCAGAGTTAATATTCCTCTTTGCATGAGTGAGTAGCAGGAAATGCATAGAGGGAAGAGCTCTGACCCTAACACTTTATTCTTTATAAGACCCACTTATTGACCACATGGTACAAAGCACAGTATAAGCAGAAATCTTACTCCTCCAACACAGAACAAAAACTGACATTATTTACATTATTTTTCAACCTTTAAAAAGCATTATACATGACGAGAGACTTTCTAGCACTAGGTATCACACATACTCACAGCACAGTATAGAAAATATATGATCAGAAAATGTACCTTAAGGTAGATTAGAACCTTTAAGATGCTTTCAACACTTCAGAAGGTCACTTGGTTTGTTCCGTCTCCTTGATTTATGTTTACGACTCTTGGCAGAACTTGCAATTTGTGGTTAAGCTAGATGATGTCATCAGGTAACACACTGATGACCATGAGAAATAGAACACAGTGGAAAAACACGTGTGGATTTTTGAACATGAGTACACATCACTCCGAACTTAGATACAGAGATACCTTTTAGCCTTTAACTGCCTATGTTTAACTTCTTGCATCATTGTATTTGACTTCTGAAGAAATCAGCGGTGGGAGATCATGAAAACTCCTCACATACACAGTGGAGCAGCGTACAAACTATGAACCCTGAAGGTGTGAGACTACAGTACTACTCACTGAGCCTCCGTGCCAAGATTCAAAATAACGTACCCCAAGGCGATAGCATCAGCTAATACAGGTCCCCCTGCAATAACACCAGTTCCAATTTCAGGTTGAAACTGCACTCTGTGCATGATAACGTTTATTAATCAGAGGAGCTGCTGACTGCTGCTGATTGAGAGTATACAAAAGCAGATGACGTACTGACATGTGACTTGGTTTGGCTGGTAAGGACATGGTTCCTTTACTATGGTAAAGAGAATAAGAGATGGTTCATGGAAATGAACAGTGCACCAGTGAGGTGACGCCACATGTGCTCTGCTTAACTGATTCCAAATGACTTCAATCTGAAGTTCTTCAGTAGCACCCTGATCAGGACCCTGAGACCTCCACGTCATAAATAACATTAAAATATCTTTGGGAGCAATTAGGGAGTTCCGATCTGTAAGGATCCTGTCCAGCACCGGCCCATAAATGATTTGGTGAAGGAAAAAAGTGACAATAAGTTATATGAAGTACTTGTCATATTTATATCTCAGTAAAACCTTAGCAGCACTCATAATTAGCAGGTATTTATCGATTATAGTTCCATGTGTATTCTAATAACAAGGAAATGTCAATAAAGTCCACCATTCTGCATAGATTTCCACAAACTTTCCAAACATAAGTCTATATGTCAATAAGCTGAGGCTTAATTGGGTTTTTTCCATTAAAGAATGATGTGAAATTTATTCGTGACTTTCCATTTTATAAAAATACCCAGAACTTATTATGCAGTGACCAACCATGTGATAAAGTTTTGCACACACTCTTCAATTAAACTGTAAATCCTACATTTCCTTTTTGTATTTTCGGAGTAAATAGAATTATAAACACTTATCCTTCCTAGACTACTTTTCATTTGTCCCTGTAATTGATAAAATATTTAATCAGGGTCTTTCTTTTCAGCTTAAACTCAGCCAAGATAATCATCACTTTCATTATTTAAGCAGTAACCTTCAAACATAAACTGAATACTTCTGTCTATCTGTGACCTTTTGAATTCATGTCCCGGAGGTCCCTGGAGCAGAATACGCCAAACTTTGACATTTTGAGGGATAAAATTAAGAAACCTTGTGCACGATGGCTTCAGTGCCTAAAGTGTACGTTTTTCACCCATTTAGTGCAGAGATAGTAATGAATGGAAATTTATGGAAGCTATCAGTGGTGAGCTGGGTTCCGCTAACCCCCTATTCGCTAAATAGCAAAGCTAAGTATTTTGCTTTAAGTTAGCATTTCCTCTAACTTTGCAAACCATTAGCAGACCAATTATCTTCCACTAAATTTAGTTTGCTAACTTAACTAACTTAGTCTGCTAACTGTAAATGAAAAAACAATGAAAAATAAAAACATTTTTTCGCAGGTAAAGTGAATAAAGTTTAATGGTTAAAAAACGTTTGGAAACCCAACATCATACATATTTATTCCTGTCTGTTGTTAGTGTCTCTGCAATAGTAGTCGATAACATGTCAGATTTAAGGTAGTCTGGGCTAAAAGTACGTGAACGAAGATGAAGTTCAGTGGCCGGTACTACGAAGCGGGGTTACTGGCTTATCGGGGTAATTTGTCGGATTTAAGGTACCACAGTTTAAACGGACTTCATATTCGTTCACTTACATTTTGCCCAGGCTACCTTAAATCCGACAAGTTACCCCAATAAGCCAGTAACTCTGCTTCATAGTACAGGCCACTGGGGTACCCTGAACTAAGGCAGTGGAAAGGGGCCTGTATCACAAAGCTGATTTTCTTGCTTAGCCAGATAACTTGTCGGATTTAAGGTTCCCTAGTTTAAATAGACTTTATCTTTATCCCCAAACATTCAGCCCAGACTGCCTTAAATCCAACGAGTTATTTGCCTAAGCAAGAAATCCTGCTTTGTGATACAGGCTCCCAGTTGTATTTTCCTTTTCTTGGAGCCTTTAGCCATATAAGAGCTGATACCCTACTTCCTAGATTGGGGTAAACGGCACCATGGCTGTAGTCCCCAAGCGACTTCACTGAGGGAAAAATGCCAGCATGGGCAAAAATAGCTGCGAAATAGGGTTACTTCGCCAAGAAAGCTTATGTCACACAAATGGAATATCATAGAAAGAAAATTTCAATGCAGCTTGATTCCTGAGATTGAAGGACCCAGTAAGTCCTAAATATCCCCTGGTAATCACTCTAGCCCGACAGATGGGACTTCACTGTTAAACAGGTTAAAATGTTAGCTCTCTAGGTATGTTTTTAAGGGTCAGAGTCAAAAACCATACTGAAGCTAAATTCATATAATCAAAGTAATCGGCTATTGCTCGCACAATTTTTTTGGTGGTTCATCGGTTTAGTGTTATTGAAATAAACTTTGCAGCAAGCATATTAGCAGTTATCAAAGCTAACTCTTTGGTTAGCTGTGCCCAACAACGGAAACTATGATTGTGGGGATTTGCTTTACCGCCTGTGAACTTGCATTTTTCTTCAACTGCAGGCAAATTAAATCCAATTACATGTCATCACTGTGTTCGTTACAAAAATTTTAGCGAAAAGCTGCGGTGCCCAAGAAAATCAGTCGCACTTGCAACTAAAGTAAAAATATATGTATGTATTTATTAATTTGATACATTTGGTAATTAATTTCCTGCAATATAATGGCCACATAGAGAACAAAAATGCATAAATGCACTGTTATTGCAGTGATGACACTCTGACACACTTTGATAAACCAGTGTATTGGATTCAAGATTCTTTAATTGTCACATGTGTAATTATACAGGTACAACATGCAGTGAAATGTATCCTGGACCGCTCTTTTGACTGTGCAACATTGGAATAATTTAAGAAGGAATAAGCAAGAATGACTTGCTGATTGCACATAATCACACCAGTCAGACTCATGGCAAGGATTGGAATTCAGGCTCATTTGAGTCCGAACTTTCCATTAGAGTTCTTCATCAGGGTGGGCGTTCCTTGATATTTGTTTTTTTTTTCACACAGCTGCCTGAGTAACTGTTACTTAAAAAGAAGCATAGTTCAGAGGTGTCCGTCTTTTTTGAGAGGTAGCCTGAAGAACCAAAAATGCAGTGTTGACAGAGTAGGGGGATCGTGCTGAGAGCGTAATGACTGTGTGGCTTTAACGTGATAAGGCCTCGCAGCCTCCCACTGTGACCAGGATAATATTTCAGAAGGTCACGGTGCAGTTTTACACACAAATTCCCACAGCAGAGGACGACTAACCCAAATCCTGCTATCTTACATATTCAAAGAATTTCAGTAGATGCCATTGTTACAACATCCTTTGTCTGTCTTCGTTAAAGTTAAATTGTCATCATTTCACCCAGACTTTACGCAGGGTAAATGTAGGTTGTCAGCGTTGCATATTATGAAAAAGAAAGTTAAATGACTCTTTAGCAAAAACAATAAGTGATTTATTTATTGTTCAAAACCACCCCCCCCTCCATTCAACATAATTTCTTTTCATATAATGCAGCACACATAGTCTTGTATTGAATCTCTCGTGTATTTTTGATGGGTTTTTTTTGAAAGCACATCTACGGGCAATTTTTTATTTTTGACACATCATAGTTAACAGTTTTTTGTTGCATTCATTTAACACTAGAAACCAGTTTGGATATTGAGAAAAAAAAAGAAAAAAATGAATATTTAATCATAGGAGCAATGATCCCATACTTATCCACAAAAAAGTAGATTCTTTCTACAGTAGAGTTCATGTTCCATTCAGCTGTGCAGAACATCTCCTGTAGTTTTGTCTACTGCCATCTGAGCATCTCTCGAAGAAGCAGCATTTCCTCATGAAACCTACCGCAGGTCAAGAGAAAGTAAGCAGGAGACTTACACAACACAAAATGCATCTATCCTTCCATCTGCCCATCCATCCATCCATCCATCCATCCATCCATCCATCCATCCATCCATCTGTATTCTGTTAACCGTTTGTCCTATTCAGGGCCTCAGAGTGTCTAGAGTCCATCCCAGAGGCTACAGGCACAAGGCAGTGAACAACCCTGGATGGGGCACCAACCCATCGCAGGGCACACTCACACATGCACACCTATGGGCAATCTGGGCAACTACAATTAACCTCAGCATGTACCTGGAGGAAACCCCACGATGACATCTTCAAACTCCCCACACATAGAACCCAGGCGGACACTAGAACCAAGAGGTAAGAAAAATACATTGTAAATAAAATTTGTTTCTATAAAAGAATCAAAGACATTTCTTTATGGACTGGCATCCCATCTAGGCTGTAGCCCAGCCTTGTTCCCTCTGCTGCCTGGCATGAGTTCCAGACCCTTATGCAGCCCTGACCAGGATACCATGGGATTACCAGCTTAATTCGTTTGGGTCAGGGTGAGGCTTATCTTTAATCAACAGGGCTATGACTTTAGTTGTTAAAAACACAGACAATTGGCTGAGGGCTACAGCACCAAAACTAACATGCAGTACTTGAAGTGGGCTGGTACTCACTGGTACACAGTACAGTTCCAGCACCTCTTTGTTTTTCTCTTCAGAGTACTGGCTAATCTCAATATCTGCTGGTACTGATTATTATTTTCCTTATCCCAGTAATACCATATAAAAACCTATTAGTTAATTGCTTCCCACAAATCATTTTAATTATATGGTGCGAAAAGTGTTTTCCCTTAAACTGTTTATTTACTGATTTATTTTAATTCTTAGTTCATAAGTGATTAATTGTATCGGTATGACCATGAGAAGCTACTCCAAGCTTCTTCTGTTATTCTGTTACAATTCAAAGTGCCTTCATCAGTGGCTGATGCAGTAATTAACAGTGCAAGACTCCTAAAACCAGTCTTTGGCTCTTTTTCAGAGATATTAGCTATTGGATGTCTCCTTTGCAGCTGCCTGGGAAATATGCAGATCTTGAACATAATTATTTCTTTTGAACAATTATTTTGGTCTCTGCTCTGCCACCTCTAAGCAATCCCAACAAAATGCTTTTATCTTAACAACTGAGGATCTTAGCCTCACTAAATACAGTAAAAATGTATTTGCATTGTTTCATGTTCATCATTCATATCCACATGCTAGTAAAAATGAGCTAAATCCTTTTGCTCTTGGTCCATTCTGTCACACTTCCTCCTCCAGGCCTGAAGGGGCAGCATTCCCAAAATGGAGCATAACATACATTTAGCATAATTGCCACACACTATTATCACAATTGTTTTTTGATCTCTTCTGATGTTATGGAACATCAGGTCAGGTCAGGTTGGGGAGCAGGCGCTGGTGTAGAAAATGGCTGTCCGTCTGCCGTGGCCAGGTGTTACGTGGGAATCCCCTTGGCCTGGTCCAGCCGCTCAGGTCCTCAACCATGCGGACCCAGTGAGCCGGATCACCCTCGGGGAAACACGAAAATCATCAGCAAAGTCAAGATGAATAAATGTTTCTCCACCAGCAGAGCCCAACACCCAATCCATGCAAGTATTGAACAGAGTAGGAACAAGAACACACCCCTGGGGAACCCCAGAATCAACTGGGAGGAACACAGAGGTTCTCCCTCCATTCTACACAGCACTCCCAGAACCAGTGTACAGGCTGCCCATAGTCTCATCATGTTCATAGGGCAACTCGATCAGCTGAGTCAGTATTGCATTTCTCCTGCCCCACTGCTTCGCTTACGCCCGGGTGCATACCTAGAAATCCTCTGCCGCCTGACGAAACACCCCCTGTAAAGTGCTGGGCCCCCTGAATCTGCTGGGGTATCCCTGACCCCCACTGCAGCCCTGCTTACACCTATGATACATCTGAACATCCTCTGTAATGCTCCAGCGTACCAGTCACCTCAGCTGTCCTGATCTCAGCAGCTGACAAGGACCAGATTTCCCTATTGAAAAACTAATTATCTGTTTTGAACAGCAGGGCTGGTTCCTGTATTTTGCTATATCCTTTTCAGAGGGAGGAGGGCTTGGATGAACCTGTATGCATGGGGTGGGGGGGGGGGGTCCTATTCTTAATGGCTGAAGTATCTGGAGTTAAATTATATATATTATATATTATAACCACTACATCCATCTGCATCTATCTTTGTACTCCTTCAATTTACAGATCAGATGTCAGTTTATACTGCATTTTACATTTTCAGTCCCAAGGTACTGGGAGGGAGTGGGTGTGTATTCACATTGTCCAAAATGAATATCCCCTCACATGGGACATTATAAATATAACAGAGTTTCAGCAGTGAGAAAAAAACACACCCAGTTATCCCCTTGAAGAGTCCTGGTAATCTATGTCATGAGTAATCTTGCTGTAGATCTCCTTTGTTACTTTTTATTCTTCTATAAAATAAAGCTGCATTGTAAAACCAGTCCTGCTAAATGTTTGAATGTGCAGAGTTGAAATGGCTCTCTTTCATTTTGCAAGAGGTTTTGGATTAAATGGAAATGCAAATATTTATTTTAGTCCTTCGGTGTGGTGGGTAAATCATGTTATAATTTCGTTTTGTAACCTGGAACAGTGATCTCAGATCAGAGCTATAGCTGTTATTCATCAATATATATTGCATAATTGCTCTTTATATAGACAAAGTTCTATTGTAGGACGCACAAGACAGAATGCAGGGACACCGTGGATGGCATTGGACAGCGTGGGTCCCACACGACAAGCTGATGTGTACATACAATGAGAAACAGCTCAGGGACCTTTCTGCTCTGCATCAAGGGCATTTTCCAGAAGCAGTGCACCTGCAAAGCCTCCAGCATTGTGGCAGACCCCCCCCCCCACCCATCTCATGGACTTTGTCCTGCTCAGTCTGGCAGAAGGTACAGGAGCATCAAGCCAGGTCCTCCAGGCCCAGCAACAGCTGCTACCCCGTGGCTGTCAGCGCACTAAATACCCTACATCTTCTCTCAGCCCTGATAAATACTTAATGTTATGCAGGCTAGCAAGCAATTCAGTTGATTTAATTATACATAACGATATATAGCGAGATTAACTCAACCATGTTGTGTTCTCAGAACACAAAGTGAATGCATCAATTTAAAAAGAATGTTTCGTTTTAAAATGCCCATTCTAGTTGTGTGGAACCACTGTACGAGATTCAATTGAATTCATTCAAAGTAACTTTTTTCAGTGTATTTAAACCGCACCCCCACCACCCTGCATTTGCCCTGCCCTTGGTCCTGGGGGGAATGCCATTTCATGCGGCTCTATACCTGCATATGGATGGTACGACAATAGAGCCCACTCAGCTCGACTTTGCTTGAATTCATATCCCCAAGACATTGGTGTCTTTCAGGCCCTTTTCAGGGGATTTTCTTTGTGAAGAGTCACATTCACTCCAGAAAATAGTCAAGTGTCTCACGCAAGTGGCAAGGCACAGTTTTGAGTAACTTGACTTTTACAGAGATTCATACTTAGCTTTGTAATCGGTCCTTTGATTTGGAACAATGCATATGTATTGATAGGTCTCCTCATTAATTAATGCATTTAATAATTAAATGCATAAAAAAAAGTTTTTTAATATTATTTTTATCATTTAAGTATTGACAAGGCATGAACAACTATCAGTCCTTCCTGAATAATGAAAAAAAAAAAACATGCAAACAGTATTTATTCATATCAGTTCTGTAAATTATATACTTAAATCAAATATTTATGACACCCTAATACCATTCTCTGATCCACCTGAATATGTTATCCAGTGTTTCAATAGCATTAGAATATGTAAGGAAATGTTTCTTAGTCGGTAAATGTTTAAATGATTTTGGTTAGCAGTCAGCCAGCTGTGAAGGTAAAGGTAGCAGCTGAAGTTCATAAAGATGACCTGCTGCTTTGGCCCAACAAGCCATATATCATTCTGGCATTCTACCTCATCCTCTAGGGATCTGAAAAGGTTAACTGGCCTCCAGGTCCAAGTACCTTCCACATGACCTCATCAGTGCTTTGTAAAGAGCACATGTTTCCAGTCAACACATGCCCCACTTAGCTATGACATTATATATGTTGTTCAAACTATTAAAGCACATCTCTTTGTCAGCAGGAAATATGGTCCAGTGATTTCGTTATTTCGTCCCTTCTTTTAACACTTCTTCAGCTGTTAGGGGGATGAACATCAATGTCCCCACCTGAGAGATATGAAAGGCCTCAATGTAACTATTTCTTGAAAACAGTTGCTCTGATATCAGCCTTTCCAGTAAGGTGTCAGCCTTTCCAGTAAGGTGTCAGCCTTTTCCAATGATGCCAGTGAAATCCAGCAGGGGCATTCCAGCACATTCTACACCATCAACACATCCTGAAACAGGAAATGCAATGTTTAGCTTTATATAGATTCTTAAGGGACATATATAATATTATGCTAATTAAAGCAAAGTTATCAAGTTGGAGTTTCCTTTTGACCTTTTCATTATTATAAATAAAAACGATTACCTGTATTTACAGTATGCAAACCTATAAGTAACGCATATTAAAGCTGATTTCCTCCAGTCTGCTAATTACACTATACAGTACAGTACTGCATAAACGTTTATAGCACATAACTGGTACACCAGTACACATTCACCTTTAAAAGCGATATGTGCAGCAATAGATTGTAACAGGACAAACATGCATATTTTACGTGGATTTGCGCTACTATAACAAGATATCACAGTGCATGTTCTTTATATCGCAAATGAAGTACGAATAGCATATAGCATGTTTATAAATATACTAAAAATGTTATAAATGGTGCAAATGCGACATTAAAGCAGTATCTAAAGATGGTCGACAAAAACCACTACCAGTAGCCTACAGTATGCTTGCTTATCGACCAATTGGCTTAACAATCTAGTCAAAGGAACAGAACTCGGTCATTAAGTGAAGAGTACAGTATGTGCCTGTATGGGTTTGACCATAAGAGACCTTAACCTTAAATATCTCAGTATAGTAACTCTCTTGAGATGTTGCAAGTCACAGGTTTTTGTATGTACACTGATTAATCTTTACTGGAGCGATACAAACCAATCAGGTGCTTTAATAAGCCTACCATATAACAATAGTAAACATTTTCCAGCTGCAGTTTAATCCAGTTCTTTAACAATAGCAGCACAACTTAGGGATGTTTTAACTTCCTGCCCTGTTTTTACCATAGACACACATCTTCATCCTGTTACTGTTGCTATTGAAACCCATGAACTGCCGTCCATAAGTCTTCACAGTGGCTCAGTGGGTAAAACAGGCTCATATCTCCAGGGCTGAGAGCCTGAATCCTGCTCCTGTTTTGCCTGAGTCCACACAGTCCGTGTTATGCAGGTTTGCTCTGTATCAATGGTTTTAAACCTGGTCTTCAGGGACCCCCAGACATTTTGCATTTTTACTCCCTGCCAGACAGTCCACATTTTTGTAGGGAGCTGGGAGGGAGCAAAAACGTGGACCGTCTGGGGCCCCCTAAGGACCGGTTAGAGAACCACTGCTCAATGTACTCCTCTTTCCTCCTGCAATCCAAAAACATGCCGTTATGAACTGGCATCTCTAAACTGCCAAAAGGAAAACTCCAGACAAACTCATATATATTCCTTTGTAATTTGATTTTTTATTAAAAAAAAAAGAAAAGGAGTTAATTAATTTGGCAGATCAGGTACCGTTATTCGAATGACTACAAATAGATTTTGGTGTTTCAGAGACAAATTAATTTTAAATTAGGTAATTATATGGATTATATAATTAATAGGTTCCTTGAACAAAAGCCATTTCACAAAGGCTTACGATTTTGTGTTTGATAGCCTGACGTTTCAGAACATGGTGAATGCTCCACACACTGAGAAATCATTACAAGAAGGTCAGGAAGGTCAAGAACATGTTCAGCTTTACCAGTGTTGAAAATACGCCATTAAAGCCTGTCCTTCAGCTTCTGTGGCCATGCTGGAAGATAACAAGGTGCTATCAGATACGATGTGGCTACCATCTGACAGATCTACTTCTCTCCATGATTGGTGACAACGTTGAGAGAGTCATACCTCTCGTAGGTCATTGGTAGGTATGTCTCATTGATGGGTAAACACCTACATGTCACTGGATTTTCTAATAACTTGGTGCAACACATCATGGTGTTTCAGGGGCAGCAGAAATACAACATGAAGGTTCACTTTTGAATTGCATTTGTTAAATTTTATTACTATTACTAATCCCTTGAATGCCATTGTAGGGGTGTCATGATGGATGGGGCATTCAGGGATCTCCACTGTTCCCTGTCTTCTGACAGACACTCGCAGCAGTGTGCCAAGGGCTTGGCCAGTCCACTCTTTAACGTTGTTGAGCTCTACCGTGCCCTAGAGGACGGGCATAGCCAGAGAGTTGAGATGGTTAATATGGCCAAATCATGTAAAGTTACAGCACTCACAGTAGCTCTTGCTTGCCTGCAAGGGTGTGGATTTGCTGCCCAACAGACTCACTGGTCTTATGCTGAGCGTAATGGATGCCAGGCAGATGGAGTTTGTCAGCCTTCGTTGGCATCAATCTTTGGGAAAAATCCCAAGGAAAACACAGTCATGGAGAAAAGATTGGTACTTCCAAGACTCAAATAAGCCCGAATGAAATGTCATGATAGATTAACCTTTATAAACACAGTAAACCTGCTAGAATCACAAGCAAAGGTACAGTCAACCCTTCTGCATTGCAACTTTCCCTGACACGATTTTGACATATGTCGCGGGGTTGGCATAAGAAATTAAAGGGAATTTTTTGGGGAGCTTTTAGAAGTATTGTGAAAGCCGCAGGTGACACACAAAGGCCAGCAGATTTACTAAGTTGTAAATGCATATAATGTACTTACAGTGCTGGTTTGGAGGATCCCAAGCATGTTTACAGCAGCCTCTCACGTGATATCTTGCAGAGACCTGGAAATGATCTTTGTGTCTCACTTTTCTTGTATCTCTTTTATCTTTGCTCTGCTCCGGTCACATGTTTGCTTTGCTTGCCATGGGGACCAAAAAATATTTCACGATTTTTTTTTCAGATCACAGAAGGCCTGCACCCCAAATTCCCACAATCTGCAAGGGTCAACTGTATATCACCTACAGGTATTTACGTAACAGGTTCAGTTGTCTACCACCATCTAGTGGTTCAAAAAGTGCCCAACTTTTAGGATACTATACACCTATACCCTGAATGCCAAGTACTTTCATCCTCAGTAATTTGTGTGTGTGTACTAAGCCATTTTGCAATGACACTTGTATGGAAAATCTTCAAGCAATTCCTACTTCATTCTAAGGTTTGAAGGACAACCCAATAATTTTGTCCTACTGTAGATGAGTCTGCTTTTTACTCTCATCAATGATTATTAATGTACATCATGCACAGCAGATGAATCAAGAGAAAAGAAAAGAAATGTACTCTTCACAGACCTACCCCGTCACTCTGTTCATATACTATATTCCGATTGAAGTTAACCTTCCTGACTTCTGTTCAGCATTGGACTTCTCAGTCTTGGGGTCCTTCGGATGAAATGTAGAATTTGCTTTTCCCTCCTCTGAGAGGAAGTTTTCGCCAACCTCGTACCCGAGTCCTGGGGACAGCTTGGCGTTATTCCTACAACCCATCCTTATTCATATAGCACTGTTTTAACCACATGGCTAACAAAGAGCCTTACGGACATTTTAAAAGGAGACCAAAGTACTAAAAACTTGATATAGATAGTGAAAATAAGTTTTGTCATTTAATATGTGATATTACTGTGAATAGGAGGAATGAAACTCACGGACCACTCAGCAGTGAGTCAGCAGTGCTCTTTATTTTTGTTCTCATGGCTGCTTCATTACTAACACACATGAGGCTGGTGTCTTGGTTGCCCCTGTCCTCCACGTCCCTCTCCAGGCCCAGTTTACAGTTCTCTCATGGCTGGACTCTGCTCCGTCTGACCTGGTCGGTCTCACCAGTTCCGTGTCAGACTTGGTGCACATTGGGACCGGTCTTCTCCTGTTGAACTGCCTCATAGGCCTTCTCCTCTACTTTTCAGGGGTTTTCCCCAAATGACTTTCTGATTTGGTTTTTCTCAGCCACTGCGTCTTGTCTTTTGGCTTCGACTGGGTGCCCCTGCCCAGTCTGCTTCTCACAATTCTGCATCGAAGTTCCTGTCCACCATCTTTGTTTTCCAATTCTGAGCCAGTCCTGTCCAATGGGCTGCTCACCTGAGGTACGTTATATTCTTGCTTGTCATCAGCAGGACAATCATCGGCCAGGTCATGGCTCACTTCAGCCATGCTAACCGTGTCTGTCTGTCTTGGCGTGGTCTTTCTCAGCTTCCTCCAGAGTACCCTTCTTTTCTGGGCCCTGAACATTTTCTTGTCTAAACCCATCCTCACGCAGAAATTATGCAAACGAGAAAGCTGAGCTTCTGTTTCACCAGTGCTTCCTTTGAAATAGTCTCTGAGAATGAAATGTGAAGGTGAAATTGCCTTTTATATAGAAAATCATCCTTCTATGACATCACTGACCAGTTCCAGAATTCCATTCTGTTTTGACATGACAAAGGGTCCTCCATATAAGGCATCTGTTATTTCATTGTTTATACCAGTACAGAGTTGCTGATTGGTTTTAAGATTAATACTAAATTATTATTTAATATTCAACAAAATTCATTTGTGTGTTTTTATGTAACAAAATGGTATACTATACATACTGCATCTGTATCATACTTGCTTATTGTAGCTGCCCCTAATTACAAGTACACTTCTCTGTGGATAATGTATTAAAGTTAGATATAGACAATGTGTCATTATATGACTAGCAGAGCTGCCCATTCCACAAGGTAAAAAAAAACTCCAGACCAAGATTTTGTTTTAACCAACCAATTGATTATAAAGAGTCACTGTCACACAGTACTCAACTGGTTGGTTGAAACAAAATCTTTGTCTGGACTTTTACTTTCTGGACCTGAAATGTCCACCTTCTGGTAGCTTGCAGGTATGAAATGCCCTTGAATTAAAAGCTTCGAAATATGCTGAGATTTTACCTACATCCTAGCAATATAACCTATGTCCTATTACATAGGTTACCTGCCCCCCTCCCCATGGGATAAAGCATAGCAATAAAGGAGCTTCCTATGTAGCTTGAAGATTGTATGTTCATCCCCCACGAGAAACCCCACTGATGTGCCCCTGAGCAGGATTCCTAACCTAGACTGCTTCAGTAACTCTCCAGTGGTATGGCAATTAATTAAATTTGCACAAAAAAAGCCTGTTTTAAAAGGGTTTGCTGGGCAAGAACATGCAGAAAAGCACCAAGTGTGACTCTTCCGTTTGAGGAACAGCTGCTACCAGGAGGTTAGGTGTCACATCCCTCTCTCTGAACAGCCAGCCAACTGCAGGCATCTGATTGGTCTGTGCTTTTTTGCAAGGTTAAGTTGACCACCCCCCGCCCCACACACACACCCTCATCTGTTCCAGTAATTTTCACCCACCATGTCAAACTTCAGCAATGGAATAAGTTATAATTCTATATTTGCACTTGAGAAGGCCACTATTAAATTATATTTGCACTTGAGAAGGTCACTATTAAATAAGAGATTAAAAAATTAAGATGCAATCTTTTCAAGTAGTCTTTTCTTGGTTTTGATTTTTAATCATTATTGAACAGATGACACCACAAATCTGGGAATAAATATAAAATAAAACGGGAATAAAGCCTTTTAAAATTATTTTTTTAATTAACATTTGTACGTTTTAAGAAGTAATTATCGTTCTTTTGTCATATGTATTCAGCACATCCTCAAATTCTATCAGAACGTTCTGACTATATTTCGGTAAACATACCTACCATCAATTGCAGGCTGGTCTAGCGTGATCCACGTTTGAAAAATGACTAACTGGAAAAGAACTTAGATATGAAGTTTGTTTTATGTAAATATACAGCTGCAGTGCTGCTAATTACGGCCTACTTTCTCAACAAGTCAAATGTTCTGAAATGTATCTTCTCACATTTGCATCGTGGTCATCACTAAGATTTTATCCAGACGATCTGTCAGAAAGGTACACTTAACTGCACATGTAGAACTGGCAGTGTGCTGCCTGACTTGGCCTCAGTGGATCTAACAAAGGGGACTTCAGATTCAGGATGAATTTCAGATTTTGACACAGTAGTAGCCCAGTGAAACAGGAAATAGGGTGTGGTAGGATGTGTTCAAAACTGGATATTTCTTCTCATTCTAGAAGTGCAGTCTTTGCAAATATTGTACTTGGACACAAGGCACATCCTGGATTATCTATCTATCTATCTATCTATCTATCTATCTATCTATCTATCTATCTATCTATCTGTCTGTCTGTCTGTCTGCTTGTGTCTGTATAGATAGATAGATAGATAGATAGATAGATAGATAGATAGATAGATAGATAGATAGATAGATAGATAGATAGATAGATAATTTGATTAATTGATTTTAAGAATATATGCCTATGAAGATAGACTGATGACATCACTGTATTTAGAATATGCTGGAGAATCATTAAAAGCAGTTGGTTTATGCAGCTTGATTTCTTATCATATTGTTTATTGAAGCAGTTATGGAACAACAGTGGTGATCTCAATTACATTACTGCACACTTACACCTAACACTTATGATTTGATGAATGATGTGGGACAATGATTTGAAAATTCTGCCCGGGCCTCTCTGATCCAGAGCCAAAACACTTTGGTATTTTATTCATTTGTTGTTTATGTGCTATTTCCAGACTAAATGATGCAGGTATTAAAGTGTAATAATTTGTCTGACTGCAGATCACTAATGTCTGGAAGTTTAACCCTATTACAATGTCTCTGTTGCCACCATCCTATTATTGTTATCATTTTATGCAAATAGAACTCAATAAAAACTCTATTATTAGGAACTTACTTCTTCTGTTTCCTTTTTGGCATTTCATCTCCGTTCGGTGGATGCACTGCCTTCAGACTGCAAGTAGTTTGCAACCATGGCTCTGATAGAGGAACCGGCATTAATTACGTCCTGGTCTATCAATAATTGCTTTGTAGGAGGTTGGTCATGCTGTAATCTAAGATAATGAGTGCATTAAGATCTGCAGTGGATATTCAAATTATTAGTATCAGATCTGAGAAATTAAAAGATTTTATGCACAAGTTTTGTTTACTGTCGATATGTAGTGTCATACCAGAAGTGAACCGTCATGAGGTCTTTAGATGATAGAAACAATAACAAATAACTATTATCAAACACAATATGACCATGTGAAGATTTTTTGATACTTTGAGAGGCAACCATGGTTGAATCACACAGGTACAGGGACCAAACATTCTAAAAGCATTTGGGAAAGACATGCATCAGAATCCCCTTAAGCTTTAGCTGCTTAGATTCATAGAGAAGGGAAAAGGAACATCGAAATAATACTATATTGCCAAATTTATGTCAAAGTACTTTCCAAGCTTACTTTTAATTTTGCAGTTTCGCAAAAGTTCAAGGTTTAAAGGACCCGGATAAATTTATCTTTCCGTCGGAAACCGAACTTTACAATCATTTTACTTCAGCTGAACTTGTATTGGCAGGAAACACTAACAAACACAAACACGTCTGCAGAACTGAGTAGCTCCTCTCATTCTGCAGGGAAAGTCACCTTTCCAATGAAACATACTGCCCACATGCTGATTGGATCAATAAGTTTGTCATGAATTTGTTGGTATTTCAGGTGAAGGCCTTGATCATTTAGAACAAGGGTCGCAAACTACCAGCCCCTGGGCCACATTCGACCCCTGAGACAGTCTTATTTGGCCCCTCATGTTTATAACATGTTCTTATAACATGTTTATAACAACTTCTTATAATAAACGAACCTGCAAGCAGTGCATCCCACCTAAAAAGAGGGGCCCTAGGTAAAGGCACGTGGGAACCCCCCAACCATAAAACTAAGAATCATTTCACTTCCTCCACAATGCAGGCAAACCAGGGGACCTAGACAATTGGCTAATTGTCACAAACAAAACAAAATGTCTTGTTAGAAACGAAAAGAAAAGTTGACTTGGTGCATAGAGAGTTGGGCAACAGATTCCTTTTTTCTCGAGTTGATGTCCAAGGAAAAAGAATATCACTCCTTATGGAATATAATCTCGAATGTCTTTACTGCATCGAACATGCAGAGCAGTATGCGAGTTCCTAGGGAGAGAAGAAGGAGAGATGAGTCACTGAGCCACAAAAAGGCTGCCCATGCGGTAGGAGTGTCTTATAGCAATCAGAAGGGGAATGTGATGCAGCAGAGCCTATGCGGATGTGGTGAGCATGTTTATTACAAAAGCGGAGAAGAGGAATGATTCCTGAAAGACTGGGCACTGCAGGTTGCCGGTATTCTCTGCCCAGAATAGATGGCTTTATTCACAAATGTCAGTCTGACCATAAATACAGTGGAAGAGCAGATCATTGCGTTATCAAGTGACATTTATAATCAGCTGTGCATCAAAGCTGGGCACCAAAGTGAGAGAAGCCAGTTCCTGTTGTCTGGCAATTGATGAGCACACAGACATAAAAGACAATGCTTAGATTATTATGTTAGTCAGAGGATTAATGACCAGTTTGAGATGACTGAAGAGTTACTAACTGCACGTCCCTCAGCTCTATATTGTCAAAATTCATAATTGAAAAAAATGGGCCACTTTTTTCCCTGCGATTGTTCAGCCATCGCTCTTCGGGCTAGTGCACCCCCCCATACAATTTGAGTTTGAGACCCTTGATTTATAAATACATCAGTTCTGTATATGTCATTAGTTGTCCAAGGTCACCTACAGTCACATGTAATCGACAACTTCTAAGCATCGAAAGTCATTCAGCACTCTATCTAGTCTGTATCAGGGTGCATTATTGACCTTAAACTGAGTAGAGTCTTACAGCCAATCTAAAAAATATATATATATTTTTACATCCACTGCATATGACAGCTGAGTTCTTTGGTCACACTCCTTATAAAGGAGGGCAGAATATGATCCGATGGATTCTACCTGTTCCCTTTGCAGTGCATAATTAGAAAGTCCATTTTGGTAGCAGACACTATTATCAAACATTCCGAAGCCTGTGAACATGATCAGTTTCCCAAGCCCATTGCGGGCCCATCCTGGGTGACATTGGACAGCAGGAACACAAAGTCAGATCTTAAACTTCTGAACCTCTCTCAGACCGAACAGGGTAAGACTTGCACCAACAGCAGTTGTTCAAGCCAAAAGTTCGTTTAACACGTCTCATATATGTAGTAATGAAAGCACTTAGTCATAGTAATGCAGCTTTATTCGTTTTTTTTACTCACAGTACTCTAGTGGAACGTTCATTGTTCAGACTAAATACAGAATAATGGTTATGCAGCACAGTCAGATACACAGAGGTCCTAGGTGGTTACGCAGCACAGTCAGATACACAGAGGTCCTAGGTGGTTATGCAGCACAGTCAGATACACAGAGGTCTTAGGTGCCGTATGTCTGCGCTTCAGCAGCACTGTTTTCCACAGATGCCCCACCAGGGTTCTGTCTGCCTTTGACTTCTTAGCTTGTGCCCCAGAACCCAAATGACGAAGAACAAAATGGATACCAGCCCCTAACGCCAAGACTAACAGAAGGCATTTGAAAGGAGGAAAAAAATGTCTGTTGCCATTTCTGGAATGTTTATCGTAAGGCTCCATGTATTTTTAGAAGTTCTGTTTAAGAAGTATGTTTTTGTAGCACCTTAAAAAGGTAGGCCTTCACTTCCATCATCATAGGGGGGTGCTGGAATTTATCCCCGGCAGGATGGAGTATGAGACAGGAGTGGATCCTAGATAGCTTATACACAACAACCAATTTAGAGACACCAAGTCATGTCTTTAGACAGCAGAAGGAAACTGGGGAACGTACACAGACATGGGGGGGGGCAGAATTCAGGACACCAGCCCTGAGGGCATCAGCAGTGCTGTGCTATATAGTTATATTATTGAGTGACCCCTGTTGACTAAAGAATTATGCACAACTAAAAAATGGGATTTCTATGAATAGAAAATAAATACAATTAAACCAGTACCGATACCTTGACTTTGTTATTGGTTCCTGAGCGATCCTTTTTTCGATACTGATTTTATAAAATTCATTTCAACAAAAATTTATGACATTACACATTACAGTACAAATCTTTAGTTTTCGGCTCCTTAACATGTTTACACACCTGCTGCAGTTTCATAACATAAATATTTCACTTAAGTTCAGGGGCCTATTGTGAATGGATATGGTATTCTACTGAACTAGCACCAATGCTAGCAGGGTAAAAACAATCAGTAGCACAAACAAAAAGTACACAGAGAGCTGAGCAGAAACATCAACTATAACGAATGAATACAATAAATGACATGTTTTGAAAAGGCATAAAATCATAGTTTTACACCAACATGAAGATCATTTAATTAATGTGTATACTTAATACTACGTGTTTGTGTGTAAAACAGAATTACTACAGCAACAACAGTAATAATAAATATTACTATATAATAAATAACAAAACACTTAAAGAGACCACAGCAAAATATTAAGATTCACTCGTTTAAATTTGTCTGTGTAAAATACAGATTTTTTTTGCAAACTGCAGCCTGGTTCTTCCCTGTTTCTCATGGATGAAGGGCTTCTTCCTTGCTTTATGGGACTTCAGTCCTGCTTCTAAGAGCCTGTTACGAACTGTCCTAGCAGTGCACTTTACTCCACTTAATGTTTCCCATTCTTTTTGAAGGTCACTTGATGTCATCCTCCAATTCATGAGGTACCGTCGGATAAGTTGAGAGGCATTTCTGACATTAGAAACTGGCTTCTGCCCTCTTCCTGGCTGGTTTTTGGTCGTTCCCAGTGTCTCCTGCTTCACCTTAGACACTTTGAGCCTGGAAGCAGCCCTGCCTCGCAGTGTAGCCTTCTGCCAGCAGAACCAGAGTTAAACCAGGATTTTAAGGTGCAGATTAAAAAAAAAAAAAAAACAAAGCATAGGACAGGTGGGAACAGGACAGGACGGGGACCTATCAGGACAGGACGGGGACCAATCAGGACAGGACGGGGACCAATCAGGACAGGACGGGGACCAATCAGGACAGGTGGGAACAGGACAGGACGGGGACCAATCAGGACAGGAAGCAGCATCCTCACCTGCCTGCTCAGACATCAGCTTCCATATTTCCACCAGACCTTCCATATTTATACCTGGACTATGCACAATTTGACTTTAGAAACTGGGACTTGTATTTTATTATTTTGGACTTCCTCAGCCAGCCCCTTGGAGTCTGGTTCCTCCCAAGGTTTCTTTCCTTCTAGGGAGTTTTTCCACGGCACTATCCACTCTGGCTGCTCACTTGGGGCTTTAGGCAGAGATAATGTTGAGCCCTAATGTGTGTAAAACAGAATTACTACAGCAACAATAGTAATAATAAATATTCGATAATGCTTTATATTAAGTGCATCTTCATAATGCATTCATTATGCATTCATAGAACATTCATAAGCTTCATGCAAGTACACCTTAACATCCTAACATCCTTTAACAGCTTTAATATACATTAATAATAAACATTACATGATTATACAATAATAATGTTTGTTATTATTATACAATGTTTGTTATTAATGTATATTACAGCTGTTAAGGGATTTTAGGATGTTAAGGTATACGTACATGATGTTTATGAATGTTTCATGAATACTTAATGAATACATTATGTAGGAGCACTGAACATTTTATGAATGCAATATAAAAGCATTATGATGGTGCAGTTCATGTGAAGCATAACCACATATTTTATCTGGCAACATATTAAATTACACTTTCATTGAAATGGAATGTTTCCATCCTAGAATGCCATGTTATTCCCGCTGTGGGTGATGTGACCTTTTCCTGCCAGTGTGTTGTTTCTGAGAATGTCTCAGGTCCCCTAGAATCCCATGAATGTAACTTAATGAAATACCTTAAGCAAGACGTCTGAATTACTTACACTAAAAGGCAGAAAAATATCTGCCTTCGATGAGCACAATGCATAGCAATGTGTCCAGAAGTAAAAAGCTGTGAAAATCGTCATCCTCGTCTGTGTTCCCTCCCAGCTCTCTTGCCTCATCAAGTTGCTATAGTTAATTAGACCCACCGCAGTCTCTGTATCTTCGCACTGCAGTACAAATAACTCCATATAATTTCATCCATTCGTCACACAGGTTTATTAATGCACTGATCATTTCTTCAATACACCATGAGGGACTTTCTCCCGGAGCTCCTGAAGGCGGGCAGTCTCTCACCTCCCCACACTTCTGCCCCTTCTCCCCCGCCTGCTGCTGGTCCGCGCCAACCCTCCATCCCGCCGATGGAAGCTGTTACAGAGGGGCATGTCGTAGGGCGAAAGGACGATCCATGCAGGGGCTCAAACAGGACAAAGAACTTTAACAAAAAAAATTAAAAACACAAGAAACGGAAATCCTCAAGAAACCAGAAAGAGAAACCCTGAGGGGTCAAAAAAAGGAAGTAAGCAACAAAACTAAGGCAGGGAGCAGCACAGGAACAACTACAGCAGAACAACTTCACAAAACACTTAAATAGACCACAGCAAAATATTAAGATTCACTCGTTTACATTTGTCTGTGTAAAATACAGATTTTTCTATAGAAGGGCTTCTTCCTTGCTTTATGGGACTTCAGTCCTGCTTCTAGGAGCCTGTTACGAACTGTCCTAGCAGTGCACTTCACTCCACTTAATGTTTCCCATTCTTTTGAAGGTCACTTGATGTCATCCTCCAATTCATGAGGTACCGTTGGATAAGTTGAGTGGCATTTCTGGCATTAGAAACTGGCTTCTGCCCTCTTCCTGGCTGGTTTTTGGTCGTTCCCAGTGTCTCCTGCTTCACCTTAGACACTTTGAGCCTGGAAGCAGCCCTGCCTCGCAGTGTAGCCTTCTGCCAGCAGAACCAGAGTTAAACCAGGATTTTAAGGTGCAGATTAAAAAAAAAAAAAAAACAAAGCATAGGACAGGTGGGAACAGGACAGGACGGGGACCTATCAGGACAGGACGGGGACCAATCAGGACAGGACGGGGACCAATCAGGACAGGACGGGGACCAATCAGGACAGGTGGGAACAGGACAGGACGGGGACCAATCAGGACAGGAAGCAGCATCCTCACCTGCCTGCTCAGACATCAGCTTCCATATTTCCACCAGACC
>JAODJU010000039.1:6213134-6224127 GCA_026776725.1 Gnathonemus echidnorhynchus
GTGACTTACTAAGTCACAATTGCGAGATTCCGTGGCTTATATTTTTTTTACTACCTGGCGGAAACGGGCTTCCATAGTATTCGGACCGTCGAATTGGAGCAACTTTTAAATGTTGTCTTTGTATTTTTAATCCGCGGACACCATATATAACGTAATTTTCATGTACGTTATAATGAATGGGCATTATTATATTTCATCTCGTGAAAATGAACCATATTCTTAACATATGTCAATCAGTAAATTAAATAATGTGTTTAATCATTTAGTAGTGTTTTAATAAGCTATTGTGTTCTTACATTTATTTGACAATACATCATCCTCAACAGTTTTTCGCGCTGTTCTGTTTCCACTGCGCGAAGCATTTTAGGATATTGAAGTGGTATAGGGGAGTTGCGTGAGCCTCCATCATTACTGACTGGAACACTCACCCTTAGTCCTAGCTGCTTTGAGACACACTTCAACATGGCGACGAGTCTCAAGAACTCACACACGAAGGCGGAGTGTGTAGGGACCGGTTTGGGATCGGATATTGTAATCGGATAGATAAAACTGCCTCCAGCAGGCTACCTCAGGGTGCTGTATGTAATGTGCAGAAATCTTACGCAGCCAGGAAAAATGATGTTTAAATGATCTTTAGATTGGTGTAAAACTATGATATTATACTTGTCAAAGTCTGTCAACTTAGCCATTTCAAAACCTCTGTTAAAATCATCCCATTATTTGAAGCAATGATCCACACACCGTTGTATTTTTGACTTGACCGCTAGCACTTACCGTATATGGTTAATCAATATCTGACTGACTTTTTTTTTTAACTAATTAAATTAATTAAGCGAGCTGGTATTGAATTTAATATGCACATGGAATGGCTGGGGCGCCCCCTGAGGAGAGGTTTGGGAACTGATACAGTGCCATCCAACTAAACGCCAGTAACTTTTTGGAGAACAAGAAAAAATATTATTAGTTTTTGTTGTGTTAGGCCTATGTTCTTATGCTAAATTGTGTTTTTTTTTATTCGGAGCAAAAGTGCACATACTACCTAGATAAATAGCTTTAAACTTTTCTTTTGACTGTCTAAGACTTTTGAACATTACTGTACAAACATACATACATCCTGTACACATCGTGTTAAAATCATGTTATATTTAAATGTACATTTACTACTTTGCCATTTTTCCTGTCGATATATGTAGCTTTTTAATAGCCTCTACTCCTAAGAGCAGTTGCATAGTAGTTTATGGCTGACTTCTTACTTCATTGTGTCGGTTTTTCGCTGACGGGGTTTGCCGGGGATTACGGCCAGACCACGTGGTGCGCAGCTAGTTTTGTCTTCTTTTTTGTTGTCTTTTTTGTCCTAAAATGATGATGGCACCCAAGATAAAAGGGAAATGTGCACGGACATTGACTTTCGACAGCGAAAGCCCATTACCAGCTGCAGAATTATAGCTCCGCTGTGCCAGATGAGCGCGGATGGGCAATGAGGGGTGTACAGTACAATATAACTGAACTGAGAGAAGCGTAGTCAAGCCATGTCTTTGAACTACATCAAGAACTTTTATGAAGGATGTGTAAGTAAGCGATTTGCATCTAACAAATCTCTTGAGTGCCTGTTAGAGGCATAGTGACAGACTGTTTACGATTTATGCTGATAAATTAACTTACTGGCTCAGGCGCCCTGTGAAGAGTTGTAATATTTTGCATGTGTACCACAGCGGAGAGGAAGAAAATAATATCATTTAGATATTTGCTTGTATGAATGCAGAAGTTATTTAAAGTTTAATAGGAAGCTTGTTGCCAAAATATTTCTAATTCCCTGAGGGGTTGCTTTGATTGTATTTGATTTATTAATCATTGATTTGTAATTGTTCCATCATGGTACAGCAGAGTTCACTGAAAATGTCACAGGTATGATTTTAATCGCCTGTTACCCAGATAATAATGGAACCATGTTTATATTAGTAATTTACTTTTAATGTTGACACGGTTTGGGGGCAGTCTGTGCATGGCTCATTGGGCTAAGCCTCTGTGATTGGAAGCTCTCTGCTTCAAGCCCAGCTTCAGCACATCTGTGGGTCCTTGAGTAAGGCCCTTGACCCCCCTTCCCCAGCTCCCTGGACACTGCAACAGGTGGCTGCTCTTCATAGCCATGCAGGATGGGGGCCATGAAGCAAATTAATACAAGTATCATAATAAATAGTAATTATATGTTGTGTAGCTTAACAAAGTATGTTCTGTTCTTGCCAAGGCTTCTGTTTTAATTTTTCTCCTTTTTTCTGCTCTTTAGCTCAGGCCTCCGACGGTGATTGGCCAGTTCCACACGCTGTTCTATGGCTCTGTGCGCATGTTCTTTCTCGGCGTCCTGGGTTTTGCTGTCTACGGCAACGAAGCTCTGCACTTCAGCTGTGACCCCGACAGAAGGGACTTAAACCTCTACTGTTATAACCAGTTCAGGCCAATAACACCTCAGGTAACTGCATCTGCACGTAATTGTCAGGCTCAGCATATCAATCATACATGAGCAGGACGTGGTCTGGTGGGTAACTAAACCGTACCGGTCCAAAATAAAGGAGGGAGCTCTGCCAGGCTCATAGCCAGAAGTAAATTTCCGGGGCGGTCCAGTCGCTCTGCGAATAGATCTTCTGAAGATTTTGCCAACCAGAGAGAGGCAAACCTACCTAATTCTACTATGAGGCTACATGCCTGGGTTCTGCTATAGCATATAGCAAGGGATTTAACCTGAAAAATAAAGAGAAGAGATTTTAACCATTTTTAAGGAAACAGAGGACACTGTTTATCTCACACCTCTGAGGATGTGAGTTCGAATATCACCCTGCCTGTGTGGGTGTGGAGTTTGGGTGTTGTCCTTATAGGTTTGTGGGCCAGTGTGTGCTAATCCCATGAACAGAAGGCTGTAGGTTTGAAACCCATGACCAGCAGATTGTGGCCTTTGAAGACCTTTAACCCCAGCTACTCCACTATGACCGGTGCCAGTCAAAGCCCACGTGGCACCCAGAATGTGGGCTGTCTGGGAGGGGGCAAAAACATGGGCAGTCTGGGGGTCCCTGAGGCCTGGTTTGAGAAACACTGGAATAAAATATGATCGTTCTGTTTCGGTGCAGTCCAGAAGTCTTTCATTTTTGATGGCTGCTCATTGCTGATAGGATATGCGTGAGCATGTGCCAGGTTACGGATTGGCATTCCGTATGCCCTGCACTTCCCAAGACATCCTGCAATGACAGCGCGTAACGGATTGTAGGTAGAGTGGACCGAGGGATGCCCACGGGGGTTACTTACACAACATGTTTTATTTATTTCCGGCTGAAAGGCCCTAAATCTCAGAGTGAAAGACAGCAGAAGGTGACCTAAGTTACAGTCTCTCAAACTTGCAGGTGTCCCAAGACAAATCTCATAATAGTGATGGACACAACAAAGCAACCTGCATATACTGACTCTCGTTCCCCCTCTGCTGGGAACTAGTGAGGTCCACGGTTCGAATTATAGGGGAGCACAGGGTATCTCAGCTTCCCTGGAAAGGACACAAGCTTGAAAGCTTCCCTGAGACGTTTAGGGGGAGCTCTAAAAAGTCGTCTACTTTTCTGTTATAGGTTATATTTTATATTTTATTTTCTGTACGTTAAAGTTCCTGAATTTTTTTTATATATAAATATGTCCATGTTGCCTCTTTATTCGCTCATTACATTCCATTAAACTTCTTTCCTGATTCTTATGTTGTTATTGTGCCTCTATGAAATGTTACTGAGGGTATTAACTGCCTGCAGTAGGAATAGTAGAATGTGTTTCGCAGTGTCCCTGTTATTGACCGCGCTGCAGTGCTTATATGTATGCAGTGCGTGTGACTTGGGAAGTCGTGGTGCACACCGGAAAATAGGGCTTCCACAAATGGGAAGGGGTTGTAATTCTAACCCTGGTGAGGCTTGCTTTGAGAAAGAGCACTGAATAGTGGCTGATAGCGGAAATAATCAGAGGTAGTATGAACAGTAGTACAATTACTACTAACACAGTAATTCCTAACATTTACTCACCTGCTCCCAAAAGAAGTGAATTCTGAATTTGTGGACTTATAAGAATAAAAGTAATAGAATGACGCATAGCATGAGTGACAGGTTTATTTGCATGTAATTTAAATCCTTCTTTGTTAAGCAGGGTTCACTAATTCCGGTCCCGGCGGACCAGAATCCAACGTGGTTTGCAGATCTCCCTGCTCAGCTGCAGCTTAATCAGCTAATTACTAGGTTTAGTTGGTGTGTCTGAGTAGTGAAATCTGCAAACTGTCTTGCAGACTGGCCCCCCAGGATTGTAATTGGACATTCCTGCCCTGGAGCTTGAATATTAATATTTACATGTTGTGGGCTTATGTTGACATAAGCATGACATGTTTCTCGTTGCAGGTCTTCTGGGCGTTGCAGATGGTAACTGTGCTTCTTCCAGGAGCTGCGTTCCACCTGTACGCTGCCTGCAAGAACTTTGATCAGGAAGAAATCCTCCAGCGACCTGTCTATACCATTTTCTACATCGTCTCTGTTGTGCTGAGGGTACTTCTGGAGGTTGTGGCCTTTTGGCTTCAGAGCCACCTGTTTGGGTTCCAGGTTCATCCCCTCTTCAGGTGTGAGGCCAGCACCTTGGAGAAGAAGTTCGGCATGATCAAGTGCATGGTGCCGGAGCACATCGAGAAGACCATCTTCCTCAGCGCCATGTACGTCTTCACCATCATCACAGTGGGGCTGTGTGTAGCTGAGATTTTTGAGATACTATGCAGAAGATTATTAGGGTTGCAACCCAGTCAGTGACCTACATGTCATTCTAGTGTAAGTTTTTCTCTGTCTTGGCTAAATGTTGACATGGAAAGGTCTTAGACAAACATACCTCTTGTTATTTAAAATACTTAAGATAGTTATACAGATCTTATTTTAAACTAATTTTACTATGATTTTAAAATTATATTCTAAGCTGTTTGTCTTACAGATGTGTACTGAAATGTATCCTTCAACAGATTAAGTATTTTAGCACAGGCAGATTTTTATAAACCTTTGCTCTAAGTGTGTGGAGGTTGCATTTATTCCTCATGTCAGGTGAGAATTCTACCCCTAGTTCAAACGCATGCAGCTGGACTAACTGGCCAGTCGGATTGGCCCCCGGAGTGTGATTTTGCGTGTGAGTGTGCGTGCACGCCCCGGACTGGCATCTCATCTGAGGTGGGCCCCTGCTTCGTGTCCTATTCTGCCTTGTTTGCTCTCCAGCTTGTCCTGGATAAGTGTTAGAAGGTGGACTTGGCTTGTAATGTAAAAACCATAAAAGGAGATTGTCGCAGTTTGTGTGTGAATCCCTAGAAATTAAACTGTATTCAAAACAATTTTGCTCTCTTTCCCCTGTACATTATAGCATGATGGTGCTTCTGATTTAAATATTGTGTAAGTGGTCTATATGATAAAAGATAAAATATACCTCTCATATATGTATAAATAGATTCAGATATCTATACATCTTTCTGATCATATTTTCAGCTCTATGTATCATCTCAGGTATAGGATGACTTGCTTTGAACAGAACAACCCCCTGATTAACCTTAACATTTTGCTTAATTTTGCTTAATATTTGTATCCTCACTTGCTACACAACTCAGGCATTTAGGATTTCCTGGCTGCGTCGTACAGATTTTGTTGTTCAGGTTGTTTCTCAGTTGTTCTTTTCAACTTTAGCTTCACCCCCGTGATCAGAGTAGGGCTTCTACTTTTTAGATCTCTTGTATATTTGATGCCTGAAAATATTAATTAAAATATTTATTACCAATGGTGTACAGTTCTTTGTGAAAGTATGTAAAGCCACCATCATCTTGATTAATAACAAAAAATCTGTACCCGATAGAAGTGAAAAAAAAAATTAAAAATCATGATCTTACTCTCGGTTGACTTTTGGCAGCCCGAGATCATGACTACACTTTGAAGAAGGTATAAATCAGGGACCTGCTCATTTTGCCTGAACTATTTAATGTGAACTTGTGCCTGGGCTTTGAAGGTAGTGAGTGCCCTTTGAGTTACTTGCCCCTCAAAAAGTCTCCGCACGTCCCTGGTCGAAATGATTAGTTGTACCTAAGGATGTGAATATGTAAGGGATATGCAATGTGAAAGGATGCAAGGGAACTGTTAAAATTGTTCACACATAACAGAGTAGATCAGATACTGTCCTTCACACCTGATATATTAACCAGTCCATCAGTGTTGCGTTGACTTTGGAAGCTGAATTATGACTTTGGTGAGGTTTTTTTTTTATATTTGGTAGCGGTCAGCTTTATCCAATTCTTTGGCAGATTGTTAGCTGTTTGGCTGATGGGAAATTCGCACCTTACTAAAAACAAACGACCACGGAACATTAATTTAATTCTGATCGCTGGAGAACAGAGAATAATTTACAGCCGCTGTCTAATTGCTCTGACAACAAGGAAGTGATGATTTATGTCTTTAGATTTGTGGAATCCGGATAGTGTCTCGTCTCTAAAAGGTCTCGTTAGGCTCCTGCATTATAAGATTTCTGATAATGAGATGAAACAAAAATTTGATTATAAGCATGAGAATGCTGCCTAGTAACAATGGGATGTTTATTTTCGGTAGTAATGGAAAAATGACTGAATCTAATTAAAATTATGAGTATGTGAATGACTCAAGCATGTATTATTCTCAGATGGGGAAAATAATGATATTTTACTAATCTTGAAAATATGTAGGGATTCATAAGCACATGTATGTTATAGGGACACTCTAATGTCCATTCATTAGCTTTCTTTACCTGCCTGTCCTAATCAGGGTTGGCGGGGGGTCCAGAGCCTATCCTGGAAGCTATGGGTGCAAGGCAGGGAACAACCCAGGATGGGGCACCAACCCATCGCAGGGCACACTCACACACCATTCACTTACACATGCACACCTATAGGCAATTTGGCAAATCCAAGTCACCTTAGCCTGTTTCTGGACTTATTTCATCATATTATTCTGGCTACAGAAGGAGTACCAAAGAAATAAAAATGTTTCTGCTCGTAGGCGTATCCACCATATTTATCACTAATAGAGTGGTCTAAGTACAAATGATCGCTAGCTGCTGAATGTACTCCTTTGTCCAAAAAAGTAAGAAAAGTTGTTCAAATGATTTATATACTAACTCAGAATAACTTTCCTGTATGCGGAGGAGAGGGTTATTCAAGGCAGCAGATAACCTGGTGTTATGCTGGCAGTAAAAATATTCATCCATCCATTTTTCACGTCTAAAATTATCTGTTATTCATTGCACTTTTCCACATACTCAGGAGTGGAGACGGAATTTGTAAAATGTAACCCAGTGCCATTACTTCTTAAATTTTTTGTAGTAAAGACAGAAAAAGTATTTGTTCTTAAATGTGTAATTAATTGCAAGTTGTCAATGGTGTGCTTTAATGCAGCATATTCGCAGGGATGCTCTTGTTTATTTTAACTGGCCCGAAGTCATTGATTCTGAAAGAAGAAGATGGACTAAGCAGTGTTGATTACTTAAACAAATATGCTGGACATTTTAGGGGGTAAATAATGTAACAGTACCAGCACAACGATGGAATAAAATTTCAGGTAAAGGTTAAGCGTGATCCCATTTGTGAATCAGAATCTTTATAGAGTCCACAGAATTTCCACAGAGTGCAGAACAGCTAATTCAACATTTTAGATAGAGGCTTTAAAGTGTATGAGCTCCGACTTGCCATAATGTAGAGGATCTTAAATTGGTGGCTGATAAAGACCATTGTGCTACAGAATCAGAAACATGAAAATGGAGGCTTTCTTCAAATTCTAACTGCAAAACATCTACAAAGGATGTGAGAAGCTTTTAAAACAAGGTTAACACACATATGAACTCTAACCACAGTTCAATGCCTCTGCGATGCGATCTTTAGATTTTGGTTAAGGCTCTTAATCCAAGAAGGTGAGTTAACTGAAGACACTGTCAGGATTATAGTAAATTGGTTTTTGTTGCACTTGGTCAGTAAATTGCAGGGGATTGAAAACTGATCCTGTGGCACCAGGGTTTCTGGTCTTTTCTTCAAGCTTAAATTTTGATTTAATGACCTGACAGAGCTGTTTTGAAATTTCTTAAATCTATCTGAGAGATTTTAATAGCTGTAGTTATACATATAAGAATGAATCTGATTAAGGTACTTTTTTGCACTAATTTAAATGCAATACTCTTCACTGCTTGTAGATAAATGTAAGCAATCGTACGTCTTAGTCAGTCTTTGGTTTTGTTCCAGTTAGTTCTCCTAGCCGATAGGGGGCACTGTTTCAAAGTGCGGGGCCAGGCAGTCCAGGAAGCGGAAGAATAGGACGGTCGTTTGTTTTGCTTTTTTTGTCAGCATCGATGACTGAGTGAAAATTCTGTTTTATGACAGTTTGCTATAAAAGTAACTCGACTACTTTATTATGGCTCTACCACCACAGTTAAAAGCCATTCAACATCATCTTCGAACGGCACAGGAACATGACAAAAGAGACCCGGTTGTTGCTTATTACTGTAAGTCCAATGATTGAGTAACTAGACAATGGTCGGTGTGTACCTATGCGTGTGTCCTGGCACAGTATGAAATCACATAACTTTTTTTTCTACTTATGTATACGGTTTTTTCTTTCTGTGAAAGAAACAGACACTCGCTGTGTTAGTTAAGATACTTGCGACAGCAGACTTGTTCCCACCCATCTTTAGCCGCAGCTAGTCTGGTTGCATAACTAAAATCTACCTGAAAACTTCCAAAGTTTTTAGTGTGAAAGTAAACAGATGTCGGTTTATTGCCGTTTTCAAGTCGTGTTCTCCTCTGATTTTTGGCATGTAAAGTCACCCGTCTTGTAATTGGAGATGAGCTGGCTAAGTGATCGTAATAGATATAGTAGCTGGGGGAAAAGTGTTTTCATAAGATTGTAATGAGATAGTTAAAACTAAAACTACGCGTGGTTTAGATGGCATGCTTGTTAATCTTTATATTTGAGTTATGTTTGAAAGAGTTTTTCAAATTAAACATTTCTTTTGAGAGCTGGAGTTATGTACGTGTACAGTCAAACGTTTTCCATAGAAAGCTGTGTTGTATGATCTGTTAAAAAAATAGGAGAAGCTTTACTATTTTGCCATTTCTGATACACGAACATGCTAAACGGGACTAATGGGGACATCCGACTGCATTAAAATACGAAGCTGCTTTAGAAAGCAGTCGCGTTTGCTTGTTCGTTGTTCTGTAGCACTATCAATGTATTCTCTGGCTGGATACATCTAATGCCTTTTGTTAATATTTTATTTGGCATAAATGCATACAGTCAAACGTACGTATTATTACAGTTAGTTAAAGGACACTGTAAGTGTGGTATATTTTAAGTTTTAATAATGTGTTCTTCTAGATATAGCACTTTTCTGTAGGTATTTACCACTCTTGTATGATGGCATTTGATAAATAGGTACATTTATATTATTTTTAATATTACTACTACTACTACTACTACTAATAATAATAATAATAATAATATTAATAATATTAATAATAAAACTTGCGTGTCTCATCGCCCTCGACATAAATAAGTGTCATTTTCTTTTCCTCGTCCCGCTTGTGTGCCTTTAAGGGGCCCTTGCACGCCGGGGATCTGGGCCCCTGTTTAGCAGCATCCTGTGTCAGGTGCGGCGCAGTGCAGGGTGTGGCTCTTCGGGCTCAGTGCCCTGCAGAGGGCGCTCTGCCAGCCCGTTGGCCAAATATGCAGCGTAACTCGTTTTACCAGGCAGACTTAAGGTGTGGGGTGCTGTGACTTTAGACCTGCAAAATCAGGCTTTCTTTATTAATGCGTACTGTATGCTTTCAGTAAGCCCTTTGTATTTGCTGATGTGGTTCCCGGTTGGAAAAATTGATTCATGTCCGCGTTTGCGGCAGGGGACCCGTAAAATGTAAACACTGGAGCCGTTTCTTTCGCTCCGAGTTTGAGACGGGGTTTTCTTTAATTAAACTCGTAAAATCTGCCGATGTGGATTTCATTTTATTTATGACTTGCTGTAAGTGAAAATATTTTTAAAATAATAAAAAACATAGACCACCAAGAGAAAATATTTATTTTATTTTTGTGTAAATATACTTGGTTAGTCTGTAATCTTATCGGTTTAACCATGGGTCTTTGTTCATGAGACACATGACTGCATTCTACTTATCTTGGGCGTTGTTTACTTATCAGTGCAAACACTAAACCCTAAAAAATAATTATAGTCAAATAATGACTTGTTAATATTTTGTATAACTCGTATAACAATCAACAAGTAATTATCTTTTGCTTATTAATTGTTATTGCACCAAAGTGTACCACTGGAGGTCAGTATTGACTTGTCATTGACGGAATTAAGAAGCTGTTCATTTGAAAATGGATACAAAGTAAGAATTCTCTGCATCACTCTGGTTTTGTTTTATAATGATTTATGCTGGTCTTTACTGATGTATACCAATGATTTATGCTGGTCTTTACTGATGTATACCAGTGATTTATGCTGGTCTTTACTGATGTATACCAGTGATTTATGCTGGTCTTTACTGATGTATACCAATGATTTATGCTGGTCTTTACTGATGTATACCAATGATTTATGCTGGACATCATTCCTATATAAGTGGCTGTTTAAATTTAGCCATGTTTTCAAGAAAAAAAATAAACATACTGTGCTTTGGGGAAATGATGTTAAAATCAAATAAAATAAAATCCAGCGTCTGTCCACAATGCCTGGAGTAACTGTGATGGCTCATCGTATCAAATATGACACGGGCGTCAGTCGTATGACAGCAGCTGTGTGTTGTGAACCAAGCAGCAGCGTTACCATGTTCTTGATGTGCAGACTTCATGCGCTCATGGAAAAGGCTGGAGTTACCAGAAAGTAGAGCCCGACCGATAAAGGATTTTGAAGGCCGATACCAATACAAATATTTGTTGGTTTTAAAATCCGATAT
>JAODJU010000039.1:6224227-6241896 GCA_026776725.1 Gnathonemus echidnorhynchus
TTTATCGGCCATTATAAATGCCGATACCGATAGTTTGGAAAATGCCTAATATCGGCCGATAAATCGGTCGGGCTCTACCAGAAAGTTGGTAGTTAGTGGCCAATTATCCGAAGGCACTTGAATGAAATTATCACCCTTGTGTCTAATAAATGCATGGCTAAGATATTCACAGTACAGTAGCTTGAGTGTCAGATTTCTAGCCCCTGATCATATTCCAGTAGTGAGTTTGTAGTATTTCCCCACTTGTATGGAATGCAAACCTCTTTTGTGACATTGTTTATATGTGGCACAGTGATGCCAAACTTGAGGATACGACAGAGGTGAAACAGAAACTTTTTTTTTTGACTGTTTCTCGGTGATACGAACACAGGGAGGCTGTCCTGTGCAGGACTCGCGGACTCTCCTGCTTCTTAAACGAGCATTGCTCAGCCCAGCGTGGGGCTGGGGGATGTATGGAAAAGGCACTCTTTCATATTGTTCTGCTTCTCGGGTTGCTGGACTTAGTCCAGTGTTCGGATTCAACTGCAGGCTACATAATAACTCCCTTGTAATGTGGAGGGTCGAGTGCGCGGGCTGGCATTCCTGAATCCACAATTCTTTTCCTCCTGCAGATGTTGGTGAAAATGCTCTGTCGCAGATTGACAGAGAACTTCTGCATTCCTTCTCTGTCCGGCCTCAGTGCTGTGTTGACCCACCTTGTCTTTTTGCACTCTTTGTGTCTTGATTATGTATATATCTTGATATTTTAACTGCATTCGACGCTTATTGTAACACACAGTTCTTATTTTATTCTTTTTTAAATCAAAGTCCTTGGGGACTTAGCCTAACTGAAGGCAGATGCTTGGATTTCAGTGTTTTTGGGTTACGTTGTATGTGCTCGCTATAAGGCACAGCGCTCGTTTTGTGAGAGCACAAGCAAATTTCTGCAAAAATACACAAAAATAATCTCTGTTTTGGTATTATCAGATTGTTTTGATGAACTTAAGGAATTCAAAAAAACCTTTTTCACTTGTTGCTAAAGAATTCGATTCGATTCGAGCGCATGAAGGTTGGTACTTTTTAGGTTTTAAGTTATATAAAAGGCAATACAATAAACCACTTTGGTCTAAATCAGGGGTAGGCAAACTTATCCACACAGGGCCAGTGTGTATGCAGGTTTTAGGGTGACCTTTAGGTCAGCTGTTCAAACCCTGGTGTGAGGTCTCTTCAGCCAGTTATTCCTCTAATTAATAATCTAATTAGGGAGTTGCAACAAAAACCCAAATGCACAGTGACCATTTCTGGATAATTGTCTACCTGTGGTTTAAATAATTGTAAATTATTGCTTAAAATATGGTATCAAGTCTGTAGATATGTTATGTAACACTTCTAAAAGAACTTCTAAAAGAACTGCTAAATACTTATTGCCTGTTAATCTTCTTCATGTAATCAAACATTCACAAGTATAAAGAAATGTAGCAAGTTTGATTGGACATTAGGGGAAATAAAATTTGTAAATGAACTGTTTTCCTTTTTAAAATGAGGCCAAATTGAACTGCATACTTGCTTGTATTGCCTACAGATAGCTATTCCATCCATTGTTAATAGTGACTTAACTCTGTGTCTTCCCAAACAGACGTGTTTGGCATCCACCCACCATTTAAACACCACTTTTACATCCATACAAAAACACAAAAAGCCACCACTGTGCTGAAAAGATTGTTGTTCTTTCCAAGTGTATTTGATACCCATGTACTGAAACGACAGTTTGGTATGGCTTCAGATAAGGTTCAGCTGAAATATGAGGCTGACACAGTGACTCTGCAGGCAGTGTTGTCACCTAACAGCTCTGTGCTTTGTCGTCATGTATCATGAAAATGATTGTTTCCTTCTGTTTATAAAATATACCTGTTTGCAGTTGTGGATGCGATCCCCTGCAGATTTATATAGGAGCCTGATTAATGTGATAGTCCTGCCCTTTGATATCAGCCCATTGTACCGTATGATAACAATGTAATGTTATTGTCCTCTGCCCTCCAAACCTGCTGGCAGTACTTGGACTATGAGATATATATATATATATATATATATATATATAGTGTGTGTGTGTGTGCACACATGTGTTTCCAGCTAATTATTGATGTACATACATTGCCTTTTTTGTTTCGAAATGAAAACATACCATTCAGTTCAGTCTTTATATATCAGTTAACGATTAAAGAATTATTCTTTATACCATCACTTTGAAATGATACAGTACATATTTTTGTGAGCCTTGTTTTGGTTTTCATGCAGTGCTCCCATCAAAGGAGAGGGTCTTCAGTTACAGCAAAGTGAAGTCCAGGGACTTTTTCTTTCAGAACTGAAGAAAGCTCTCCTTCTTTCTGCTCACCCAAGTCTCACTTTACCCGTCTACAGAAAGCTGCATGGCACCCTGCAGTGAAATAATGTATCCAAATGAATGTTAACACTGCACTGGTGTTGAAAGTTAAGTTCTTTAGATATATCCAACATAAATATACAAAGAAAAAAGAAAAATTTAGCCCTCCTCATGAGAATAAGGTCGCTAAGTATGTAAACCTGTATGCAGGTTTTTGGGATAACCTTTAGGTCAGCTGGTCAAACCCAGGTGTGACAACTCTTCAGCCAATCAGTCCTCTAATTAGTATTCTTTTCTGCATAATTGTCTACCTGTGGTCTAAATAATTAACTGAAAATGTCAGATTATTGCTTAAAAGTGGTATACACTGTGTGGACATGTTATGTAATACCTTTAACGGAACTATTCTAAATACTTATTGCTTTTTAGTCTTATTCATGTAATCAAGCATGCACAGTGTCTAAATTTAAAATGTAGCAAGTTTGATTGAGCATTAGGGGAAATGAAATTTGTAAATGAACTATTTTCTTTTTTAAAATGAGGCCAAATTGAACTGCATACTTGCTTGTATTGCCTACAGATAGCTATTCCATCCATTGTTAATAGTGACTTAACTCTGTGTCTTCCCAAACAGACGTGTTTGGCATCCACCCACCATTTAAACACCACTTTTACATCCATACAAAAACACAAAAAGCCACCACTGTGCTGAAAAGATTGTTGTTCTTTCCAAGTGTATTTGATACCCATGTACTGAAACCACAGTTTGGTATGGCTTCAGATAAGGTTCAGCTGAAATATGAGGCTGACCAGTGACTCTGCAGGCAGTGTTGTCACCTGACAGCTCCGTGGTTTGTGAGTCTTTCAGTGCAGAGTATGTTCTGAACAAGATCACATGGGTCTCCAGTGTCCACCCACTATCCAGAACATCTGTGTAGTTGGAGCATCACTGGGATCTATGCTGTCTCAAGCCCTGTGTAGTTTCAGATGGGCTGCTGGTCACTGCGGCCTCATGGTACAAGTAGTTGTTAAAAATGGATGGATTAGTGGAAAGGTGATTTCTCCCATCCCCCAATCCCGAGAATCTGAACTCCTAGCAAAACAAAACCCCCCGCCGTCTCATAAATCGGTGACCTTAAACCACGTCCTCCCCCGGTTTTATTTTCAGTCAGAATTTGAATTTGGCTGGTGTTATCTGTGCAGGGGCGGCAATAAACACCTCACAGGTTCTCGTCGGCATTTCATCCTGCTCCCTACGGCTTTTCCTTGTACGCGCTGTAGGGCGTAAGGTTGCATCGCTGGAATTTCTGTCCGGCTCTGTAGTTTTTTCACCACGGCCGGTCCGAGTTGAATGTTCGCGTGGATATTTCAGAAAATGGGAATGTAGTGCTGTAAATCATTTGTAACATATTTCTGAAAGGGGATGCATTGGCTGGAGTGTTTTGATTCCAAGATAAAATAAATTGGTGCTGGTCCAAGATGACAGTGATCACATTGTCCAGGTCGTTGCTGCGGCTTTGCTGCCCGTATCGCATGTTGATCTGCCGTCAGGCACATTCTGATTTCTCCGCCATTAACTTTGTTAAAACGTTGCCAAAACCAGAGAGTGACCCTGGGCATAGTTTGACAGGCTAATCTGATGTGCCGGCACTCTTTACTAGCTGTGTGTAGCACTTCCCTCTCTGCTTGCCCGCTGTATTTTGTTTTTTATAGCAGCTTCCTAAAGGAAGTCATATTTGCCGTTGAGTTTTATGATGCTTTCCGAAACTGAAGGTGAGTGTTAGAGAGCTGAGTTCATTGCCGAAATTGGCTTTACACAAATATGATATTTGCGTAGAAATAGTTGTGCTATATTTCTTTTGTGTTCAATATTTTAACTACCATAACTGAGAAGGTGGACTAGTGAGTATGCATTTTAATGTGCTTATTTAAATGCACACATTAAAATTGTATTTCTTTGAGGTTACTGCCAAATTCACTTTTATAATATTATTGTGACCAAATGTTATCTTTGGAATGTAGAATTATTATAATGGTTCGTTTTCAAACTGAATTATCATATGTTGAATTTCAGGATTATTAAATATGAATTTCATCGCCTTTAATCGAGCCAGTGCGATACTTTGAACATTCAGACTGCATAATTTTTAAACTGTGTTTCAGAAGATGCTCATGACACATGAAAGATGGTCTCAGATTCCATTTCAGACATTTGATGCCCAGAAGTCTGCTGTTGGGAGAAAATTGCCGAAGCTTAACTCTGTTTCTGTCCTTTCATCTCTCCACTGGATGTCACACACTTTTTGAAGCTGTTTAAAAAGCCAGTTTTCATTTATTTATTATAAATGCGATATAAGGGCCCAACTAAAGGCAGTTAAATTAACATTTTGAAAAATCTGAATTTTTGAAATAATTTTACTAAATATCCTCACAATCCTCGGATGGATGGATGGATGGGAAAAACTACAACGCATTTTTTACATTTTCATTTGCTAATTTGACAGGTACTTTGAAACCTGTTCTGAATTAAACAGCAAACCTAAATTTAGGGGGACTAATCTCATTCCATAAAATACCGATTTGGAGTTTTAATTGAACTAATTTTCAAAGGCAGATTTAATGGGCGCCAGCTTTTCCAGGAGTTTCTGGAGAAACGCATGAAGATGTTGGCGATCAGAGTGAGATAATTAGGTGCATGATGTTTTCCTAGCAATTAGTTGTTGCACCCTGTATAAATATGCACACCGCACGTAAATACCTGAAGGTAATCTGGTCTGCAGTGTGACAGTACACTGTGGGTCAAGTAATCAAGGGTTCTTTATAAGACCGTGTGGAACATGATCTGAAGAACGTGAGAGGCGGCCCAAAAGCCTGCTGATTTATTTCCCACCTCAATTTTCTGTGTTTCTAAATAACATAGTCAGAGGGATCCTCATTAGCCAAGGGCATGAGAGGTTCTTCCTTATCTGTTTCTGCCACTTGAATCACCATCCAAGTTATGGGTCCTCATCTACACAGTTCACCTTCTCAGCCAGGATGGCTTATCAAAAATCAGCAAATCACCAGCTTTGTTATACATCCAAAAAACTGATATCCTGCAATGTTTTTCTTTTAATTTTCCGTTGACCCTGCTTATGCCTACTCTTTTGGAGCAGAAATTAAATATAAAATAACCGTCTCACATTTAGTTGCACATCATTATAATCGGAGGTTGACTCTGCCCCATGGGTGAGACGCATATGATCTCTGGTGTGTTATGGTTCGTGTTGAAGGCTGTGGTTGGCTCCGGGTTTGGAGCGATTTCCACTTCCCTTCAGGCTGAGACTCAAGACGACAGACTCGAGTGTTGTGGAGTCATCGGAAGCTGGCTGGAAGCCTAGTGGCAGAATCGCACTTAATTCCGGAATGTTTTAGGTTTGAGTCCCTGTGTGAAGTGGATGAAATATGTGTGATAGTCTGGAGCTGTGCAATGGATTTTGTTAAAAGCATCTGCTAAGCCGTGGAATGAATGCTGGATTTCTCTAGGTTTGGAGGGCTCTGGTTCAGAATTGCAAAAAGAGGTGTAAAATGGAAATTTATAATCTGTATGTCCTCGAGTAACACCGTACATAATGTAATAAGTCAAGTAGCAAGACTTTTCTGCCTTTTTACGAAGAATGTGTGTGCACAGTGTGTGTAAAAATGAATGGGAAAACAAAGGGTATAAGTGGACAGATATGAAACGCTAGTTGTGTTTCCCTTGAGTAACAAATATTAAATGTCCTTACTGAAGTATGAGACTGAGGTAGATCTGTATTTAAGGCTGAATGTTGCCGTCCAGCATACAAAGACGTAAATGAAACTAACATAAGATTTAAAAATGACAGAGAAAGAAATGTATTTCAGTTACTTAAAGGGCTGTAAAGGTTTCAGGAGTGGTGCTATCTTGCAGGTCGGCTCTATGCCATGCAGACCGGCATGAAACTGGACAGCAAAACTCCGGAATGCCGAAAGTTCCTCATCAAACTGATGGATCAGCTGGAAACAGTAAGTCAAGCAAATGAGTAAAAATTGCCTGTCACTTGGCATTTCATGATACCATATACTTCCTTCTGGGCATTTCTAAAAGCTTGATTACACTTCCATAACAATGCTTTAAACATGTTTCATCATAAAATTGATTTTGAGTTTTATATTGTTGTTTCAGCTGAGTTTTCTGCAAATGGAGTCGAATACACGTTAATCAATTCAGCTTTTCCTCTCTGATCTAGTATTTGTACCGTCAAACCCCAACTACAATAACAGAGGTCAGACACATACCCTTACATCAGTATCTAATTGGCTGGTGTAGGGATGAATGTGTCTTTATAGTTGATCCTTCTCAATACATTGCCTGTAAAATAAAGGTGTGCAGCAATCCATTAAAAACATGATCAAAATGTAGTTAATAAAAATAGTTTTCAAATGACAAAATTGGGAACAAGTGACAGCAGTTTTTTTGTCTTGTATCTTTGTATCCGTCTGTCCTCAAATGCAACAAATGTTGCTGTAAGACTGGTAAGTCATATACTTTTAAGCAGGCTTTTGTATCTTTTGGTTCCCAGTGTTCTCAGTTTTCAGAATGTTTTATGTGCCTTGTACACCCCCAAAGTATTCTTAGCTTTGTAGAATCTTGGTTTGTAGTGATTAATATTCTGTTAACATAAATATATTCAGTTACTTGTGCATAAACTGATATCTGTTTATGTTATAGCTATTCCTGGAAGAAATTTGTAGTAGCACATGTTATGTTATCCTGTTGGCTAGAATGGCAGCCACGAATTGTAGATTTGCTTGTACCTTATAATCTTTTGTAGTAATGATCAGTTTGAATGAAATATCTGAATTGTGCATTTCAAAAAGGAAACCGACCATTATTTCCTTTTGGTTCTAGAAGCTTTACTGAGCTTTACTCCCATTAATGTAAGTTTGGTCTTGATGGATTTAAATTTCACTTGTTTAAATATGTGTTTAGAAAAATCATGCTATGAATCTATCAGTGATTTTTTTAGCATCAAAGTTCAAGTCAATTCATGAACAGAATCACATTTACAAGGTCATAGAAGGTTATGTAAAAAGTCAGATATAATTAAATCTCCTCAGTACTCCTAACAGATTTAATCAGTTTCACTCAAACAAAGAAGCCTTTGCTCTAAATATGCAATGATAGTTCAGGCAATTAAAAATAGATAATTACCCATTCTCTCATTTTTAGAATTAAGTTTCAAGCACCCTCCAGATGTAATGTTAATTGGAAATTGTCAAAGTACTATATTGCAGTGAGAAAATAAATGTCTTCATGTATCACGAAAATTATTGTTTCCTTCTGTTTATAAAATATGCCTGTTTGCAGTTGTGGATTCGATCCCCTGCAGGTTTATATAGGAGCCTGATTAATGTGATAGTCCTGCCCTTTGACCTCAGCTCATTGTACCATATGATAACAATGAACTGTTACTGTCCTCTGATGTTCATACATTGCCTTTTTGTTTCGAAATGAAAATGTACCGTTCACTTCAGTCTTTATATATCAATTAAAGATTAAAGAATTATTCTTTATACCATCACTTTGAAATGATACAGTGCATATTTTTGTGAGCCTTGTTTTGGTTTTCATGCAGTGCCCCCATCAAAGGAGAGGGTCTTCAGTTACGGCAAACTGAATTTGTTTTCGTAATAAATACACATATTAAATACACAAGAAATAGCATAACTGTTTATACGCAAATGTCATATTGGAAAAGAGTGAAATGTTTTGCCTAAAGCCAGTTTCTGTAATAATTCTGCTCTGTTGTAACTGTCTGCTCCCAGTCAGTCATGAGACTTGGATGTTGGAGAGTTAGAGTGAAGCAGTGGATGGCAGAATGCATTTCAGTTTGAAGATGCTCCGTTCAGCACAGCACACAGACAACCTTAGTGTTGGCACTTTTTTAGCGACCAATTAAATATATATATACACACACACACACACACTTATATATTAGCAATTATAATTATTGAGGGTTTTGGTAATTGGAAACAAGCTGAGAAGAATCACTGTATTTGGCAGAATAGGTAGCTGGTATTCATAGTCTGAGGGCGACACCTTCAGTTCCCCTGCACTGTGTGTATGTGCTGCATTAATGATGCCAGTATAATTATGTCTGTATGAGAAGTGATCTGGGCATCTGTCGGGGTAGCCGGTGCATAAGAGGGTGAATGGGGATGTAATATATGTAAAATACGTATGACCCGTAGAGCCCCCCCCCCCCACCACACTGTCTGAAAAAAAACACAAGCGGAAACGCGGGACCTCTCGCCAGCATTCAGTTCAGCTGAATTTGCGTAATCTTTTCCAGGCGCTACATCTCTCTGAAAAGTAACAAAGTGTGGCTCGCAGGTTTTTAGGCTAAACGTAATTTCCCTGACTATCTTTTATAGGATAGGCAGCCTGGTTGAGGAGCGTAATCTGTATGTCATTTTTGTTTTCCTTTTGTAAGTCTGTTTTACTATGTATATTAAATTGCATATGATTATATTCTTCACATCTTTGCTGAGCTTGTACTAGAATCATTAAATTGTCTCTTTGTTAAAATGTTTAAACTGAGCAATTTGTTTTGGTAGTAGAATATTCGCATTGGGCACCGTGTGCTTGTATAACAGTAAGCATTTCTTGCAGAGAATATGTCATTCATGCCAAAAATGTCCCAAACACAAGGTACAATTCTAATGCCCCTTGTCAGGAGCCAAAGCCCCCCCCGCCTCCCCCCCCCCCCATCTCTGGCTGCTTGTGTTTTCTACATTGGGGACAGGATGCTTGCCAAGTGCCATTTAATCACCTTGCGTTGACTTTATTAATAACTGGAGAATTTCTTGGTCCACATTTGCCAAAATAAACCCAGTGCTAGAGTAAGATAAGCAAGCCTGCAGCGCCATTAGTGTTTGGAACAGCATTTCCTCGTAGAGGAAACGGTAGCAATTACATTTCTTGTTTTATTTAATAAGAGCAATGATTTCGAAAGCTCTTGTTGATACAGGCTGACTCATTGAAAATAATGTTTCTTTGAATGGCGAGCCCCACAGCAGGGACGTCTAGCAAACAGAAACGTGTCCAAGTTGAAGAGCTTCATCCAAGCTAAACGCTTCGATTCAATTAAAGACTGGCAAAAGTGCTCGATCTTGCCTTCGAGCTGGTGGACGGTTCGCACACTTCCTCCGGAGTTCTGTTTTTACTTTCCTCTGCCTAGCTTTGCACAACCGATGCCCTGTGTTGGGTCATGCTCTCATTTTTTAAGGATAGGCAGAGATTTTATTAGAGGGAGAACAGAGAGTCTATTCAGTGGATGGAGGTCCACCTGTTGAAATGTAACCAATATTATTTCCTGCTTTTTTCCCATTTTTTTTTTTTGTTTTGAAAAGGGAACCTGATGCTCTGTAGTAGACTTACATCTCAGAAAGAGCCAGACTCTTTGCCAGGCTCTGTAGCATGAGGCTGGCCCGATGTGCGTGTTTTGGGTCCTGGCCACAGCCAGCCATTAACACCCGTGGGCTTCGGCTTTCAGGCGCCTCTTGGCAAAATACATTCGAAGTTCAGTCTTCAACTCATTTTTTTCACCAGCCCATACTCACTCGAGTTAAGAAGCCCTTAAGAAAAAGTTACTTATCTGTAAAGGTTACGATACTTTACTTAAAATGGTAAAATTTAATAATAATACAGGCCTTTAGGTCATACGAGAGGTGCATGATATACCGTATAACATCAGTGTCAGCTGATGTGCGTAAAAAAATCAACACATTTCCATGCGTCTGATGCGACAAACTTGGCTAGGTGCTGAAGCTTGCCTTGGACACCACACAGATATCCACTGGCTCTGTGGACCCTATACATAGTCACAAGATCTTAAGTAGCAACGTCACCTACATCAGTTTCAGTATAGATTTGAGGAGCTCAAAGGTTAATTTAACTAAGTTACCAATAATATTAGACAAAAAATATATCAGTTATTGGTATGGGCCAGAACTTCCACATTGGTGCACCGCTAGGTCATACTGTCCCACATACTCATGAAACTTTTTATTGTCACTGGAGGAAAATGTTGGTGGAGGCAAAGTGGATGAGTGTTAATGTGATACACATGATGGCAGACCAAGCTCATTTTATCACCGTAAACGTGTGTGTTCCTGGATTTCGCCTCACCCGCCATATCATCAGTTTCGTTCCCTGGAGTGACCTGAGGTGGATCCGGTGCCAGCAGGCAGGACCCATCCTGAATGTAGCATCCAGAGCAATGTGGAGATGCCCTTCAGCCTGAGCCAGAATGCCTGTAGATCAGAACGCAAAGGAAGGTGAAGATAATCAAGAAGTGATAAGTCTGCAGTGACTTCTCTGTTTAGTCACTGCTGCTGTTCCCTTTTAGTACCAAAACCAACACTGTCAACAAACATTGACATAAAATTTTTATACAATATATAGTTATTACATTCAAGTATTCTAAAACTGTATCGGAACTTAAAATCACCTGCACTATCATAATGCCTTTATAATGCATTCACAGAACATTCAGTGCACCTTCATAATCCATTCATGAACAACACACTGCTGTAATATACATTAATAGCAAATGTATAACAACAAACATTATAATCGTATAATCATATGTTTGTTTATATATATTAAAACTGTCTTGGTATGTTAGGAGTGCAGTTAAAGTGAAGCGTTACCAAGACATTTATGCTTTCCTGTTCAATGCATCACTAATAATATGTAAGCAGGTCCCCAGAGGAGTAATCATGTTGTAATCATCTCGTGAGAAGGGTGTTGTAGAGCGGAATTAGTGTTTGTTACATGCTGTCTTGTCATGCAGTTCTAGTTACAAAAGATAACAAAGTAACAAACCCAAGGGTATCTGTATTAGGGGTGTAACACTATACAAAATTCAGTTTAGGCAAACCTCAGTTTTAAGTTCAGTCAGTTCACAGTCTGGTGCAATTTCACTGCAGTAGGGAAACAGAATTTTTTTAAATGATTTTTAAAACTGCAAACGCAATTTAAAACAGATGTAAACCAAACAAAACAATGTATCCATCAACGTGTCTATATAACAAAACCTAAGAGATGTTTATTTGGAAATCTTACAAATAAATTTGCAGATAAAAATTCAAAACTTAGGCTGCGTTATAACACAGTAATAATGAACTTACTCCCGTATTCTGTATCCTGCTACCGAGTATGGTCACATATCTGTAGTGAGAAACACTATTTTTTAGCCTGGTCTGAATTACCTGGCAAAAGCACTTTAAATGCCTTATCTAATTTCAGTATAACAGCCAACAGACAGTCTTGGTCTTATCAACTGCGGCCTCTTTCCAGTGTTGGTGGTAATTTACTGGGAAAGCAAAAGGTCCCCAAACTGTTGATTTAAGTGATGTGGGGGGGTCTTCGAGCCCTAGTGTCGCCATTATGACTGAATGTTATCAGCACCAGCCGCAACCAACTCATCCAAAATTAGTACGTTTTTTGTGTGGAATTTATTGAATTTAGATTCCATCCGTCAAAAAAAGTATTCATTTGTTTCATTGTGCATTCTGAACCAAAAATGATGTAACCAAAAATCAAACGGTATGTAACACATAAGTATATCGTTACAGGCCTGCTGTGTATCTTTGTGCTGTTACTGACTTGCGCTTCCTGTTGTTGAGTCATCGTTATCTATTGCTTATTTTCCCTCATTGTATTATTTAAGGCTTTTTCTCCAGAAGGTTTATAATTCTTAATGCACCAGCCATGCCATGCGACAATGTGATGCTCTTTAATAATCAATAAAAACTTTGCCTTTGTTTCAGATGAAGAAGGAACTGCATGACAATGAGTCCATTACCCAGGAGGTGGTAGGGAATGCTCACATTGAGAACTACGCCTTAAAGATGTTTCTCTACGCTGACAACGAAGACCGATCAGGGAGGTTTCACAAGTAAGAGGACATCTGTATTGTATTATCTGTCATGTGTTGGAACACAGTTGCTTGTCAGCCGCCACCCAACACACACGTTTTGTGGGATTTCATTGTTTTTTTATCCATTCAACTATAAACATCAATCTATATACTACACACAAGCTTAACCATAGATGACGCTTGAACTCTAATATGATGTGGTCTTTCACTGTGTTCTCATTATTTTTGTGAACACAGATATAAACATGAGGAAATTGAGAATATATGATTGGTCAAATTTTGATAGACACAGGGGAAAGGAGATTTGGAAAGCAACTAGGATTTGCTAAAAGTCAGGTGCACTGTTACATGACGCTTTTCTTTGTAGTTCAATGCCGAGTTTCAGGTGGGGTTTGTTGGACTAACTTTGAGCAGATCATCCTTTTCATGAGTTTTTCTGTAGAAATAGTTTTGGTTTTGTATAATAGACACTTTTTAAAAGTCAAACACGTTCTTTAGGTTGAGTTGGGTAAACTGCCAATTCTAATTAGTAAATCATTTAAAAAGGATGAAACTCAGCTTTCTGGATTGTTTCATGGGTCACATGTTCTGGCTGACGTCTGTGCTTTGAGTAGATCGTGTGGTGCTCTTGTCCACATCACTTTCTCAGTCTGTCAGCATGTAGTTACATAATGCATGCCTTTCTAACCACAACATAGTCCCTGTCAGATCTAATCCTTGCAAATCTGAAATGTAAAACACAAATAATGAGCTGATCAAATAAGAGGTATAAGTAAACATTCTCACATTCTTGGGGCTTTTGAATTTACATTTTATTTTCTACACGACTGTAGACATTGACATATTCCTCTCGCACTCCTGAAACCCCTTGTGATACAGCCTCAAGTACAGCAACCAACTCTGACAATGATTGGCAGTAAAATTTTATTTTATTGATTCCTGTTGTCAAATGTTTTATGCTGCTCTTGCACCACGTTATGACAATTATGAAATTGTCTTCTGGGGGGGAAAAAACATAATAACACATCATAAATTGGGGACAACCGGCCTTAAATAGGATAAGTAAAAAAGAAAAGGTTAAAGAAATCTTTAAAAAAAAACGTCCTGAAGACAAATAGCTATAGTTCACTGAGAGTCCACCTCTCAAACACCTGATATATACAGTACGTCTTCCTGGGAGCATGCCGCTGACTCTCTAATTGTCCCTGAATCGATGCAGCTGACCCTGTTTCTCCTTAACAGCATTAGTCTGGTCTAGAGTAGCTCAGTTTTGATGACTGAGGCATCTGTGTACATGTAGCTGATGACCAGTCACTGGTAACTACTGTTAACTCCATTCAAGCCCTGCCCACCAGCCTACAATGCTGCGTTTGTGACCACTAGATATATTAGTATTACAAATTACCCTCCAATTTAAATGATTTGAAATGAATGAACTGTTACTGACACCTTGCCATTAATCCCGATTATCTGTAATTAGTTCACAGAGACCGGCATTTTCAAAGGAGAAGCATCTTAACATTTATTTTATTAGTAAAACATTAGCAAATTGTGTTGATTAAACGCTTAGGTATAGTTGTGGGAGAAAAATGAACAGTGTTATCATGGTTAGGATTTGCTCTCCTAGAGAATAGTTTGTCTGTTGAATGGCTCCGGAATATAGATGAAGAATGCGGCTGATTCTGCCTGCAGCTTGCTATGATTCATTTCTGCCTGGACCTTGGGAAGAATATCTATATAGACAGGAGCGTAAGCTCACTTCATGTTTCCAAAATCATCTAATATGTACACGGTATAGGTTTTTTAGAGATCTGGAAAGGCTGAGCAACATCAGCAGGGAAGCAGTGTGAAAATGTTGTTTTTGTATCATGTATGCAAAATTGACACCCTTAGTGGTAACACATGTCAGCGGAAAAAGTCGACTATAGACTTTGTCAAAACCACACTTAGAATCTCCCTTATACATAATCATTTTTCAATCAATCAAAAATGGTCCTTGGATAAATCCTTGGAGTAAATGAAGCGATGTCATTATGCAGGACTTGCATAAATATGTAGCTGATGATCCATAATGTCACCTCACAAGCTGTGTAGTTGAGTATCTATGAGCAAGAACATTTTAATTGAAGATTTAATTTAAGATCCAGCAAGAACGACTTTGAGACTGTGGATATGTCAGCTAAACAATATATCAGCTGAGCGTAATGCTGTCTTGGCATCTTTGCTTTGAGTTTCCCTCTTTGTCCAGTTCATTAGCTGATATTTAATACTTTGCAAGCTTCTTTGAACTGTTGTTTGAAAGTCTGTTTTCCTTTAACTGGTTTACTTACTTCCTGTTCCTGGGAAATTATGATTTCCTGTTCCTGTATGATAAAGGTATTGTTGTGGTTGTTCTGAATCCATTTTAAGAGAATTAACAATGATTTTTTTTTCACGTTTTATTCAATTAATCGTAAGATCATACAGATGTCTGTTCTATGTATATTAATGGAAGCTCATGTAATGATATTATTGTTTATTTGTTACTGTATGTTACTTATTCTTATTTAAAAATCACACTGAGTATTGCTTTTTTCACCCTCAACAGGAACATGGTCAAGTCATTTTACACATCCAGCCTCTTGTTAGATGTGCTGTCGGTGTTCGGCGAGTTATCAGAAGAGGTAGGTCATGTTCATCCTTAACATAATGAACAAAATGGACCCATAGTGTCCTTTGCGAAACTGCTAGTTGTCTGATGTAAGTATGTGGATAAACCGTAATAAAGAATTGTACTTTTATTGATCCCCCAGTGAACTGAGTAATGGAAATAAGCAATGCAGGCTTATAGATCTCTTCATGTACGAGCCGTGGAGATATACGTAATGTTTATAGAATGAGTTCTATGGTCACTTCTTGTTGCTTTGAACAAATCAGAAGCAAAAGTATTATTTCAGCCTCGGAAAAGTCACATCTTGGAAACGGCTTGTAACTGAGGCCGTCCAGTACAGTTTCAGTACTGTTACACCAGTGCGCTTATTAAACTATCTACAGTTGTCTGTAGTTGCCTCAAATGTCTTTTCTGCAGAGGGGACTGACAATGTTTCATTGAGAGTCCTTCTCTCCCTAAGGGGAAGGCATTTCCCTACTGTAGAAAACCCACGGGGGCTGTTTTTAACACTGTGCCTTCATTCTGTAACGTTACCCCAGACAATGAGCCTTCAGAATGCCCACACCCACCCCCCACCCCGATTACATAGCCTTTTCCCAAAGAACGGCCTGATGATTTGTGGACGATTAGATTACTGCCAGAAAGAGGGCTTCTTAGCCTGGGACTGAGGCAGGACTCTTGTTCATGAATGAATTTTAAGGGGAGGTGCATTGTCAGATTCCACATTAGGTTTATCGTCACATCAGGCCTGTAACCATAGCTATCACCGGCCCTTTACCTTGGGTGGGGGCATTCTGTTGACATTCTAAGGATTTTTCCCACTGAATCACCGCCATTTTGCCTGTTTCTGAAAACAGGGGTTGGGCTTGATTAACACTGAAAATTGAAACTGTTGCTAAATGATTATTAAAAGCATTATCTATCTTGAATCCTCACCTTAGAAACTGGAATTTCAGCTTCGATTCAAGATAACAGCCCTTATATTTTGTAGCTTTGGCGTTTAGTGATTCTGATTCATCTGAATTACTGTTATAATGATTTTACTGTCTACCATCCAGCAGCAATCAGAAGGTTGTTTTCCGTATAGATCGCCTGCAGTATTATTTGCACGTGTAATTTCTTAACAGAAATGCCGTTTTCACTGTCATGTTATTATGAGAATGACAAAAACAAGACTAGCTCAGTATTGTATATGTATTCCCTGTACGTCTGCCTGTTTGATCACACGTAACACAGAGCAATGTGTAAGCTTTTTTTTCCCTCTTATTGTGATTTTATGAAATGTGATTTTATAAAACATTTCCACTGCAGAATATGCAGCACAGGAAGTATGCAAGATGGAAGGCTACGTACATCCACAACTGCCTGAAGAACGGCGAGAGCCCACAGGCCGGGCCCATTGCAATGGAAGGGGAAGCATATGGTGAGGCCTGATATTGTATCAGCGAGCCAAACAAACCCCCGACCCCCTCAGGAAAAATATTCCAGAGAATTCTCTCATCTGATGTAGAGGCCTTTCCTTTCCCGATGGGTTCCAGGCCATGAAAGGTTAGGGCATTGTGTATGCCTTATCAGTCCTGACTCAGGGTCCAAACACCACTTACCTGACAAGGAGTTTGCTGCTATTTACTTTATGAGTCTTTGACATTTCTTATCTTGCCACTGGGTGAGATTAACTACCACGACATTAGTCTCAGAAGATGGTGGCCTGTAAGGAATCTAGGTTAAATGGATTGTAAATGAATCAGCTGAAGTAGTGATTGTGGTATACACAATGTTTTTGTCTGTGATTCATTACTTTAGTATGTTTCTGACCTCTATTAAAATCAGTTTGGATTTGATTTAAATTAAGCCCTTTAAAACATTGTTCTCTGAACTTTTTGGTTAACGCTAGAATAAGCTGGTAAGTTACAGAATGATACATTATTATTCCCCATTGAGAAATTCTTAGTGCCTACGCCATTTTGCTCTCAATGTGAGACACATATACAGGTGACAGCTTGGGGTCACATTGCAGGGACAGCCAGCCTGTAGTGCCCCTGGAGCTGGGGGTTAAGGGCCTTGTTCAGGGATACAGCAGCAGCATCAGTCTGTCAGCTCCAGGATTCAAACCGGTAGTCTTCCGATCATGGGCACACTGTCCTAACCCAGTGAGCCACGGGGCCTCCCACAGATTGTTCTAGTTTAAGGATTCCCAGCCAGTGATGTGTTTATACTGCTAACATGAGGCCGTTTTTATGGTCTATGCTCAGAGGAGCAATGTGGTGCCAGTTGTGGTGGTAGCATATAACTAGAGCCCAGCGTTCCTCTCCGAACATCTGCTGGGTGTGTTAGACTGGCCTGTCTCCCCGCAGAGTGTCTGTTGGTAGACCCCAAACCACATGCCGACATGAGATACTTCCATGCGTCCTGGACATAAGGATATGACGCGGCTCAAAGTGTCTCTTAATCGGATCGCATCAGAAGATTCTTTGCACTCACTTGCATATTCTTCTGTAATGCCCGTCCATCTCCTTGTAGAAGAAGCAGGCCTCAGTGAGAGTAGATGGGTCCTCTCTGTCATGGCGGTGACGTCACGTCAAGCTGCTCTCACAGGGTTAGCTGTGAGAGAACTGATACTGTGGTCTCTAACTCACAGGACCTTATCACAGTATCTTACCATGTTTCTTCATGTCTTGCCCCCCCCCCCCCCCCCAAAAAAAAAAAAAAA
>JAODJU010000039.1:6250393-6285130 GCA_026776725.1 Gnathonemus echidnorhynchus
GTAGTTAGTTTAATAATTACTGATTCTGATTGGTCAGAGGCTTCACACCTGACTGACAGGTAAAGGAAGGCTGGAAATCCAGCAGTGCTCGGACTTCAAGGACCGTGATTTGAATAACCCTGTTCTAGCCAATCAACAAAATATGAGTAGCTTTTTGGGAAGAAATTCATGTTACTTTTTGTATTGCTGTTCATTTGCATATATTCAAATGTTAAGTAGTTTTTGCTGACTCCTTGCAAATATCCACTTACTACCCAGATAAATAGCTTTAAACAGTTACTTTGGCTGTCTAAGTGTTTTGCACAGTATTGGATGTTAACCGTGGGCACATGCAAACGCATGTCAGATTTCATTTCTTGTCATCCTTGTGTAGATCTGCATTAAAGAGGGGAAAAATGCTTAACAACTGCATTTATTACTTGTGGCAATAATGAATGAGAGGAAAAAGCGGAATGGAATCGAAAAGTTGCAGAAACCGGGACACCTGCACAAATATTTATATTAAATTCTCTCCTTATAGTTAAACTTCTGTCTGAAGCGTTCAGCTTAAATAGTTGAATGAAAACATCTTCAATGACATCTCATTGTCCCATGCTTTCCCCCCCCCCCCCCCCCCCGTACACTGGGTGTGGTGCTCTTTCAGTTAAACCTTTAAGTAATGCCAAGTTCACAATACACCCATAAACAGCGTGATAGAAACAATGTATTGAATAATAAGGTCATTAAAAAGAAACATTAGTGTTTAAACAGCTGAGTTTCTGAAAGCTCAGCAAAAATATTCTGGTCTGGAAATTTCATATTCAATTCCATAGTTTTACAATAAAAAATATTATAAATCAACCCCCAGGACTGTGTGGTCTTGAAACTGTTTCTCTCATAGCCAACAAAAATAAGAATAGTATGCTCATTTAAGCCTTTGCTTGGGCAGTGTATTTAATTTTTCAATTTGCAAACGTTAAAGTCATGTTTTGAACACAGAGCAGTCGACTAAAAGCAAAGCTTATCCTGTCTGCAAATTTAAACTGGACGATCAGTTTCAGAGGCGCGTTGCTTTTTGGAGCAAACCTCTATTTAACACGGTATAACTTTGCAAGCCTTGACATAGTTAACAAATCATTTTGTGTTCATGCTGGTGAGTTTTGGCAGTTACGCTTAAGAAAGTACTGTACATCTGTAGGCATCTAGCTTGGCTTTGAGCTGGTATGTCGATGTGCCACAACTCAGCCCGGCCTCAGATTTTGAAAGTTGGCAGCAGATGGGGGAGCCGTCTTGTGCATTAGCCTTTGATGAAACCTTTTTGTTAGGAGGTGAAGCAAGTATTCAGCGGTTATTTATCAATGTTTTATATTTTCTTCTCAGAACTTATAGTTATGTAGGAATGTCTAACTGTGTAAGTACAGATGTGGTATTGGGAGAAGAGAACAGTTAGCTAGGTACGGTCAAGGGTTAGCGGTCTGTCAATTCCGGCCAGTTAACCGAAGTTCTATAAGCCCGTTGAAGGTACAGACTGGGAGTGTAGTCTTGAATCTAATAGTAGGAAAGATGCACACAAAAAAACAAACCACACTGCCTCACAACAGGAATGCAACAAACAATATTTCCTTTGACAGCATGATTTTGAAGTCGGACATACCAAACTTCCCTCTGCTATGGAGGAAATAAGTTTGAGGTGTTTCTTTGTTTTATGAGGACAGAATGAGGAGATCGCTTAATTTAGTCAAATTTCTGGCCGCCTAACCTTGATAGGGTCACGGTGCACCCAGATCCTGTTCCGGCAGCACAGGACATGACAGGGGTAAATCCTGGAAAGGATTCCAGTCCATCTCAGAGAACATACATGCATGGGTGTAAATTATTGAATATAATTCAATGCACTTGTGCAACAAGTTGATGAATCAGTAATACCCTATCTAATCCCTAAAAATGAAACTGGTCTGTGTAAGCGTGATATGCAAATTGATGGGTTAGGGATACAATGCCTTCAGTCCCGAGGTCTTATCATCCTTCCAGGCGTTTGCTTCCTTAAGTAATTTTCCCCTTTTTTCTTGCTTTTTTTTTTACCCCACAGGTGATGCCCGTCTGACACCGGAGGACTTCACCAGAGCCCAGAAATACTGCAAATACGCAGGCAGTGCCTTGCAGTACGAAGACGTCACCACCGCCGTCCAGAATCTGCAGAAGGCCCTCAAGTTATTAACCACTGGCAAAGAATGAGGCCATTGTGCCGAGTGTCTCTCTCCGGTTTATCTGGCCGTAGGAACTGAGAGGCCATTACTCCAGCACTGGCTGTATCAGAAGAAAGCAATTCTGCCAAAGTCCTCATAATCACTGTAACAACAATGGCGTCTGTGTCCCTGTACTGGATCCATGTATAGCACTCATAGTCAACCGCTAGAGAAGAACAAGTAAAAAAGTTCGTTTCATTTAAGTATGCCCTTTGTACATTCTTTTTTTTTATTTAAACTTCTGCTTGCATGTATGTTTTGCAAACATGCTGGGGCTCTGGTAGTCATTAGGGTTTTTGGTTAAGATCTTAACATGCTCAGACTTTCTGCTTTTTACAACCATCAATAAAATTTGGCAGAAATAGCTTTCTCTGGTGTATCCCTGAGGATTCCTCTGCGGTTGAAGGATTCTGTCCTCTTTTTGCTTTGTATGAAGATATTTCCAATTAAAATTTCAAAAGACTAATGTGTTGTTTACTAGTTTAATTAGCACACCATTAATGAGTTTTTGAGTTAATTTATGAAGGTCGATATGACCTTTCAGCACACTGGAACAACGGAGAGGATGAAAGAAAAAGAAAGGTTGAAAAAAGGTCTTTTCTAGGTTTTGGCAGAATGTTCCATTCAGAGTGTTTGTTGTAGTGAATTGTTTTTGTATTCTGTACTTTCCATTTTATGTATGAGGTAAAACGGCACATGTTAAAAAAGTATGCCACAAAGTGGGAATTCAGTACAGGATTGTCTCCCTTGTGTGAAGATTCATGCTCTGACTAACATGTTCTCATGGATTTCTGATTTAGATTGTTAGGTAGGGGGTGATGGTGCTGCAGTGGTTAGCGCTGTTAGCACTGTTGCCTTCCGCCCCTGGGACCGAGGTTCAAATCTCTGCTGGAGTTCTGTGTGTGTGGAGTTTGCATGTTCTCCCCATGCCATGACCTGACCATGGACGTTTTTAGTGAAAATGGTTTTGTAAAATTAATCCATCTTCCCAAAAGCCTTCATGTGCCTGTCTTTGGGCTTTAAATCCGTTAGATTAACATAGGCTTCCGGTTATAAGTACCTGCAGTATATCACAGTAAGTGAACCCAGCACATTTGAACTGTTTATCTAGTTAAACTTAATTAACCAGACCTTCAGTTAGGCTCCTGTTCGTTGTCATTGTGCGTTAATGTTTCCCTTAGGCCTTGTGAAGAATGTGATTTACCGCATTGAGAGTTATTAAAATGTGCTGAAACGCACGAATGGATCGCTGATGCTAACGGGGGAGACGCGAAGTACACAGGCAAGCGGAGGAATCAATGCATATTGAGAATGGCGTGTTTATAGACGCCAATGGTGCAGACAGCTTCAGAAACGATTATCGTCTGTCCCAGTCAAATAGTACTTTCGCTTTCCAGTTGTGTAGTCTTGTGTAAGAGAAGCACCCGTGTTTCGAACTGCAGGTTAACACATAAATTAAAGTTCTTGTTAGGGTGTTTGAAATAATGCGCCCATTATTACTTGGGTCTCTCTTTCTCTGTATGTGTGAGATAAATACTGACTGGTCCCATGGTTTCCACATCTGGAAGTTATGAAAAGTAGTTGAAAAGCAATTCCCTAACGTTGTATTCGAGACGTCATGAATATGATGAGTATCAGCGCGTGGGGCTACATCCATAATTAATGAGCGAGCTCGCGCTCTCGCCTTGTTTGGCTCACGTTTCTCATGCAGTGTTGCATCCTGCTTTGCTTTGAGGGCACTGTCCTATCTCCCGATCGACTCCGTTATCACCCCCAAGCGTCCACATTTGCCTGCCTCCCTTCCTTCCGCATTGCTGTTTCAAAGGTGTGATGATGCAAATGAAAAATTCCAGGGGATTTTTCCATATACATTTTTGTGTTTTTTTTTTTTGTTTGTTTGTTTTTCTGCGGCGGGGGGGGGTAAGATTTTGTTTTTGTGATTTTTTTTTTATTGAGGGCGTTTGCTTGTGACTTCATTGTCCTAAAGATAGTCTTACTCCACTAGCTGTAACGGATTGACATTCTTAAGATACAGACAATACAAGCAGAAACCACATAAGCTGACCGATTTCTTAATTTTTAGGGTGAAACGAGTCTATCTTACTGGACGAACTGAAGTGCAAATACCATCTAGTGAAAAAGCACACAGGTAATAATCTGAGAAATATTAATGAAGCATTATAACTTATAACTAATAAATTACTTATACCCTGTAGCTATGACACGAGCGACGAACACAATAAAAAAGCATATTATGTTATACGATGATTAAAACGTTTAAATGAAATGGAAGTTTTAATGAGTTTCCATTGACTTCTAAGTAATCGAGTGAACTACGACTCGGGAAAACGTGTAGGCTAAATGCTCGGAATTTTGGGCTGTGACTACCTTCCTATATTACGCCAATCCCAAATGAGCTATCCGTTGTCACTGTGCAGTAATTTTCCGGCCCTTGATTTTGTAACTATCTTTCTATTTATAGGGTTCCAGGCTCACGTCCCATATATAACAGGTGCTCTTAACTAAGCCCGAAGTCTTAGGCTGGGCTTAGCTATGGCTACGCACCATATACTGTCTTTGATCGACTGACAGTGATGATAGAAATCGCAGGGATTTTTCAACAGTGTTCTCTAACATGTGTATCCATTCATTTTGTTGAAGTAAAGTTTAGTTTATTGAATAAGTCATGAATAACACAACTTAAATACTGATGTTTTCATTTGCGGAATAACGCGCAAAACACCGAATTTCGCCGTTAACGACGCACTAAAGAAGTAACGATGACCGTCGATCTGATGAATCATGTAAATCTATGGGTTGAAATCAAAATAAGTAAATTTAATGCATTAAACGCAATATGCAAATCCAGTTTACCGATTTTCCCACCTGAGCTAATCTGCAAGGAAGATCTCTATTACTGACGTTAAAAGCAAATGTGTAGCATCTTTTACACCATTTCCTACTATATACTATTTTTTTAACCCGCGAAGCGTATTATTTCAACTGCAGGAACTTAATTGCGCCGCAGAGTAGCGGAGCCAGGCGCAGCTTCATATAATAAATACTGTAATGTGAATCTTTATTCAAACTATTGCATTCTTTAGTATTCGTGTACTTTTTACATATTCCTTGAAATTTTATGGAGCGCATGTTGTGGTCTTCACGATTTTAACAGATTGAGGTCATTTCTGAAAGCTCAGGAATATGGCTGATGTTTTCAGGGTGGGGCGCCAAGAAGAACAGCCTCCAGCGGCGGAGCCCCGTCCAGCGACCGTCCGGCTGCGCGTCGCCGCATCTCCACCGGCGCAGCAACTTCAGCAGCTTCAGCAGCACTAAGACACCGACGTCTCGCTCACAACTTTGTATTCGCGTGTTTCCTTGAATGCGGATAATAGAGATAACGGTCCAAAAACGCCTTCGGTAGTTACAAAGTTTTCTGAGGCAAAAATAAAAACTTCCATGGACGGAAAGATTGAGAAATAATGATTCTTCAAAGAGATAACTGCCTCTACAATAAAAGAGCATGTAAGTACAAAATTTACGGTACTTTTTATGCAGGTTGAGTGGAATCCTGTATTTCTTTATACTTTCTGTCTTTTTCTTGTCTTATTTGTTTTTTGTCCCTGGGGTGTTTTGGGATTGTAACATAAAGCGTGTTAATGCTTCCATAAAAACCTGTTCTACTCATTAGCTCAATTACGTCTTACGAATCATCTCTCAATGTATATTTAAGACACCTAAGTGTGTTTACGTGAGGTTTCTGTAAAACTGAACTTTGACATAAGTGGTAATGTAATATGGGACGTTACTGGAGATCTTATCTCGTCAAAAGTTTTTTCATTCTGAAGCATTTACGATCATAAAAGTAAAAGTTAGTTGTAAAACCCACAAAATGGATGTGTATGAGCCAGCGGACTGGCGAAGTCAGTGCTGGAATGGACGCCTGTACTTCTGCAGTTTACAGACTTAAATCCCATGAGGAACAAAGCTATGGAATATATATTTATAATTTCATATAATGTATATGAAAAATGTACGTGGGCATAATTACAGCATCGACGACACATTTCTCCGTCACGCTTCTTTGAGGTTGGGATGCCAGATTAGCTGCTAGTTTTATAAAGCAAATGTGGAATTTCTTATAGAGATTACAGACAAATTACAGGATGTGAAAAGTACTCATGAAAAAGCAATTACATGGAAAATGAATGTGGTTCCTGACCCAGATGGTTTACAAAGCCTACAGACAGTTATTATATCTGTTATTAACTGGCTCAAATAAATTGATGCGTATGCTCGTGTTTCATCTGATAAGAAAATGTGGTAACACTTTACTTGACGGGTCACAACTAATATAGTCTTATGCTATTACTTATGTATTAATTAACCACAAGCTAAGCGTTAGTTACATACTTCTCTCATGTTCATTCATCATTAATGAATCGTGACATATGTTGTGTTACGACACTCAGAAAAAAAGGGTAAAAAATTGTACCTTTACTTGTCACAGGGGCTGTACCCTTGTAAATGTACATTTTAAGGTACAGAATGATCTCTGAGGAACATCCCAAAGGTACAAACAGCATTAATGTACCATCAATGGTACAGAAGTGTTCCTTATATAACTCTATATAATTATTCTTTACAGCCCCAGTGACAAGCAAAGGTACAAATTTTTACCCTTTTTTTCCTGAGAGGGTATATCTATTAATTCTATAAATCTTTGTGAACTACTGAAGGAACACATCATGAATAACACAACTTAAATACTGATCTCATGTTTGTTCATCATTATTGAATCTGAAGTAGCATCTATATTTGTTCACGATTTGTACTTTACTAGTAACTGAGTTATTACGAAGTATTTGTGCCCCATCAAGTAAAGTATTACTGAAAATGTGTTCTGATCAGGATGCTTCTCTATGGTTCTAAATCTCTTTGGTCTCTTTGGCCTATATCAGTATTTGTAAACTTCAATACATTTCATAAAGATCAGCCTGTTTTTTAAGTAACTGTCTAATAAACATTAGAATTTAGCCAATCTAATCCAATAAAACAGTGTGATTCAAGTATGTCTGGATGTAAACCAGATTCAGACCCAGTTGCACCTTAACTAAAGACTTTTTTCCTGTGCAAACAAGATAACGCTCTTTACGCTAATCTGAAGTTGTAAAAGATTTCTTAATTGCTGAAGCGTGTGTACCTTATAACTTTCAGATATATATTACCTGGCAACAACTATGAGGACATTTGCACAAAGATGGCCTCAGTTTGAGCAAAGAATGAATCCATGCAGCCTTTGCCTGGATGACAATTTTGTCTGAGCGCTCCACACTGCTATTGTATGTGGTTATTATCGATTGTAACTGCGGCGCTGATAATCTTAAACAACATACAAGTTTTTAGCTTAGATGGTGGAATTCCTGTGACAATGAGAGTTTTGCTAGGAACCACAGACTGGTTTAAACTTGTAAATCCCATCCAGTTGGGGACTTAATGCACTTGTCTTTGGATGAATCAGGCTCTTTATGTGACTCTACTGCTCCTCCAACAGCAAGGGGGCAAATATGCAGTATTTGCATATTTATAGGAGACGAGATCCGCTTAGGGCTGTCCAGTTATTTCGTAATAACAGGGACTGCATACATTAAGTATCAGCCAATTCATTTCAATAATTGGTAAAAAAAAAAAAAACAAAACAAAAAAACAAAGAAAATATATGGATGCTTTGGCCAGAACAGTGTTACACAATCTCTTGGTGAGACCTACATGGGTTTGCAGGGAAAGTTTTTATCTGTGCCTAAAAACTCAGAAACTGTCGAAATATGTGGCTTCTTGGGAACTATGGGTAGACTTAAACCTTATTCTATGGCACTAATAACATCATGTAAGTAAAAAAAAAAAAACTATAGACTTCTGTTACAATTACCTGTGGTATTTCTGTGGTCTATTCAAATAGAAGAAGCAAATGCTATCATTCTTTTTCATAACCCTTAAGATGAAAGCATACATGGGAATGAACTGTAAGGACGAAAATAGTATCTGTTGGTTGAAAAAAAATATGATGGGTGAGCTTCAGGCTTTGGGTTGATAGCCTCCTAGTCTCCTCTGTCAGTGCTCATCTGGCACGTGAAGAACCAGATACTGAGATTTACATTCATCTGACACTTTCATTCAAAGCAACTTACAATAGAGGGAACATTTACAATTCATGTGCGTTCAATGGGACTTCCACCCATGACCTTAACATTGATAACACAGTTTTTATTTACTGAGCTACAGGAAGCTGTATTAACATAAAACACTATAAGCTTCCTTCCCATACCTCAACTGATCTAGTGGCTAATAACCATTTACTGGAACACCTTTGAAAAAAACAAGAGTAAGACCTCAGTCCTCATTCTCATAATTAAATAGCTTAATATCCGTAACCTGGAGTCAGCAAATATGTTGTACATTGAACCTGAAGTTAAATCTTTTCAATACTGCCTAGGGAATTACATTTATATAGATCCTGAAATGTCACCTTTTCCAATTATGCATCAAATAAATGTCTGGATAAAATGTATTTTTATAATGTTTGTTTAAATACATGTTTATTGATGCTGGAAACAACAATTTAGACTTTACTCAATGGGAGCAGATGTTTATTATTCTTTCTTACCCCATATTCTTGGCTGTACTATACTCAGCATAGACCAGGATCATTCCAGATAGACAAGGAGGTGGTCAGTAAAGCCAGCAGCTGAATTACACAGAAAGGCAGACAGAGTAATCCAGTCCCGGAACACCTGAGTTGTTCTCTGTTGACAGAGAACAGCGACTCTTGGCAAAGGATTCCTCAAGTCCATTATTCTGTGGGATTTTTTCACTAGAATAGGATTAGTTAATACAGTGTAACTAACCTCAGTTACATGGTTGGAGTAAGGAGTGATGCAATCCCCTGCATGACTACACAGAAAGAAGTATGCATATTTTAAGTGACAAGCAATTAAAAACCTCTTCTTTCCAGCAACTGTGACATGCTGTACTTAAATCACACCTTTTAGGTTTTCGTTTGTTGCTGGTTTATTGGTTAAAGTAGCAGCTACAGGTTAATGAAAAAATATGGACTCTACAGACACTTACAGATGTCAATATGTGGACACTCTACGCAGTTCATATTTTTGTTGGTTGACATCTGGAGGCTAATTGATGTCTGGAGGCTAACAGTTTAGCTGAAAGTGGATAATGGGCCACCGTTTTCATGGCAAGCCGCTTAAAAATGGGTTGCGCAACAAAGGATTAAATTGCCTTCCTGAGTATCCTAGAGCAGGAACTTGTGAAGAGGTGTGTTTCTGGTTCTATGGCATCCAGTTAACTGGTTTTATTACAGTTTTGCATGAGGAAATAAAATGCTGCCCTTCTCTTTCAACGTAGTGCTAATGCATGATCTTCATGTGGTAGCATGTTGGGTTAGCCTTGTGCTAATGCATGATCTTCATGTGGTAGCATGTTGGGTTAGCCTTTTCCTATACAATAGCTCTTTCATCACGATGACCTTCACTTTTCAAAATAGTCTATTATGATACATTTATATCTCAGTAATTTGGGTCTGTGTGTGCAATATACACTATATGGTCAAAAATATGTGGACACACCTATTAATTGGAGGAACTGCCTTATTAATCCACACCCATTGCTGATACAGGTGTTTAGCTCACCATACACTCATGCAATCTCCTGTGAAAAACACAGGCAGCAGAGTGGGTGATTATACTGGAGAGGCTGGTGACCTTCCACTTGACACCATCTTGGGACACCATCTTTCCAACAAGTCAGGATGCAACAATTCTGCTCTGTCACAACGATCCTTGTGGTCTATGGTAAATGAAGTGAAGGTCAAAACGCCCGGGATCAAGTTCCTTTGTAAAGTGGTAGGCCGCACAAGCTCACAGAAAGGGACCTGATCACCCAACCTGATTGGCAGGGAATCCCACAAGTGATGTTCCGACACGTAATGGAAAGTTTTGCCAGAAGAGTATAGGCCATTTTAGCAGCAATGGGCCAAGAAACATAATACTCTGAGTTAGTGACACAATGTTGGACAATATGGTGTCCACATACTGTTGGCCATATAGTGCATGTACAATATATATTGTGTACGATACTGTATATTACGAAATACATTTGGGTAATATTCAGGGTGCGTAATATTGTGGCATACAATTAAACTTGATTAAAGTTTCATACATAAAGTTACATACCTCATGCCAGGCCATACAGCACAATAAATTCCTCGTACTTGGTAAATGAAAGGATATTGATTCTGGTAAACTTTAAAGATTCAGACATACATCAAAATAATTAATAATAGTCTGGTTTGTAGGCAGTTGTTGTATTTTTGTATAGTTTTTGTATAAAAATACTGTAAAAGCTTGTTTGATCTGTCAGCATTTCCCTGTCGCAGTTCTCTTTCTTGGAAAACATTATACACAGTACAGTAATTTATTGTGTAGCTAGGCTAGCACACAATTAAAATCTGTCTCCCCAAATTACAAGTAAAATAAGAATGAAAAAAGGTATTGTATAGCGTATGTGTCTAAACCTGTGTGCATGCATTTGCATAATGTAAGTTGTGGCAATGTTAGAATTCACAAAGCGGAACATCTGCGCTATGATAAGCAGGCTTCTGAAATAGCAACAATAGTAGCTTAACTTAAGCCATCGTTTCCTCCTTGTTCCGGAACACTAGCATATTGATGATTTTTTTTCTTGTTCTGAATTTGCAGGATGTCTCATATAAGCAGTAGGTGGTGGAGATGGAAGTTAGAAAAAATTCTTTCACTCGCCTTGCTGTTAATACGCATTCAGGTATCAGGTAAGAGTGACTTTTTCTTACAGTAACATCCTTACGTTTTGCATTCGTTTTCAGTTTTTCCGAGGTATTTTTGTTTGTCGAGCAGTGTTTCCCAACCTGGTCCTCAGCGACCCACAGACAATCCATGTTTTTGGTCCCTACCAGGAGCTGAGAACAAGCAAAAATGTGAATTGTCTGCGGGTCCCCAAAGACCGGATTGAGAAGCACTGCTTTAAAGAGATTAAAGCAAACTTATGCTGATGATTATTAGGAAAATTTTCTTTCATCTCCATGATGCTTTTCTTACATCCTATACATGTCTGCTACCTTTCTTTCTGTTCATTTATCTGTGTGTGCTTGCTGGTTTTGTCCATGGTGTCTACGTCCCCATGTCTGAACTGCTTTAATCACTAACATTCTCTGGCAACCAGTGGCTAATTTGAAGAAAGACTCCCGGGTTTTTTACTCAAGTCCAGAAAAATCATACGCAGGACACTCCTGAAGGAAAAAACCGCTCCCAAGCTCTGTCATTTCATTATAGGCCTGACAAACACAGTGTTTCCCAACCGAACGGGGACATAGAGGCTCCTCTGTTGCTGTTGATTGGACTATGAGCGGACGCCACGTGAAGCATATTCCTCGATTCGTCTGGAAAAGGCTAGGGACGAAGCAGTGATGGATGGCGTTAGAAATATTTATATTCCTTACCATGGACGTCAAAGACTAAAATAAACAGTTTTGGTTTTACTGGCGATGACAGCTCAGTCTAATTTATGATCGGGCAATTTCATAGAGCGGATTAAAAAACACTGCACATGCTGAAATAAGATGGTTCTGGTGCATCTTTGGTTAAGATTTGGTCTGCTGTAAGCAAGAAATAAACGTAATAATAATGACGAGGTGACTGGGATGTGCTAGTCCGCGTTATGACAAAGACCTCAAGTCTGTCGCTAAGGAAGCCGTTTGACTTAATTTTCCAGAGTTTAAGATTACCGAAACGCATAACCCAATGACGTAACTCGTCATGCTGCTTTGTATCGGCACGGCATTTCTTTCTGTTGCGAAGTGCATGGGCTGGATCGATTAATTTAAATGATGAATGAATTAACGGAACACTTGGTTTGATTAACTTTTTTTGTCACTGCAAGAGTGACAGAGGCAGTCGAATGGGTTAACGCACCTTCTTTAGTGACTCGGAATGGCGGCTGCCGGCAGCATTACGCGCTTCTTTAAAAGCGCCTTTTCTTCTCCTGTGAGAAGTGTGTCATAGTATAGCTGGCCGTGTTTGTTCACATTGGCAGACTGAGCTGTGCCGAAACTTTTAAAGAGCTGGCGCCAATTCCGAGGTGGCTTGGATCGCGGCAGAGCCAGTGCTGGGAAATAATAAAAAGTCTGTGGCGTCACGTTAGCGGGGAATCGTGTTGGTCTCGGTAAGGAGCACATTGCCACTTTGTCTACGCGCATCGATGCTACGGTCCCGGTGGGTTTATTAAACAGATCGTAGCGTTTGCGTGGACCTGTGGGGCGAATCCACCGGAGGGAGCACCCACTGCTTCACCTTCCTGTGAGCCATGGAGTCATAATACAATGGTAAAAGTGCCCATAAACACGGCAAGTGATCAGTCAGTATTAATATCACCCCTTCATTGTTTATTGTTGTTATCCCAAGCATGACTTATTGGCACAAGAGTTTTTTTTTTTCTTCATTAAAAATACATTGACGAATCCACAAATTCATCCATCCGTTAATCATCCATCCATCTTCCAACTGTACAAATAATAATCGTTTTTCTTGTCCATGCTTAAAACGAGCCCTAGGGTCATAATTAAAACCCAGGCAGCCTCTGAATGACTCAGGTAATTAAGCAGCTGGAGACAGACAGGAGAGGTGGGCAGCACCTGGATACCTGGTGGGGTGGAGGGCAGGTGTGCGGATCACTGCCCCCCTTGATGTGACCGCGGACACGGTTTTAGGATCACTGGAGCTGTCTCCCATTTATCATATTATTCTGGTCAAACTGCTGCCAGTCTCTGATAGCGTCCCTGACCCAGTGATTAAAGCCTCCAGTCATCACAATGTCATAAGCGACAAAATAATCAACAGCAATCAAAGTCCGTCCGTTGCTTTGAAGCCATCTAAATTAAAATTTGCAGTGGGCCAGTGCAGGGGTGCGGGGTGGGGGCATGAGGGGGGGAAGATCACTGTTCTTTAATTGTTGCTAATATCTCAGGGCCCCGAGGGCCTTGCAGAAAACTGTACGTCAACATGTTGACATGTTAATGAAAGTCTTGTAGGTATAGCTTGTCAGCAATAAAAATGCATTGGTTCACTTAACAAATAAACCATTGTCTTAATTAAGAAACACTGAAGCATAATGCAAACAAAGAACAATTTGTGGTCTCCCTGTGGAGCAAGTTCGAAGACGAGCATCGCAATAAACAGGAACCTGGGCAGACTGGCCTGGGACCAGGCAGCTAGTGAATTTTTGCCGGGACCACAGGGACATATTAAACGTAGAAGAATCTTTTAGACATGTTGTTTGTTCTCCAGTGTTCGTCTTGGGATCGCTGTTTGATGCTTAACCCTGAAACAGCAAAGCACTGCGGTAGTCATTTCTTTTTTTTGTTCCATAAACATAACCAAACAAGCTGTAAAAGTCTTTTATTACATGTATTTTTAAAACAAGTGAATCAAAAGACAATGTTTTTTGTTTGTCTTCTGTAAGAATTATCTGAGATGTTGAGATTGGCATTTTTCTGGTGTTGTTTGACAATGCTGTCACTAATTATATTACTATATTGAGAAAGCAGTTAACCACTACATAGTTGCATGGGTTACTTGATAATGACTTTTCTTGGAGAAATAGCTTACCCACAAGATTTTAGTGCATACGTAGTCTAAAATAAGAGAAGTGAATGGCATTTACGATCCGAAACCTCAGACAGACTCTACTATATATGCCACTTTTGCCATAATATAATGGCACTGCATATATTTTGCTTTACGGGAATGCAGTGTTTAATTAGCACCCATTAAATGGGTCAAAACAAACGAGAAATTCTTTTTTTGTCAGCATAGTGTTTGTTTGGACACCTAAGTTTACAGTATGGAGAATCGCTGTGTGGCGATGGGTGGCTGGAATTTCAGGGACCAAAGAGCAGGATGGATTTCAGGCTGAAGAGTGTTAAAGCGAGGAAGACTAACTAATGAAGTGTGTTCACTTCCACTTCGCATTTCAGGATAATCCACCTCGCGATGCGCTTTCCGCGGCAGGCTCATTACAAACTCAAGCAAATATTCAAGAAGAATCTGCAGGTTTGAAACAACCACAGATGAATTACCGAGAGAGTGGCAAGGTTAAAAACACGTTTCTTATTCAAAATCAACCTCTGCTGCCAGATCTATCTATCTAAGGGTCTGGTGTCCTGCTTTCTGTGTCAATATTTACACTGCTGTGCTTTTGTTTAAGGAATAATGAAATCCAGATCATTTCAAATTTGACCCACACTGCGACTCTCAAGGGTCCACACGCTCCTGAACGCTGAAGTCAACAGGATAAACAATGGAACCCAAACAATGACCTTAAGTTGATTGGTTTTGTTTTTTGTTTTTTTTTGCTTGAGGAATCTCCTGTTCTGGTGAACCATGTGATTCCCACCAGCGAATTGCTGATGGCTAGGCTTAAGACACTGGTAAATAAGAGATTTTTTTTTTTCCTCGTCTCCAGTTAATAGTCATCGCAGTGGCATTTACATTACAGTCATTTCCTCCTGGGGATGCAGGGAACAGATCCAGCATTAGCTCAATGCCTGCCCTGCCCCACAAAGCCTGCCCAGTCCGTCTCCCCAACGTGTTGAGGAAAACACGGCGTGAAGCGCGCCCTGCATTCAGCGTGGTCCGGGCCCTCTGCTGATTCGTCACCAGTGTTACTTTTCCACTAGGCCGTCTTTCCATATAAAGAGAGCCGCAGTGGGTCAGAAGTCACCAGCCCACTGGCAGCCACCGGTGATGTCACATTAGCTGTGATGTAAATGTAACACACAAATAACTTGTTCACCTTATATATTTATGCTTTTTGAATTTAAGAAGAGCCATATCAATAACTTCCTAATAATAATGACACTTTATTGATCCCCTTGAAGAAATTCCCCTTTTGGCTACCCCACCTAGCCCTCCATGACACACATATTGGTGAGAGCATGCTTGGCAGTGAAAGACAGTTACCTGCAGTGGTACCCATGGATGTTAAGGGCCTTGCTCAAGGGCCCACAGACATGTAACCATTTTGTTATAATGGGTAGTCAGTTAAATGGTGTGGATATGGTGCCTCTTTCAGTGTAAAGAATCCGGGATACTGGACTACAGTGCACTGAGACTGAGAGAAAAGGAAAATGTCTGCTTGAAATGGGGGCCTTTTATCACAGACTTGTACTTTATTCAAATTATTAGTTGGATACTAATAATTTCACAAAATCTATTTGTAGTTAAACGTTTGAACGTCTCAGCTAACCATGAAATGGAGAACACTGGTGGAGACAGTGTCACTGGGCTTGGTTAGTGTTGCGTTCTTTGGTTACGATGTCACAAGTGTTTTGTTAAGGTTGTCCCCAGAGGTAACTGTAGACTGTCAACGGGTTTTTTTTTTTATGTCACCATGGGAGGCAAAACAAGATCTTGAAAAAGGTGTGTTTTGTTGTTGATAATGCATGTATTTTTCTCGGTCCATTAAATATGGATCTGCTGCTGTTGCTCAATACACATCCATAAGGTTTTGAATCAGTATGCTGGGTTGGTAGAGTAGAACTATTCTGATTTGAAACCTGTGCGCCTGTTAAATAAAAGAATTCCAGGATGATTTAATGCTGGAACCCTGTTTCAAACATAAGCTTAAGAATAAGGTGTTTTATGCATCGGCTGCCAGAAAGTACGTCCGGCCGTGAAGACCTGCACTCCGAAAGGGATGTGACACCAGGTGCAAAACATACCATATAAGGATGATCGTGAAACTGGACCACGGATTCATTGTGTGGGACAAAAAAACTTCTAAAGACTAAGGTTTCACAGTTGATGGGCTGGCAGAGAATCAGACGGTAAACAAAAAATGAGCGCTCTTTGTTGTCCATAACTGTAAGTCTAGTTTATTCCGATGCGGATTTTCCTTGGTGGGCTAAACGAGTGGTCTGGTGTCCCACTCCTCGAGTCTGATCCTGTGTCTTTGCTTTGAAAACTCTTGGGAATTCCCTGGGTTGCAGTGTGTAACATCCCTGTTCTAATTACAGAAACAAAGAGACTTTCCGATTCTCTTTTTGAGGTTTGCTTCCAGTATCTCACATATGTATATAGGTGAATTTTTTCATTCCAGATCAAGTTTTCATGTGATTTCATTAGATTTCATTCTATTTACTTAAATGCTTTTATCCAAAGTGATGTACTTTTTTGCGAAAGTAGGGTCAACAAGTCCCTGTAGCAATTGGGGTTAAGGGCCTTGCTCAAGGGCCCCATGGTGGGATCACTCCGTCGACCCTGGGATTTAAGCCAGCAGCCTTCTGATCACGGGCACTGTGTCCTAGCCTGCTGAGCCTGGTGAACACAAAACATGTAATTCAACCAATTTGTATGTTCAGTAATGACGTCTTGAATTCTTGGAATTGACATTTGTTTTTAGTTCTTAGCAGTTTGTGGTATTTTTCTCATTCACATTTTATAAGTGCTTATGTACACTGGTTTATAAGTTGGTTTACAAAGTGACTGAACAAAATGTAATTTCCCAGGAGTGGACTTTTCTTTGGTGTTTGCTGTGGTTTCTGGCTTCGGTGTGTTGTGGACCTGGATGAACAGAAGTCATTGTTTTCTAAACCAAGACCCCTTTCCAACTCATTAAAACTGTACTCTGCAAGTACTCTTCAGGTTACCTTTTAAAGCTTAGGAGTGGAATTTTTAAATATTTACTTTGGGATATTTTTTTTTCCCCCTCAACATGTCCAGTTCATATTTTTAACAGCATCTATGAATGTTCTTCTTTTGCTTTAAATTTTCAACCTAGGTTTGCCTTAAAAATATCAGATATCATGACCTTAAAGGACATTTTTAGTACAATACAGAAAGTAATACAAGATGAACAATCTGTTCCTTGTAGTATGGCACCTGGATCTATACATATTAAATTATTAATAGCTGTTTAGAAGACATGCAGAACATGTAACGTGATGCAGGTAACACTGTTGTGTACTCTGCTCCACTAATACTTTGTTTGTCCCCCTTGGCCTGACTCTGTACCACTGCCTGTATTGTCTTCATTGTCCCCTTCCTTGGACTGTCCTTGCTGTCCTTGTCCCTGATTGGTTTTGGAAGTCTTAAGTGACGTTGCTCCTACTGTGGTTCGGCAGTGCTGGGCTGTCAGGTCGATTGCAACCAGGTGCTGGTCGCACCAGAGGGATCCTTTTCGTCCCCCTGCTACCCCAGAGATTACCCCAAAAACCAGGCGTGCAGGTGGACACTGCGAGCCCCAGCCGGGTTTGTCGTGCAGATAACCTTCCTCGACTTTGAGCTGGAGGAGGCGCTGCGGTGCATCTATGACCGGCTCGTAGTCAACACCGGCAGCAACAATGTCTCGTTCTGCGGTATAACTGCCAACGGACTGAGCCTCAACTCCACGGGGAACTTCATGGAGGTGTCCTTTAACTCGGACTTTAGCGTTCAAAAAAGAGGCTTCAATATCAGTTACAGGCAAGGTATGTTGACAGCAGGCAATCGTCTCTTTTTAGATGTTTATTACTGTTTATTTTTGTTCTCATTGTTTATAATTGTTACGCCCCTGGTCTCGGTCAGGTGGCCGTAACAGGTAACTTGGTTTGTTACATAAAAATATTTCATTTGATTCATTTTAAAATCTGATATGTTTTTATTTATTTGTTTGCTTCTTTTTCTGTTTCTTGCTATGCGTTTGCCTGATTTATGGGGCAATAATTTAATCCCTTTTAGTTTAATTCCTCCATTCTGAAAAACTAATTGCCTGGCCTGACACATAAATCAAACTTCAAACTGAAATAAATTTAATTTTAAATGCAGAGAAGACATTAACATCGCTGTATGCACAAAAGTGATCCTTTGAAGGCTGAGCGGGGAACAGAAGACAAAAAATGCAGTTTGACAAATTGCCCGTTCAAAATGACTCTTGAAGATAACGTCAAAATGAGGTCTTGAAGATAACGTCAAGACAGATAATAATGCTGTGGTAAATGCATTGGTGTGAATGTCTAAAAAAATCATAACAGTGGAGTTTTTCTTTTATTTTTAATATTGTCCATTGGGACCAAAGATGACATCATCTTCATCATCATCACCATCATCACTGTCATGGCTTCCATTAACTAACGTAGCTAAATCATTACTTTTCTCTAAAATTTCTGTATTCTGGCTTCAGTTCATAAAGCAAAGAACATGCCCCTTTTTCCCAGCAAACTGCAATTCTTTAGATACTTTGGATTTCATCTTATTTAGGTCTCTGGAGCTTGATATCATCAACTGTACCGACGGAATACCATGCAAGCACATATATGTTTGTATAAACGTGGGTAAACCCTATTATTAGCTTTCCATACAGTTTTTTAAATACCTTTTTAGAGACAAATCCTCATTTTTAGATCAATATAAATATTCAGAATATGTAAGTAAATTAAACATTGAGGCAATACACCATCCATAACTGTCTTTGGGTGTTGTAATACTATGATAAAATGGTTACTTTAAAGAACATGAACAGCGTTGTCAAATTATTACCTTGACTCGAGTTAAAAAACCGTAAGGCTGACAAGATGGACTGCCTCATAAGAGCCAATGTGAAAATAACACATTGGTCACTGTGTAAATTTGTTCTCCCTCTCCCGTGTTTCAGAAAGGTTTTCAAAGTCTTGAGACCAGTTTTACAGAAAACTGTAAAATCGTTGGGTAACAGCCTATTTTTTTTTCTCTTTTTCTTTTTCAAAAGGAAAACTGTTTTGTGGTCTGTTAGGTGTAATTTCAGCCAAGAAATCTGCTTTGCTTCTGTAATGACCATAGTTGCCATTAGTGAAGAGTCAGATTTTTCTCTTGATAGTGAAAACAAACGGCTCCATTATGGAAAGCTACAGTGTGCAGTTTATAAAAGGCACACATATATACCTTCATACACAGTGTGCAGATATATAAAAGCAACTGGCAGACTAAGCTCCTGAACGAAGACACAGAAATTTTATTGTAGAACAGGGGGGGAAAGACATTCAGTAATCCAGATATTTTTAGCAATGTCCCCGAACAATAAATTATTTCTACAGATTACATCATTGGACTGTATGTGACACACTTGGGTTTGAGTTAGAACTGCACTGGAGTACCATACGTTTCACGTTGTTAGTATCTTATTAGTATTTTACTATTTGCACCCTCTGCACCGTGATTTTGCAGCCACCCTATCTGTCGAAATCCGGCTTGCTGGAGCGACTAGCTCAGGGGTCTCCAACTCCGGTCCTGGAGAGCTACTATCCAGTAAGTTTTCTATCCTACCTGGCTTCTGATGAGCCATACCTGGCCCTGGTATTTACCTGAGAACTAGTGTGGCTCATCAGAAGCCAGGTAGGATAGAAAACCTACTGGTTAATAGCTCTCCAGGACCGGAGTTGGAGACCCCTGGACTAGCTTGACGAAGCCAGTTGAACTAGCTAGTGTCCTCTCGCCTCACGTTTAGCTCTTCATATCCGACGGCCTTTGCAAAATGGGTACAAGATCGACATCCCTGTTCTAGCTGGAAGCACTTACAGAGACCCGTCTGTAAGGTGACGAGGACATTGCGAGAGCCGTCTGGTCCTCATTTCCAGTGAGGGTTGGCTGTCATTGACGATACATGCAAGCCAGTTTCAACAAACTCGCCAACCAGATCTGAAAACTATTAAAACGGAGCATATCAGCAAATGTAAATGATGTCCTTTTATGACAGATTTTTACGCGCTGGAGAGCTTTAAATAGCTAGTGGGAAATAGAAAGCCAATAGTTATACCATATCCAAGGTTCAAAACTATGAATCGTAAAACAGCTCCAAAGAGAAATCCCCCTTGCATGATGCTGAGATACCTGGACGGTAGATGGTCCCAGGGGCTTCGCTGGGATCTTAAGACATCCGGGCCTCAGTCCAGAGCCAATCAATCCGAGGATTCTCAAACAGAGCGTGTTCCTGTTAAACAAATCATTGGGGGCTCCGGCCCCGAATGGAATGGAGGCTACTGATGTGTCTAGATGGAGCCACTTAGGGGTCCACTGGTTTTCCCAATACATAATAGTCTGAATTAGGTTAGCACAAGGGTTGAATGAAAGGTGATGCCCCAAGTCTGTTTAAGAGCCTATTCTTAGAATTATTTAATCTATTAAAATATGCCCATCTAGTCACGAGTAACAGACACGGAGGCAATTCCTTTCATTCAATTCTCGTATAATAGAAATATTTATACTTGAAGGTATTTAATTATTTTGCATTGGAAATTGCTTGCATTAATACAGCCATCTTGTAAGTAACAGAGATCTTTAGAAATTGCGCGTTTTGCATACAACCGCATGAAACACTGCACATTAGATCGACAAATGAGCTGTATTATTCCCTAAGGTGTCTGTCTTGTCTCCATTGTTGTGTGATGACTAAAGCTCTGTCTTTTTTCATTTGTATAGTTGCCGTAGCACTAAGGAATCAAAAGGTGACAATACCACAAAGTGCTGGGAAAACTGTCAAACTGTTAAGCCACGTTACCATTCCGGATCTCTCGCAGTTCTCCATCTGCTTCGAGATAGCAAGAACAAGTCAAAAAGCAGACGAAACCATCTTCACGTACTCTGAGCAGAACACAGTACTTATTAGCTTCGGACAGTCCAGCGGCGCAGGGATGGAGTTGAGTGTCAGCGGCGTAAACTGCCCGCTGGGTGCCGCCCTCAGCGCCAGCGATTTCACATCGGCCATGAAGCCCTTCTGCCTCACCTGGTCGACTTTATCAGGAGACGTCGGCGTGTACGTCAATGGCAATCACAAATCGGTGCCCTGTGCCAACTCCATCGGAAGATCCATAAAAGGTGGCGGGACGTTCCAGTTGGGCGGCAAAACGAGTTTCGATGGATTCATTTATAATTTCAGGATGTGGGATTTCAATTTCACCACATTAGAGCTAAAGGCTCTCACCTGTGATACCGTTGGCAATGTCTTCGACTGGGAATACACATCCTGGGATGTTCAGCCTGCTCACGTTCAATCTGACAGCACATTGAGCTGCAGTAAGTATATCCATCCATATCATTGTTTGTCACTGTTAACCAACATGGTTAATGCATCTCTTTCGGTAAATGTTTACATTCTGCCAGTGCTCCATTATATCATGTTTTGCATAATATTGTATAGTAAATGTTCCTCCAAAACTATTTCAAAACCGCATTGTTTGCTATGGCTGGAGAGAATGACAGACAGCCTTTCAGTACAAAAAGACTGGGATCTCAGTTCTGGTCACTTTCAGTTCTGGTTATAATAGCTATTTGAACTTGCTAATATTTATTTTGTTCATTGTTGTCCTTTTCTTGAGATGTACAAACAGAGTAATGGTTCAATATTGTGTCTAGAACGTACAAAATGTTCCTGATGACAGGATGGTTTGATTTAACTTCTCAACAGCTGATGAAGAAGAACATGAGAATGATGTTACTTACACGATGAGATCCTTACTTTCTTATGTATTTTTGTGGAAAATAGGGGAAAATAGACTCTATACATTGGTTAATTTCTTTATTACTTATTATAGATTAGTTATTATTTATTTTCCAATTAAATGCTCCATACATACATTCATATGTTAGATGAATGTGGTACCTGAGTGATGCTTCATGCACAGAATGTTGGATTTCTAAAATAGCAATCAGTTCTCAGGGCTCACAGAATGTATAATTACCACCAGCTGCTCTTAGTGTTTTTAAGACATCCCACCAGACACTGTAGCTAGGAATCAGCTTCCATAACATTCCTGAAGGGCCTCACACTAGGCTATGCTATCTGTTACTGAATAGCCCTATTTAGGAGTGGTGTGTTCGCCAAATTATCCAGGGTGGTTAACAGTTCAGGGCAACTTGGACTGAATCCCTTAAGCTTCATGCACCAAGGTAATCCAAACATGTCACAAACCAAGCATACCCCGACATCTCGCCCCCAGAAAAGTGCACAACAATGACCTCAGCAGTAATTCCAAAATTAAGTAGACGTCACTCTCTGGACAGCCGGCGACAGAGTGCCCTAGATTATGCTGAAGCTTTGGCAGAAGGTGGTCCGTCTCAAATGCACAATTTAGAAGTTACTTTTGTTCATCTCAACACTCATGATGATACATCAAATGGCTGACAAAACACTTTCCGTCTTCTGGCTACAAAGGCTGGTCCTATTTGTCCCTCTGTGAGAGAAGCTGCTTTTGCTACACAGATGCTGCAGGTTAGGTGGAAACAGCTCAGTTATTAATATTATATACTTTAAGCTTCTGGCAAAAATCTGGGGCGGCATGGTGGTTAGTACTCTTGCCTCGCACCTCTGGGACCTGGGTTCGAGTCTCCACCAGGGTTCCGTGTGTGTGGAGTTTGCATGTTCTCCCTCTGGGGTCCAGGTAGCCTGTTTTCCCCCTATAGTCTAAGAACATGCTGAGGTTAATTGGAGTTCCCAAGTTACCCGTAGGTGTGGTAAGGGTTGGTACCTCTTCCTGGTTGTTCCCTGCCTTGTGTCCGTAGCCAACAAGATAGACTCTGGAGCCCCTTCGACCCTGAATAGGAGCAGCAGTTACAGAAATGTGAAAAATCCTATTAAACCAAAACATTCCTGCACATTTTTTTTAAGTGCAAGGCAACAAACACATATGAGGAAAGGCTGAAAAAATAGCCCTCTATGAGGTGTATAATGGGAGAAGTGTGTTATTCCTCATTAAATTTATGTTTGCCTTTAATGCCTTTTTTGTTAATCCCGGCTGAATGTTACCTATGGACTGCGCCTACGAATGATTTTAGCATGTGAAACCCATTTTGCTTCATGCTCTTGTTTTGAGATGCCTTACTTTGGATGATGCAACAGTGAAATTAAACGTACTAATGTTTAATCTTCTTTTACAGTCTGTTACCCAAATTGCACACATTTAACAACAGCTGCGCCATCTAGTGGTGAGTGCTACTAACCACCGGCTTGCTGGCTGGAGCTTCGAGATTTTTAATATCTGTCAAAAAACTTGCTTGTTTGCTGACATAAAACTATAAATGTCCTGATTTATAAATTGCTATTTAAGATTCCTTGTTGATTTTCCATGGATGAGTGCCTAAAAAAAATTAAATTAGGATTCTACATACAACTGATTTTGATAGCAGGCCTCTATGATTAAACCCAAGACGAAGTATTCAAATGGACGTCAACACTTTTCAATATTCCTAGTCTCACTAATATTTGCCACATGTGTTCTTTGTTTTAAAGTGAAATTTTATTTTGTTGCTTGTGAGTCAGTTTTTAGAAGTTGATGCGCTTTTTAAAGGCTGTCACCCACAATTAAATCTCAGCTGATCATATCTCATTAAGGACAATTCTAAAAGGACAAGAAAAGACCTTTAAACAAAGGACGCATGACTTCTGTTTCCACTGGGACTTCTTCATATGGCCCAGTACAGCCTAGTGAAACACTAGAGACCTACCAGTGCTCTCCAGATCAACCTGTACCATTTTTAGCATTTTTTAAGGGATTACCAATCTAGAAGTAGGGTAATCCTGCTACTAATGGCCTGGCTTTTGAAAGGCATATCACTAATCTAACTAGGCTTTCATCTACCTCTCTGTAAGCTCAAAAACTCACTGTATGACCTCATGTCATGGTTCGAGCTGCTCTACAGTTGATTCTTGTTGCATAACCTACAGAGTTGCCCAATACCACTTTTAAAAATAATTGTTTACTAAAGCAATTCAGGTTTTTTTTCTTCCATGGTACAACAGCAAGGCTTCCACATGAATTTAAATCCACAGCATTATGGATTTTCAGCCTTACATCAGAACAGCACCTACTGCCTCCATCAGAATGCAGACTCCCTCCATAGTTCAGGGACAGTTTTGAGCAACCATCTCGTCTCAGGCCCTGTCTTACCTAGACTTCAAGACAAGAATTTGAAGTCCTTTGTGATAACACTTAGAACCTAGAGTGTAATCTTTATATTATTCCATATAGCCTTTCTACTAAAGAGGTTGGGCCTTCTTCAGTAGTTTAGCTTTAGCAAATTAGCAAAAGTGTCTGGATTTGTGATAGGACACCTTCAGAATGATAAATACAACTAAGTAATATATCCACTTCAGCCTTGAGTCAGTCATTCTGTGTTTTTAGAGCCATACTGTGTAATATTTACATTGTGAAAACGTTTTTTGAGTGCACAGTGTTGTGTAAGTCACACATACTGCATCTGTACTGAGTCACTTGGATTATCTGTCATTTTAACTTCCTTAATAAGAGGCTTTATTGCAGCACAGCTAAAGGCCTTTGTAAGTTTTCATTACACGCCTAATAAAAGTGAGAGGAAAACAAAGAGGGATTCATCTTGGAATGTCACTGTCTGGAAGGTCCACGCAGAAGCGAGGCAGTGTATCTGGGCATGGTCTCAAAACAGTGGGAACAAGATCAAAACCTTTCGTCCTTTTCAACAAAATGACCATTATCTTCAGTTATTAAATCCCAAATGAATTCGACAGATTCTCCTGATTACTTGCTGAACGTCGTTGTGTTACATTCCTTCTGCAAGGGTTGCTGTCTCCATCTGATCCTCTTACAATGGCCTAAAACACAGGCCCTAAGAATGGCACACTGGGCATATCAGGGAAACATTCACCGTGGTGTATTTAAATTTATTCATACTGAAGATAATTTCTCCAGTCCTTACAGATTCATAAATGCAAAATGGCAAAGAAACATGGATTATTCCTACACTAGAGGCCTAGATGCATTTCAGTACTGTACTCTCTCTGCATAATTGAGGGCATATGCTACAGTAAACAGCTCAGTAAGTTATTTTACAGTTATAACATTGTGAAACTGTGGGAAATATAATGGTTTATTTTATGTTTATCTTTAAGGTTCAACTTTACCTTCCATTTTGCCCACCATCTGTCCCTCTCCTGGCTTGAACTGCCCAGGTAGGAATCAAACTCACATTACCATATATATCAATGGATATCCAACAGCATGTATTTTATACCTTTCAGACAGAATATATCAAGCTCTGGCTTGCAAATGCACTTGTTGCACAGATTTTCTTTTTTTCACTTATAGCTACCTGCAAGATGTATTCATATCAGAAATTATACTCAAGAGCATTTCTGTTGTTCATAGTCAAAGATCTCAGATACTGTGTCTTATTCAGATTATCAATTTCTTATGTTTTTGACTCATTACAATCTTGTGAGAGAATGTTTAGTTTGGTAGTATATGATGGATGATGTATATATAAATATGTATATATGACGATCATGATGTGTTTTCATAGTGTAAAGTTCTTGAGATCTTTCATCAAATCATTAGCATCCCTTCTGTAAGTAAGAGCTATTGTACAGATGAGTGTACTATAGAACTTTTTTTAGCTCAAAATATGGATAAATGTCTGGTAAGGATCCTTGAGGTGGGGGCAGTTGTCTCGTCTTTGCAGTCTTGCGTCGCCTTGATCTTGTTGCGATCCCTTAGGCGCACCTGTGCATCCAAGTTTGAGCAACTGTTTTGTGTTTGTGCATGTGCAGTGTCTCACGTGTCTGTCTTTGTTTGTTTGTTTATCAGTTGTTCATAGTTAAATGTGATTCGCAAAATGCTTGGCATTCGATTTAGACTGAAGGAATCATCAGGTCATAGTCAGAAATGCGTCTTAGTGAAGCAGCACCAAAAATGGCAAGCAGTGACATTTTGTTAAGGTTACACTGGCTTGTATTGTTGGAGAAGGCCACAGACGACCACGGGGACCCAGTACTGAAGTGCTAGAAAACAGACAGAAAACTTGCACGACAGACAGTCAGTGCGCAGTGCATTTTTTTTGTTAATTCTCTGCTGTTGTCTGCCTGTCCTGTAAATGGTGGTTCATAAATGCTTGCTGTGCTTCATCAGCTAGAGATTTTGCTCCATGTTCGCTTTTAAACGGTCCTCGCTTGCTATGCCCACCAGAGCATTTGTTTTGCCTGTCCTATTATAATATTTCATCTACAACAAGCAGGTTACATTTCAGAAAGTTCCCGATCAGATGAAATTTCAGTCACTTAGGCTGCTCTTTCCCCAGGAGCTGAAAAACATGTCCATCCATTTCCTAAACGGTTTATCTGGGTGGAAAGCACAGAAACAAAAAGTCAATAGCGAACCTTCATTTGAAGTGACACCTTCTTATAAGCTAGGCATTAATTTATTGGAGGTCAGTTCCTGTTCATGCCAGCCATTCGGGTTATAAAGATATTACCCGACGTGTGTGTGTGTGTGTGTGTGTGTGTGTGCATGTCTTAAAGGAGAGCATGATGGGATATGTGGAGAGAAGCCTTCCAATGTGCCTGTATGAATACCTGTGCAAATGGGGGAAAAGCTTTTTATTTAAAAATTGTCACATTATTACATAAAATCATCAAACTCTTAATACATTTATTGCTTTGGTGTATACGTATCACGTTGGTGTATAACATATACTAAAATACACAATATATATGTTTCATAAATTGACTAGATCATAAATGCAGCACAAAACAGATATTCAGTTAAGCCAGTGTTTCCCAACCCAGTCCTTGGGGAACCCCGGACAGTCCATGTTTTTGCTTCCTCTCAGCTCCCAGCGCACCTGTACCAGGTATTCGGTGTTCCTGATTGGCTGAGAGCTGAGAGGAAGCAAAAACGTGGACTGTCCGGGGTTCCCCGAGGACTGAGTTGGGAAACACTGAGTTAAGCAGTGATGCACATTTTAGTTCCAACATTTTTATTTATATTGAGTGAGCCTTTTCCTATCTCATTTCTGCTTTTCTCTGTAACTAGTTCAGCCTACTACTCTTTTGTCTACAACCACAACTAACATTCTGACCAGGTCATCCCCTGGTAAGATCTCTCTTCCATTGAACATATGTAGCTTTAACTTTACATTTTCATTCATATTGTGTGGTCATCTCCCTCATCTTACCTGTTTGTCTGTGTTACTAGTTCAACCCGCTACCATTTCGTCAACTACCATGACTAACATTCCTACCAGTTCATCCACTGGTAAGCTCTATTATGGTGGATATCTTTTATTTTGGTTTCAAAAATTTGTTACTCATCCCTTGTGAGTCATTTCATTTATAATTTCTCCACTTTGCCATCTGTCACCACAACTATCACTTCATGCACTAGCAAACTGTCCCGTTCTTTCGTCATATTCTGTTTTGGTTTCCATATTTGTCAGTCATCCTTAATGAACTAAGGCACTAACAATTCCTGCTTGTCTGTATCACTAGTTCAGCTCGCTAGTCTTTCATCAACTACCACAACTAATTTATCCTTCACTTCATCCACTGGTAAGCTGTCTCTCACGTTGTTCATCTTCTGTTTCAGTTTTCGTATTTTTCAGTCATCCTTAATGACCAAATAACTAACAATTCCTACTTGTCTGTATCACTAGTTCAGCCCGCTAGTCTTTCATCAACTACCACAACTAATTTATCCTTCACTTCATCCACTGGTAAGCTGTCTCTCACGTTGTTCATCTTCTGTTTCAGTTTTCGTATTTTTCAGTCATCCTTAATGACCAAATAACTAACAATTCCTACTTGTCTGTATCACTAGTTCAGCCCGCTAGTTTTTCATCAACTACCACAACTAATTTATCCTTCACTTCATCCACTGGTAAGCTGTCTCTCACGTTGTTCATCTTATGTTTCATTTTTCGTATTTTTCAGTCATCCTTAATGACCAAATAACTAACAATTCCTACTTGTCTGTATCACTAGCTCAGCCCGCTAGTCTTTCATCAACTACCACAACTAATTTATCCTTCACTTCATCCACTGGTAAGCTGTCTCTCATGTTGTTCATCTTCTGTTTCAGTTTTCATATTTTTCAGTCATCTTTAATGACCAAATAACTAACAATTCCTACTTGTCTGTATCACTAGTTCAGCCTGCTAGTCTTTCATCAATTACCACTCTTAACATTCCCTTCACTTCATCCACTGGTAAGCTGTCTCACATTAGTCATCTTCTGTTTCAGTTTTCATATTTGTCAGTCATCCTTAATGAACTACGACACTAACAATTCCTACTTGTCTGTATCACTAGTTCAGCCTGCTAGTCTTTCATCAATTACCACAGCTAACATTCCCACCAGGTCAACAACTGGTAAGCTGTCTCTTACCAGTGTTTTGTTGTATTTCAATGAGCCCTGTGCAACAGTGATGCATTTGGGTTAATAAAGTTTATTTTCACCTTAGATAACGGATTTACACAGGAGACACATCCATATTCTATTATAGACACCCAGATAGTCTGCAAATATTTATCTTTGCTGAGTGTATAGCTCTTTAAAGCCCAGTATTGATTTTTGTACAGGTTGTTCTTTATTGGTTGCTTTCCCGAGATATTCTCTGCATTACGATGCATGTAATTCATGTCTAACCTTGTTTCTGTCCCTGCAACCAGCAACATCCTCTGTCACCACTAACATGCATATTAACTCAACCACTGCTGGTAAGCATCACATTTTTATCATTTCATGTCATTCTTTAACCTTGTGAAGCCATCTTGTTTATTTGATAACATATTGTTTCTCTGTGGACCATTATCTCTTGTGTATTTAGTATTCAAATCACATTTTTACAACGTACAAAAATTATACCATAGAATAACATTGTATTTACAGCATTTATGTGGACTTCATATTGTATTTATTGTGTGGTTGTTAAGCTTACTGTAAGTTATTTTCCTTCTGAGGACCAATGAAGTAAAGCTTTTGAAAATAATTTCAGAGTCTACGTATCTCAGATCAGGATAATTATGAAATTTGTGTTGTGGGCTGCTATGGTTAAGAATATTGCTAATTTTTGTAACAAAAGGAAACAATATGTTCAAAATGTAAGGCATGAAGAAAACAAGAGTGCTCTGCATGTTCTTTTTATGATTATGGTTCCTAGATTATATGTCTAAACTCTTGTATTCAGTAAAGTTCATTTAGTATTGACATGGACTGGAGAGAACTAAATGTTACATTTAATTCCCTCCACAAAAAGACCAATATAACTATCCATACATCCCTGCTAATCCAGCTGCAAGTTGCGCTATGTCCTAAAAACAGAAAGTTAATGTAGTTCTAATTCAGTAGATGCAGCATAGATCACCCTGATAAACAGCCTGGCATTAACTATTGGCTGCTGTTACTCACTGTTGCCAAACATTTATCTTATGTGTGCTGTCCTTGTCACCAGCTCAGTCCATTTCCACTACAACTACAACTTCTAATAGAATGCTTCTAACCAGCAATGTAATACCTGGTAAGATCCTCCAAAGCTGTTTCCAGGGTTTGTCAGAGTTTCTCTCCGGTCTAATACAGCAGCTCTAATAGCAACTGGCATTTGTGTAATTCTTCAGTAAGTGCTAAGAGTAGAATCCTCTTACAAATACACTGTATCTTTTGTGGTACCTTCAGCAAATGCTTGTTTGGTCAGTGTTGACGTTTAAAAATGTCAGTGTTCTTGCTTAATTCAGTGGATTTATACCGGTATTAGTTTGGAAGGTAAATATCATCTTTTGCCAGTGACGTTTCATTTTACTAGAATTTTCAAGAAAAAAATGAGCATAACCACAATCTAAATTTAATACATTTAATCCATTTACTCTTCCAAGCATTTTAGCTCTATATGTACACTTGTCCCAAAAGTATTTCAAAATGTAGTGTGTAAGAACATTTCAGCCTCACTGCCTCTTTTCCCCATGGCTAACACTGCCTGTGACTGCAATACGAATGACTTTCTTATAAAGAATCAATTTTTAATAATGCTTTTGATGTGTCTGCTTGCTCTTATATTGCTGTTTTCTTGTAATGGGTCTCAACACCTATTTTCACACCCACTGACAGTCTCTGAAATCACCCCTGTTTCATCTACTGCTGCTGCAGCTCTCACACCAACAGCAATTAACGGCATGCCAAAGGGTAAGAATCCTGTGTTTGCTGCACCCAAAACCACTGCTGCTTGTCTCCCGAAATTACTTTAATTGAGCGTGATTAGGTTAGCGTGAGCCTCTCTATTGTTATGGATAGCAAATTAGGCAGCGATTTGACTTTAAAATACATAATTTGACCATTATGTTAATGATAATAGTAATATACACCTGTCAGTCTGAATCTTCTGCATACATTTTTATGCTTCTTTGTTAAAGAACATAAAACCACACTGACAAAAAAGTCTTTAAACCATCATTATTAAGACACAAGTAATAGTATCCTTGTTTATTAATTCTTCGGATGCAAGTATTAAGATGATAGACCTGCAGTCGCTTTCATTGCATTCCATCTCTTTGTGTTGTTGGAATCCTCATTCTGTCTAACACTTCCTGGTCTCTGCTTGTTTCTCCCTGTATATCTCACAATGTCAATAACCCATTTTCCAAAGGACAAGAGCAACATGGTTTGGCTTGATCTTGTGATTATTCTGGTGCAGATGTCTCCTCTGTTTAAACATCTTCTATGCTGGAATTCCTGCTATTTTCTACTGGCCATGAGTATTAACCCTATCAACATAAATGTTTTATATTTGCAGAACGTACTGCAAAATCTATCTTCATCCATGCATTATAACTGTCCCACAAAGTTGAATAAAGGATTACGTGTAATGTGTTTCGTAGAAGTCACAAAATTAAAAAATAATAATAATAAACTGAGAATTCATAAGAGAGAATCTCAAGTCGGGGGATAAGTGACTGATTAGCATGTCTGGGGAGATTCTGGTGATTCTGGAAAACTGAGGCCATTGGTACAAAGAATATGAATACTTTGATGAAGCGCAGCTAATAAAGTTGACCTGGGAATTTATATGCCTTCGTAATGATCAGAGTATTACAAATAAACGTGTACATATTTGTCCATTTTTTAATGGGTAATGACGCTTCCCTTTTTACATATACTGACACTAAAGGAGCAGAGAAAGAGAAGATGGCCAGTTTCTGGTCGATTCTTCGGCACTTTGAAGTAGTGACACCTTCCTCCACACCTCGTCCTAGACCTCACATCATCCATGGCCACAGGAGCTCCAGAACATTTCTGGGCATTATTTCCACACCTCTGATATGGCCTGTGAGGAAAAAGCCAGAAACTGTAACTAAGCCTCAAGACAGGCCAGTGATTTATTTGACTAAACCTCCTGTCCCTCACACAATGAGTGTAACGGATGCCTTCCCTAAGCCCAAGGTGGCCACAACACCGTCGGTTGCTAGGAAAACAAATATGATGTCCAGTAGCACAGTGGATTCAAAGTTACTGCTCTCATGGCAACAGGCACATGTCTGGAACCAGAGCACGGGTGTAGAATCCTTTCAGGTGGCCTCACACGGCAATCGCAAGAATAAGCCACTTACTCCACACTGGGCCAGTGGTGTTGGTGAAAACAACACTCACACTATTAACTGGACAGAGCCCCTGGAATACTCATCTGGTACAGAGGCTCTTGTTTTTGATATGGATGCCGAAGAGGGGGCTTTTAGCTTCTATGACATTGATTCGTCCTACTCTCATGGAGATGATTTAGCTGTGGTCCATCGCAACCCTTCTCAAACCATGGCAAGCATCCAGAACATAAGCACAGCGATTGCAACCATTTCTAAAAAGGCAGGTGAGGAACATCTCAGTCGGGCGGATTCCCACCAGCCCCAGGACTTGTCAACTAAGGATACGACAGGGGGAACACCAGGTTACTTGAAGCCTACCCAAACATTTACCAGAATGCCAGGAGGAGCACTTATACGAGCCGTGAACGCAAGTGGGATGCACGAGCAAACATCTGAGAAAGGTTTTCAAGGTCACCAGCTTACTATGGCACCTACACCTGTTGAGTGGCCATTACAGAGCACCAGAACTTTGAGGGCCTCACCACTGAGTGACTCTGAGGATCTTTTGGCAGCAGAAGGAACAGTATCAGCTCCGACAAACAAACAGCTCATAGCTCAAGACGTTACTTTGAGAAGTTCATCAACCTCCAGCTCTCCTCAGCACATATATTCTTCTGCGGTCACCTCAGGCAGCACATCTTTGTTCCCATCATTCTCCACCATGGAAAGTGAAAATAAACTTATTGATTCCATGGATACTCACTCCCCCTTAAGAGAGTATGTGGAAAGCTTGCCTGTATGGCTTCACAGTGAATTATTTGTGACAGAGGTTCCAAGGACAGACTCAGTGTCCCTGCACCAAATCAATAAGGCTACTTCTTCTGTAATATGGGCTTCAATGGAAACATATGGCCCTTCTGACAGAGACAATTCCGAACGGCTTTCACGGTTGCCAGAGTATCAATTTCAGCTTGCAGAATATCCAAGGTTTCAAGACAGCCGTTCTCTCAGTCCTTCCAGTACAATTCCATTTGAACTACTAGGTACCACTGAAATGTCAGCAGCAGGTGGGCACCTAGAATTAGATTCAGCTCTAGGTTTGGAGCCATCGCTTGTAAATAGTTTGACACAGGCTTCATTCAGCAACCCTGAGGGATTCTACACCAATCATCCTTCAGATCTGAGTATGAGAAAGGGGTCACATTGGGCTCATTCGTCTGTCAGTGACCTCACAGATTTGCTGCATTATGCTGCCGGTGTCACAACAGATGAGTTGACCTCTCTGTCCTCATCGGATAATTCCGCCCCCCCAACAGGATACCCCCATGCCACAGTATTGCCCACGTTTAGCATGCTTGCTCATTTTTTCCAGACAAGCTTTCTGCAGGAAACAGCATCGTCATCAGCAGAAGAAGAGACCAAAAGGACAAACAGAAATTTGACCCTTGAAGAATTCACAGTGTTTTCAGCTGATACTTCTCCTCTCCCATCCTTGCCCTTGGATACTCAAAGCAGCCCACGTGTGGTGGAATCTGTCATGTCCTCCAAGCCTCCAAGGGGCAGTGAACTAAGGGAATTGAGTTTGACGGCAACGGGCCGTACCCTTGGCAGTTCCAGCCACACAAATACGCACCACCTGCTGTTTAAATTGCACTCCAGTGTGGTAGGGCTTGACCATTTTGAGTTACCTTTCTTTGACCATCTTGTGACAAGTTTTCCCTACAATGGAAAAGGAGAGAATAGAAGCCCCCCCTCCACCCAATTTCTGAGAGCACCGTTGTTTGCTGGCACTCAAAGCGTGACGGAGGCAAGACCTGGCGCCACACCTCCCACTCAGCCAATAACTGCATTCCTCCAATCAGCTTCGAGCAGGGCTGGCCCATCAGAGACTACTTGGGCTACTGACTCTGGAGTGGATGCTTGGACAACTGTGCTTCCACAAACTATGCACGCAGCTGCCCTGACTGAAGCGGTGCCACAGACGGCTTTGTCTGGACTAAGGGATGCTTTCTGGGATTGTGACCAAAGCAATGAGACCCGGTGTGACAAACACACGTTGACTTCCACTGACCAGCCATTTGCAGACTCGAGCTCAGCCACCAGGTCCCCAAACTCCAGCCAAGAGTCTGTTAATCAGAGCACTGCCAGTCACCCCGAGTCACTTCTGCCTCCTGAATCACACAGATTTGTGGACGACAAACCTGCTATGCCCACGACGGCATTAAAGCCTCTTACAACACCTCCTGTTGATGACTATCTGCCGACAGCAGCTTCCAATGAGATATCAGTGGGCGTCACTGAAGTTGCCTCGTGCCCATGTAAAGCTCGCTTTCATGTTTCATGTCCGTGTGGACTCTTCCCTGGGAACAGTATGTTTTGCAGAAACACGCTAGATATAGAACAAAAAGTGTCCTCCTTCATGTTGAATCTCTGCTTTGAATGGTGGCATGGTGGCATGAAATCGTAGTATTTCTTCGAATCAGTGCTACCAGGCAATGAAATAGTTTCAGATATCTGATCATAGAACATTAACAAGGTTACTTAACCACAAGCTGTAGCATATTGGCACACCGCATACTTAAAACTGCTCACTGTGGTACAAGCATTACCACACCCTCCTTTGATTACAATTTTCATTGTTCGGTTTTCCTAGGAGACTTCATTTTTCATGTTGGACAGAAAACAAAGCATTTAGCTAATCCAGTAACACATGTTCTAGAGTATTGCAAAATGTGTTGAACCAACAAATGAAATTTGATGTGGATCAACATATTTTGAACCATAATACTTGCCTTAAAAGGACTGAGATTTTTACATGGGAGTCTCCTAAGAAAGTTGTCAGCATGATCATAGAGATGCACTGTAGCTGAGCACTAACAACCAGCACTACTCGGGAGCCATCTTGTGGTGACTGTGTGGCATAGCAGCAGACAACCAAAAAAGTTCTTGCTGCATATGTAGGATATTACAACATAATACTTTTATGACATATACCAGTTTTTGCTATTCAAATATATAATAATGCAGTAGTGTAGTGTTATATGCTGTTAATGGAGTTTATGAATTTATACAACACCCCCCCCCCCCC
>JAODJU010000039.1:6305423-6322476 GCA_026776725.1 Gnathonemus echidnorhynchus
ACCAGTGTTTGAGAAACCCTAGTATAGAGAACATTGTCCTGTGCTCATGTGTTGTGGGACTGCGGATTTTATTTCCTTTTGAATCATCAACATAACTAAATTAAACTCAGTTGGTCGATTTCATACAAGCGTGTTTCAGATGTGTGGTAACATTTTGGGTGGGGTGCGTTCTGCATGCAAATGTCCGGTCCTGTGATTGCTAAAGTCAGAATGTTTTCCAGAAAAAATGAACTGCTTCATTTTCTTATGAAAAGTGGGGAAGGGGATCTTTGTCTTAAAGCCTGTTTACTTTGGAAATAGTCCTCTTGTCAAGTCTTTCACAAGACTTCAGAAAAGTTGGACTTGAATCAATTCCATGCAAACCCAACCAGCCTTGTTATTGTACTAATGACTGAGTCAACACGTTTACAGTTCTAGGTAAATTCTGTAGCAAAAGAATAGTCAGTAAGAAGAGTATGTTTACCCTCACTAGTATGCCTCCTGGTGCACTACAACAAGGTTTACCAACCTGGTCCTCAAGGACCCCTAGACAGTCCACATATTTGCACCCTCCCAGCTCTCTGCCAGGCAAATAAAATTTTTGCTCCCAGTAGGGAGCAAAAACGTGGACTGTCCCGGGATCCCTGAGGACCTGGTTGGGAAACACCATACTAGGACATGCCCGTAACCCAATAACGCTAGCAGGGACTTTGATAAAATGGCATTGATTCTAGCCGTCTAATACTCCAGCAGCTTTGGCATGCCTTTCTCTGTTCTCTCGTGGCCAGGTAAAGGTTACTGTGGCCAGGGGAATGTAAAAGTGGGCCTGTCAGAAGCAGACACCTCGTCCATCCTCCCCGTGCATCAGGTCATCGACAAGGTGAAAGGCTACTGCACAGCAAGGTCTGACAATTTCTACAAGAACATCATCATGTCAGACAGCTTCTATGACAGCACTAAGTTCTAGATGGACCTCACCTTGCCCTCGTCACGCCTGAGGCCTGGTTGTCCCTGTTCATCGAGAAAACCAAGAGAACCTAAAATGAACGGCAGTATCTTCACCCACATGTTACTGGTGAGACTGCGATGGAAAATGACGAATATTATGGGAAATGTACACTAGTGTAGAGACGAAGGGTTTGGAATTTTAATACTGTGATGTAAAGCTTTCTTCCTTATTCGATGGAACATGTAGTGGTTGTCTTTAATTATGAACAGAATTGGATCGAGCCCCTCCTTTTTCACCAATGCCACTGAGAAAGGGTGAGGCTGGACTAAATTTGTTCACCGATGTTAATGGCAAATCCATGATGCTCGAGTCGAATCAGGACATTGAACTGGTCACCTGTTTTATAAATATTTATGGCTTGTGCCTTTTCTAATTGCTTCCTGTGCCTGCAGTTTTTTTGCATGTACAGTAAGAGATGCCTCATTGTTTTCCGTGAGCGGCTCAGTTTCCTTTTGTATGTGGGACTGTTCTGTGCTGGATTCCGGAAGTCTCTGTGTTCTCCGCAGCCTTTAAAAGGAGAAGCTGGGTGACGAGAAATTTGGACAGACAGGTCTTCCTAAAAAAAACCCACAAAGACTGATGGAAGATGTGGGATTTTCAACCACGTTACAGTTGCCATTCTGAAGGGGAGCAACCGCATTGTTTTGTTTCATTATTAATGTTTTGTTTGTGAACTTTGTGACATTGCTGTAAATCCTTTGTAAACTGTTTTTGAGGTCAATTTGGAATTATATTGTTCATGTTTGAGCTTTCGCCTGCAGATTCTCTACTACTGAGTAACGTATACAAGGTAAAATGGTGTTGGATATTTTGATGCTATTTATTCAACTTATAGATATCAGAAAAAACAATAAAAATAGTATCAGTTTTTGCTTAGACTCACAGAGAAGCTATGCAGTACCACACCAAATAAAGAAACATTTTTTTCCTAGAAATAGGGCTTATTCATGCATTCCTTCAACGGCCAATGTTAATAGTGTATGTCAAATCTACACTTTATTTATGTTCCCCATAAATATTACTGTGTAATGCATCAATCGCTTTTTTTTCTAAAATATTTTTATATTTATGTCCACAGTGGCTGAGTACAATCTGGTACAACATTGTCTTGTAAAAGGATAACTCTAAAAATGAACAATATTGAAATATCAGTTAATCCAAACAGAGGGATTTGGACCAGTTATTTATCCTGTTACTGTCCCCCAATAGGAAGCAAATGTCAGTGATGTGTTTGTGTACAGTCATGTGTAGAAAGATAAATGGGGTAATGTAATGTTCCTTTTTTATAATCATTGTGTCATAACAGTTCATTGTTGGATTGTTGCGCTGATAAATGCTGTTCTGTTTCCATACAAAATATGGTGGGCCAAATATCTCCTACTAAAATGTACAATGAATGCTTCTTTTAATGTGTCTCAGTTTGTCATTTTGCATGTGTGCAGCAATGCGGAATACAGAAAGCACTTCTCGAGTGAAGAATGCAAACACAAAGGTGTTAATCTGCAGTGTCATCAAGAAGTGTATATATTTGCATGATCAGACATAGACAAGAGCCAAATGATGATCACAGCAGGGCAAAAACATGATGGAGTCAAAGGTCACGTGTCGTTTTTTTTAAGAGCAACCAGGTTTCACGAACATGCATGTATGTTCTTTGAAATTCAGCAGGAGACAATTTATATGTGACAGATCGCCGTGGGTTTTCGGAACATGCCAGATCAATGATGGATTATGTTAAATGATCCAGCAGTCATATTATACAGTGCTTGAATATGCGGCTAATCCAGATTCCCAAATAAGTATATGTTTAGAAAATTCAAGGTCCGCCTTGAATAGAGTGGTAAATCCATACAAAACTCTAGAAAATGTGTGTCTGGTAACATTTTATAAATTCAATTGCAGGAGGTATGACAGGTTTGCACCACACACCCCTCTTTGAGTTTCTCCTTGTTCCTTGTTGCTTTCTCATCTGACTCCCAGCCCAGTTGACAGCTTCGCTCTCTGTGATTCTGACCAGAGCACCCAGCCTGGTCCTTGAGGACCCCCAGACAGTCCACGTTGCTCCAAAAGCTCTTCTCCACTGAACAGGACGACAGTGCGCTTGAGCGCTGTTGTCTTATTCCCTCCCCTGCCAGGAATCACACGTCATTTGGTACACATCCTGCGCAGCTGTGCAAGGAGACGGCCGTCCTCTCCTGAGCCTGCGTGCAGCATTTCCTCGTCACCATAGTTCACGGGCAGGAATCCTGCTGCCGCCTCACATCGGGCTTTTGGAGCTGCGGCAAAAGCCCTGTGCTGGCATTTCAGCTCAGTCACAGGAACCATCTCAAAGTCCCATCTGTCTCCTGTGTGGAGATGACAGATTTTACACACAAAGGAGAGAACTGCACAACCAATAACCTAAAAAACAGCTAAATAACTTTCTCATCTGAATATCCCCAAGTACTACTAAGAGAACTGCTGATTAACATTGGTTATAACACTGGCAATATAGTGTATATATGTATAGTAATCCCAATGGATTCAAATTTCCCAGAATGGCACATTACATTCTCTGTGTACTAATAAGTCAGAAGGTGCATGTATAGGAACCATATTGGATCATGTTTTGAATAGTCACAAAACTGAATATATTGTAAATTGATTTCAGTATCTTTCATATTATTTGAATAATGATTGGTAGATAATGATTGTTCTTTAGACCAGTTATGGCTTGTATGCCTGACATGCCTGACATCTTACATGCCTGACATACCTGAGATGCCTTACATGCCTGACATCTTACATGCCTTAAATGCCTTACATACATGACATACCTGACATGCCTTACATGAATGACATCTTACATGCCTGACATCTTACATGCCTGAAATACCTGACATGTCTGAAATACCTGACATTCCTGACATCTTACATACCTGACATACCTGACATGCCTTACATACCTGACATCTTACATGCCTGACATGCCTGACATACCTGACATCTTACATGCCTGACATGCCTGATATACCTGACATCTTACATGCCTTACATGCCTGACATACCTGACATGCCTTACATGCCTGACATCTTACATACATTACATGCCTGACATACCTGACATGTTTTATATGCCTTACATGCCTTACATGACTTATTCCCAGATTGTTTATGGCATCCAGGTGCAAACTGTTAGGATTTAAAATTATTAAAGTTCAAACTTGATAGTCTTGGCTTGGTATCTCTTAGGCTGGCAGGGAATTTAATGTGTTATAGTTTAACTGATGCAATACACATCAAATGATTATTCTAAATTTACAGTACTGTGCAAAAGTCTTAGGCAGTCAAAAGAAACGTTTAAAGCCATTTATATGGATACTGAGTCCACTTTTGCTCAGAACAAAAACACAGTTTAGCATTAGGCAGTAGTGGGCACAGCAAACTGCACTTCTGACTGCACTTCTGTTCTTGTGTATCTGTTGTACATCATCTTCCATTGCCATTCCAAGACCAGTTCCAACTGTCAAGAACAGAAGTACTGAGAATGGTAAAAATCCTGGGATGTCATTCTTGCCCGGCAAAATGTCAAGGAAGCATCGGTTACATCCTTGCCAAACGACCAGTATCCCATGATTCATTGTGCCCAGGGGCATCATACAAGCCACTATTCTGAGGAGACAAAGTTACACTGTATGGTAAAAAATATATATATACCTTTTTCTGTAATTTGACATATATATTCAAAGATTTTGGGAGGATTATTTTAAAACTTCACTAAATTGATTTCTATGGCTAAATAATCTCCCACTTAATAATTTATCTCCCACTTAGATAGAGTGAATACTATATATTTATTTAGATATTTTCATGTCAGTTATTTGTGCTGTTATTGAAAATGACACACACTTCACTAGCTTCTATACGGCAAGAGCTAAATCTTGTCTGCTTTACCCAGAAATTTTGAGGGGCTTAATTTCATACTAAGTGACTATTAATGCAAATTAATTTAGAGAACGTAGATTCCTAACAGAGTGCTAATTGCTGAAATTTGTTTTCGTGGCTCTCATTTACCAAAGTGCTTCATTTTGTTCCCTTACCACCAAACGGGCTATTGATCTCACATAAGATTACTTACCTCTTGCACTGTCAGCCTCCTGACTGAGGACAGGACAGGGGCTTTCTGACGTTTTCTTTTTTCTTTAAAAATGCTGAAATGTTCTTCTGCATCTTGATAACAAATAACAAATAGAATTCAAAGTTTTGCTAACTATAGCCTGTGATAGTGGTGGTATCCAGAGAGCTTTCGTTTAACAATATCAAATTAGATGTTGTGTAGGGGTCACCAACTCCGGTCCTGGAGGGCTACTCTCCAGTAAGTTTTCTATCCTACTTGGCTTCTGATGAGCCACACCTGCTCCTGGTATTTACCTGAGAACTAATGTGGCTCATCAGAAGCCAGGTAGGATAGAAAACTTACTGGATAGTAGCCCTCCAGGACCGCAGTTGGTGACCCCTGGTGTAGAGTGATGCCTAGCTAGCGAACCAGAAGGCTAAACAACCGGACTAAGGGATGGCTGACTGCAACAGATAGTGGCCAATTATCTTGTAAAGTGAAGCAAACTATGTCTATATTTCACCAATGCAATTGTGTATAACGAATTGCAATTCAGTTTCACATGAATTTGAAAAAGAGATTGACGCTGATGCTCTGCTAAATATTTGATGCACCAAGTGATAAGTTGTGAGTGTGTTTGTACCTGCTGGAGGAAACCAATATCATAGGAAAGCGGTGTGTGTGTGTGTGTGTGTGTGTGTATATATTTACACGCTACCACTAAAGTTTGGGGTTACTATAGGAGATGTAATTGTTTCCAAAAGAAAAGCAATTTTTTTTGTCCATTAAAATTACATCAAGTTCATCAGAAATACAGTGTAGACGGTATTGTTGTAAATGACTATGGCTATTTGTACATGGCTATTTGAAAAGGTAATATCTACACTGACGTACAGAGGTCCATTATCGGCAACAATAAGTCCTGTGTTTCAGTGGCACATTGTGTTTGCTAATCCAAGTTTATTATTTTAAAAGGGAAATGTGATCATTAGAAATCCCTTATCAAATTATGTTAGTTCAGCTGAAAACTGTTATGCTGATCAAAGAAGCAATAAAACTGACCTTCTTTAGATTAGTTGAGTGTCTGGAGCATCAGCAGTTGTGGATTCGACTGAAGACCTGAAATGACCAGAAATAAAGAACTTCCTTTTGAATCTCATCCAGCTATTCTTGTTCTGAGAAATGAAAGCTATTTCATGGGAAATTTCTAAAGTGTGTGTGTGTGTGTGTGTGTGTGTGCGTGCGAGCGGGTATGCCTATCCTTATGGCAACTCAATGTCCCCACCTCTTGTATTTTGTTTGGTTACTTATGGTTGTTAGGGCAGGGTGAGGGTTAAGGTTGTCATAGTTAGCGTTAGCATTTTTCCCATAGAAGTGAAAGAGCGGTCCCCATAAGGATAGGTATACCCGACGTGTGCGTGTGTGTGTGTCTGTGGGTGTGTGTGTATGGTTGTGAATCACACAGTTTTCTGTGATAAATCACAATTAATCAGACCTAACAAATCATAAATATTTACACACTGAACCCCTAAATTTATTTAGAATTAAGACAAAGCAGACTACGTGAGTCATTCTCACAAGGTTTTCTCCTAAATGGAGAAAGCGAACAGCATTACCTATAAATTTTGCAATACCAAAAGACCTTCGACATACTTTTAGCTATCAAGCCAAGGGTGATGTCATACTCAGCACTTTCTGGAGTTACTTCATTTATTACTGATAATAATATCATATATGTGCTATACTGAGTCATGTGCGCTTGCAGATATTGGCAAAGGCTCCACTGTCTTCTCCTTAAGGTAGACATCAGTCTGTCCAGAACATGATAACCTCACAGGAGGTTTCAGCAGAGCTCTAGTCTAGACCACCTTTGTTGAATCCAAGACCAGGACTAGTCAAAACTGATGTCCAATGAGGTTCAAGTCCAAGTCAAGACGTCGAGTCCAAATGAAAGAGACAGTCAAGACCGAGATGCAAAAAAGAATCCTCTTTGAGACCATTTACTTGCCTGTTTATAATTTTAGTGTGATGCTTGAGACACAGTAATATCTTCTGTTTTAAGATCATTTTGCACTATTATTCGTTATAATCAAAAAGCGAGTGCAATGCTACGGCAGAGTAAGATGAACATGAACACATTGGAGTGTTGGGTTCTGGCAGGCATACAGTACAATTGGTTACCAGCCAGCCAATGTCAACATCTCTTAATCTATGATTTTGTCTTCAAGGAGGACTTGAAAATTAAAAAATTAAATTTAAAGGCAGCTGGACTCGGTCGAGACCATCTAGAATATCTGGTGAGACCAACGGCCAAGTCTGGGAGAAGCCCGAAGATAAATACCAACAAGCCCCAGACAATAATAAAATGTCTTGAGACTGGACTCAAGTACTACAGCCCTATGTCTCAGAGGATACTCAATCTCTATTTACCTCTTTGGGAGTTTCATTACCAGCCAAAACGATGATTGCTCACAGGAGTAAACATGAAGCAAACACTGCAAAAAAGCTAGATTTAATTTTGCACCTGGGAATAAATGACCTTAGTTATTTCTTAGCTGCTGTCTAGTTGTTGCTGTTTCTGGTGTTTTTAAGCAGAGTAAAGTGACCCATATTGGCTGTAGGTTTTCCCGGATTTGAACTACAAGCAGTCAAGCAGAGGTCAGCATACATTCTGAATCTCCCTCTCAAGAAGAAAAAAAATGCCCCATGCATCCTTTTGGATTTAAATACCAAAACTATAGCCCCCCCCCCCAACCACCTCCGCTGGAGGTATATTCACTTTTCCTTTGTTCGCGGTTTGCAGAATTGTGCCCAAACTCTGAATACCCCTTGTCCTCCTCAGGTCATTCTGCCTTTTCTTTGCCTTTTTGGACTCTGTTCCCTCCACAGGCACCAAAAACAAGCAGAACATTTTATTATTTCCAGATTTGCGTCGAGCCACAAAAGTAGGCATTCCCAGAGGGAAGATCAACACTTTTTGATTCTGATAACATCTGTGTCTCACACGTGTCTGTGTCACTGGTGCAAAGCAGCCCTCTCAACATCAGTGAGTGTTGTTAAGTTTTGCTGAGTTGGCATTTGTACTTTTTTTAGACCATATTTGTGACATAACTAGAGTGCAGGCTTTACGACTTTGTTATTGTCAAATATCTATAAGACACACATTCATTTTGTGAAATTGCATTCTTTACTATTGCATTATTCTTATGTTGTGCTTTTATGTGTTGAGTATTCATATAAATTGACGGAATTCACAGTTGTCGCCAAATCACTTTATAAACTGTAATTCTATGCCAAAAGAACAGCCAGTGGTTTGCGAATGTGACTTATTATTCACTTATGTGAAGACTGTTTATAAATCTTTTTTATTGCACTATATTAGGACCCAAAAGGTTTTGACCAGGGTGATGTGGGAGCCCAGATCTGGGTTATTTTCCCTCACCGACCAAAAAGCAGGGGTGGGGCATTTATCCCGTCTTCTGTTGGTAAATGAAAGCACCGCAAAATGCCTTCCAGAGGTTTACTGCAGATGCCTTCCTGTGAGGTAAACGTTCCCCAGGACGCATAAACTTCCACACTGGAGACAGTCTCACAGAAGTTAAGGTGAAATTAGGGGGCTTCGTGGCGGTTAAAAATAACCAGATGTAGTGGAGGCAGCTGATGGGAGAGCTGCGTGTTCTTTTGTCTCCTTCAGGGCTCTCTGTCGCAGGCCGAGCAGCTAGTTTTTTCACAGCCATTCTTACATTCCCATTCATCTTAACCATAATCGGCCTCTCGTTTGATGCCACAGCGCTCTGCCGTGTCACCTCCCACTCACAGTAACATGAGGGAGTCCTCGACAATTATCCAGAATCCATTCCCACAGGTTTTTACTGGCTTTGGAGGAGACGGTGTTTTCCCGAAAAAAAAAAAAAAAACAGATTTTGCACACATGCAGGAAGCCGTAAGCAGAAAATCAACAAAGCATCTATACCCGAGAAAACATCCTGTATCAAAGCCATTACGGGGCCGACAGGGCTAACTGCTTAATTAGCCATTTTCGGGTTTGGTGGCTAGACCGACGCGGCTTCCGGGTAGCATTTCCTGCATGTGCCGTTCAGCTGAGCGTCACGGTATTCTGAAATCGCGGAGGAGGACCGCGTGTTTTATGGCACACCAGAGAGATGTTAATTAGCTGATAAATTCACTGCATTACAAGGAAACTCTGTTGTTTATTTGCTAGCTTAGTAGGAAACGGACCTATTCATCTAAATTTTTTCATCAGAGATTTTATTTTATCGAAAAGCAAATTGTAATCGGAGGCCTCACACGTTGCGTTCATTTTCCGAGGCTGAAATCCTGTGACTTTGTTTGCAGCTTTTGTTTGAAGTCCACCACGTAGTACATGCTACAATGAGTTTGTTTCAGTGTGCTACAATAACTGGTGAGAATCTCAGTTTACCCTTGATGTTGGTGCTGCTCATCCTTTGAAGGTCCAGCCTCTATCTGTCGAGAAAGTGAAGAATATGGTTCCATTGTCATGGAGACTTCTGCAAGCATGTGCTCTTCCAGATGCCTGCCCCTTTCCAAAGTAGTTATATAAAGTAATTAGAATAAAATTTGAATGGGAAGCTAATTACATAGCTTTTAAATAAGCAAACCAAGGTCAATAATCTTGCTGTTATCATGGGTATATATTTGGAAATATATGTGCTGCTGTTTTCGTCTCACAGTCCTGATATTCAATTCTTGGCAATATGCTGACAATGAATTGCAGCATTAATAGATATCAGATTTCTTCCCAGGGTGTGTACCATGAATGCCAGGTTGTGTGTAGGTTTTATTTGCATAACAGTGAAGGTGCCCAACCCTACGCAGATGTTTGTAATTTTCTCAATATATCACAACCATGCTTCAACATCACTAAAGTTCAAACAAATACATAGGGATTTAATTCGCCCTTTTAGCAAAATAACGTATTTTATCTACTGTATGTCTGTCAGAAGAAAACCAAGAGTGATGCATTATATAATCTGCTGTTGGAGCAAACCAGAGCCCCCAGAGGAATCCTGCATAAGATAGGGAGGACATACAAACTCCATGAATGCAGGATGGAGGGAAGGATTCAAAACTGAAGTAAAGATTCAAACATGACAACAAAGGAGCTTTAGCGCAAGTCAAGCATAAAAACAGAGTTTAGGAGCAAGGCACAAAATACTGAAGAGTTCTGAATATACCTCAGAAATACTGAAGCGATGTCGCTGTTGAACCTGGGCAGGCACTAAGGTAGACACCAGCAGGGGATGGAATTCTTAGGTGAACAATAACCATAAAGGACTTAAAAAGAGTTTAATGGCTGAGGTGGAGAAAATGAGATTAGCAAACTGCGCCAAGAGTCTTGAAACAGGAAATGAATGCAAACAGCACATTAACACCAGGCTGGTTCTGAACGTGTGACTTATATAGCCTCTGGATTAAGGTTGTGATGTAATATCCAGGAAAATTTCCAACTAAATTAGTTTGCTGCATGTCTTGGTTTACTGAGATGAAATTCAACTTATCTTTAATTTGCTGGCATGACACGAGGCCACAAAACACATCCCATTGCTGTTTGGGATTTGTGAGATTAAAATATCTGACAGCATCAAGAAGCCTGGATGCTTCTTTTCAATGCATACATATTATGTTCCTGACTTCTATGAGTTTCATAATTGAAATATTGAAGGCCATAAGGTCTGATTTAGAATCATGAATATACTTAGTTTATGTTTGGAGCACACTGAAGACCACAGGTGAACTATGGGACTGATTTTTTCTTTTGACATGTAAATATTACTTAATCTGATAGGTGGCATTTAAAACGTTACCTTTGACCTTCTGTTTTTGACATTAACCATGTGCTTTATGTTTCTGTATTGCCTGTAGTGTGAAACTCTGTGTGTGTGTGTCCCTGTGTCTGTGTGTCTGTTTGTGTGTGTGTGTCTCTGTGTCTGTTTATGTGTGTCTGTGTGTGTCTCTGTGTCTGTGTGTGTGTGTGTGTGTGTGTGTGTCCTGCAAGGGGCTGGTATCCCATGTATAGAGTCCCTTACCACATACTTCCTAGATTGGACTGTACAGTACTCTGGATAAGCAGCAAAGGAAGATGGATGGATGGATGGATGGATACCTTAAGGGATAAATTATTCAAATAGAAGAAAGCTAAGAAGAAAAAAAAAGCAGGCCTAGTTTTGATTTATTCTATTTTCTATTTCATTCTGTGAATTTGCAGCACTTCAGCAGTATTTATTGTGCTAATAAATGTGTCAAGACAGAAATAATTTTTGCTGTACTATTTGTAAGGCTTCACTGCATTTTCTTATCCTTAGAGAGAATTCGTCATTGTTGCTGTAAGTCTATGTTTAAGAAACCAAGAAAACTACATTAAACTTCACACTTTACACTACAAGTCAAGTAAAACTGTGAGGAAGAAATCATTTAATTATATGTGTGAGACTCTCCTAGATCATATACCAAATGCACCAGGATTCTGGATTCTTTCTGTCTTGTTTAGGCCTGCAAAGCCGCCTTCCATCCTGGCCTCGTCTCAGCCTTGCTGCCGGTGGCACAAAGCTGTGTGCAGCAGATTGAAAGTGGCAGGAATCCAAGAACCAAACAAGCTCGGTTACCTGAGAGAAACTCTTGGCTTCATTCCACTCCAGCTTTCGCTGCTGAGGAGACAATAAGTGAAAAGGACCAGCCACAAAGCCACTGGAACCTGCAGCTGAAGCTTTGCACTAGATATTATTCAATGGATCCGCCTGTACTTCTGAAAGCTACTGATGCGGATGTATGTGACTGTCAGAGATCAGAACAGAGCAGAGGAGAGAAAGAAGAGAGAACCCAGTAGAACATAGATAGAACACTGAATGTTACATCAAAGAAATACCACATGCCATACCCATACATAGTAATTAAGTATGATTTATTTGACAGATAAATAAACACGATAAGCATGATCCATAATTCATTTGTGACAGCCGAAAGAATTGTGAGCGTTACAGATTTCCAAGGGTAGCTTTACGTCTTCCTACGCGGCGCCCTCAAGGTAAACCATAGAATTACCCTAGATTTCCTCTAAAGCAGCATTTAATAGAAACAGAGCAAAATGGACGATTTTAAATCATCGGTTCACTAACTGCATGCCTTTGGACTGGAGAACACAGGAGTACCCAGAGGAATGTGTGGGCTTCTCTAAACCAACTGCTTAAATCAAGATGCTCTTTATAATAACAGAGAATGTTTTGCATTAATATGACTTGATTTCTATTAATTCTGGGCTTCTAGAGCGATAGAAATGCAGGATTGACCCTGTGTACTTGTGTACAGAGTATCATGCTGTTGTTGCCAGCTCATTCCCCCCCCCGTGGGCTTGTCGTATTTGACAGATCCCTTGTTCCACTCTCAATATCATGCTTGGGAAAGGAAGATAATTATGATTGCAAAGGAACTCGCCGCACTGCCCCTTACCCTAAATTGTTTTTCATTGACCTCCCACACAAACTCACTGGGAGATGAATTAAATACCTTTCTACTACAGAAACGCTTTCATCTCAGCAATGTGATAATGTCTGTTCTCCTTAGCATGGAATTAGATACAGAAAAATACAACAGCACATATAACTCATGGATAATAGCTTAATTAGAAACCATCTTCATTTTATTGAACCTGCAGTGAACCTTACCCTAATTAAATAATGCATTAGTGACTTGATTTATAATGCTTTCTCTGTATGGAATATGTTGAATTTACATGAAAAAAACTAGGTAACCATGGCACAAAATCACAAGCCATACAGCACAGACACAAGAAATACTCTCTGTAACAATCCACAAGTTATGTTCCTTCTGTCTGAGAAAATATATTAGATATATTAAACTGGATACAGTTAGTAACTATTCCTTCTCCAGAACCCTGCGGGTGTTCGTTTTGCTGGGCTACTGTCCACTGGCCACAGCCCAAGAACACAATCTGTCCCCTAGCCAATAACAAACCCCAGCTATTCTCTGTCACCCAATCGCCATTGCAAAGATCCCATCTCTCCTGCACATGGCTCTAGTGCAGTGTTTCCCAATCCAGACCTTAGGTATCCCCCAAACAGTCCACGTTTTTGCTCCCTTGCAGCTCCTCGAGGATCAGATTGAGAACAACTGCTATAGTGGATGAAATTAGTGGTGGAGTAGAGTATCATTTAAATACTAAAGGATACACCTAAATAAATGAAATTTAAATTCAGGTGTTCTTATAAATTTCTGCCGCATTAATGTCCAGCATAATATTCCTGTACTTTTTGTTTGTCTAAAATGTAAAATTGACCTGAAAATTGCAGGATTCTGTGTTGTTGTATGTTACAGCATGATGTGTACAGCCACTGTGACCTCAGCTCATTCCAGCTCAGCTCAGTCACAGATACAACAGCAACAACTCCTATTCCGCCTAACATTCAGACGAAATTTATACAGAGCCTTACTAATGACGACAATCAAAAGTAAACAGTAAATAATACATCCACTCAGAAGCAGACTATTGAATCAAAATTCCATCCATCCATCCATCCATTTTTGTACCCGCCTGTCTAATGCAGGGTTGTGGGTTTCTGGAGTCCATCTTAAATCTTTGGGGTACCAGGCAGGGAATAACCCAGGATGGGGCACCAAACCATTGCCACAAATCAAAATTTTAAAGCCTAAATGTTTTTCCAAAGGACACTACGGTTATTACCCATTAAAAAGGCACTGAAAGTCTCTACACTACATATGACACAAACAACAATAAAATTCTGATTGGGGAAATATTATTTCACAAAACAAATCATTTTTAGACTTCCTATATACACACAAAACAGTGCAGTGGTTTTTAATATTTAGTCACTGTTGGACTGGCTTTACACTCCATAGATATTAAATGAAGTTGTTGATTTTTTTTTATTTTTAAATTAGAACAATTGTTTACATTATTGCTCACACAAAATATGTACATGTAAATTCAAAGTTTATTTTGCATCTGTGATTTGAAATGCAGCTGTGAGAATGTCTAAAATGTTTAAAGTGCATTTAGCGATGGACACAACGAATACGAAACAGCCTGTGAATATGCAGCGCTAATAAAACACATTTGAGCTGAAACCGGGGACGGAGCCGCCAAACTGCAGTGAGATATTTCACGTTGTCTTTCTTCCAGACTGGTTTTCATTTTAGATCCAGTCCTTTGTGCATTTTGTACCAAAGGTATGAAAATAACATTTGTGAGATCAGCTAGAGATCGGAATAGCGAAAATACAAATAAAAATATTTTATAAACCCTGCCTACTAAAAAAAAAAATCACAAGAAGTCCCTGTATTTACAAATATTTGTAATCTTATATGACAAAAAATATACAGCTCATTATTGTCATAAATATCTACACATCCAATGCATATAGCCTCCTTCCCAGATCGATGGTGGATCAGGCAGCCCCAGTGAGGGAGACCCTTCGACATCCTCCATGGTCTCTCACGTCTTCTGAACAGAAACTTTAGGTCTCTGCTCATTGCTTGAGGGGACGGTGTCAAACTTTTCTCTTGACTTAGCAACATTAGGTCCTTTGGGAGATGAGCCAATGTTTTCCTCTTGTCTGTAATAAAAGAGCAAAGTATATGTATCAGATGAGATAATAGTATGAATTTGAGACCCAGCGCTGGAGGGATGCCATGAGTAGCATATCATTCTACCTGCACGCTAATTGCTACCATAGTTGAGTACTTCGGCGATATCTCCTGGTAGCTAAGAAAGAGCCTGTAGATCCTGCAGCTGACAAGGATCCGGAGTGAAAAGATACGACCAAAACTCATACGAGAAAGCAGAATGTGGGTTAACTTAACTGCTAAATGCTAATTCATTCACTATTGATGGTGGCCAGAGATTCAGGAACTTTGACGGTTGTAAGAGGTAGCTTCTCAGAAGAATTAGGGGCCGGTTTGAGAAAACAACCCGTATGTTACAGTAGGGATTGATCACTAGCTTCCACACTTCATCCACTTTAAGAGGTTAATCCCTCTCTATATATCTGACTGCTGGCCTGTCCAGAGACTGACTATCAGAGCTCTATCACCTGCCACACTAGATATACCAGCAATATATCAGTTACTAAGGGTGAACGCTAATAAGGGAAGATCTGGACTTTCTTCAAATAGTCCAAATGTCTTTTCTTTTATATGAACTGGAAATAGCAAAGGTTTTAGTATCATGCACACTGTAATTGCCACAAGAACTTGGTGGATCTGTCTTTTTAACCATTTGGATTATGTCTCCTAAAAAGATATTTCAGAATCTGATAATCCGCGAGGCTTATGAGACAATTGAGGATTTGTACTGAGACGCTTGTACACTGGCATGCACACTGGCATGCACACTGGAACACGCACACTGGCATGCACACTGGAACATGCACACTGGCATGCACACTGGAAGCCAGGAGAAGCAGCGGGGTCAATTTTACAGCCTCATCTCCTCGTTCTCTGAGTGGACCTGAAGTTAAAGTTCTTTGTGACCCTGCAGACGGGCATTCAGACACATCTGAGAAACAGTAAGTGCGCTTTGTTATACTGTGCTCTTGTATTTACCTGCAGGGAACGAGAGGGGGACGAAAGCATAAATCTCTATAAATGTGTTTCATCTCTGGGGGGGGAGGGATGAGGATTCAGCAGCTGACTGTCACTCGGTTCAGCTTCAGCCAGCAGCAGTCAGACGTTTAATTGCAAAAGGAGGCATTTTTGAATTTTTTAAATAGGCCACCCACCCTCTCTGGAGACGTCGTGTAGCACAGAAGCGAAGGCATTCAGTGTCACTGCCACCCGCACAGACGCACCGACCCGTGTCTCTCCTCAGCCGGACCGGGTACAGACCCACCCCGTATGGCACCACCTGTCTGCAAGCACGGCCAGAGAAAGCGAGAGAGAGGGAGAGACAAACAGTGTGAGCTGGTCATGCACTGGTGAAGGGAATAGGGTCAATTCACTGCACGCCGCCTAAACGGGATTGGCAGTGAGATCCGGCTTCCTGCTGATGACAGGAAGTCATTTTGCAAGACAAAAAGCGTTCTCCAATAAACGTGCTCCAAAGAATTGCAAAACCTTTAAGAATTTTTCCTGTTTCATTGCATTTTTATTCCATCTGGCACTGCATGCGGCTACCATTGCACGATTCTGTAAATAAATGCAAAAAACTTAACAGCTCTCTCATTTTTTTCATGATCATTTAAAATAGTCATCAGATTTGATTTAATCATCTCTTCTTAGACATTCCTTACTGGTTGTTGTTTATGGAGTTTGATCTTATTATTTGCTAATTATTGTTATATGTTAATATGGATGGATGGGTTGATATTAGTGAGTTATGCATTAAGATGTTGGTGGAAGCGATGCTTAAATTTTTCCGTCCCTAAAGCACTTTGGCAACAGCTGTGTAGTTTCTGTTCCTATTTCACTCTTTTTCTTTTCGATGGTGTGGTCAGATGGCGTGTTATGAAAAGAGGTGAATTAAATAGGTGTGAATTTTAAAATTCTTACTAGTACGGCATAACTGTTTTATTGCAGAGCACTCTTTCAAAAACAAATCAAAGTTATATGAATAAGAGGATTGAAACAAATGTCCTTAATTAGCAAATACTATATATCAGACTATAACTATCACAAACAATGAAGTATGATGATAAAAGAATATCCCAATGTAAATTATACCAAACATGTCCAAAGACAGAGAGCTAATGACAAAGCTTCTTCACGCATAATACAGATACTACCTCTAAGGTCACCATTACTCACCACTCCATACATAACGCACCTTATAGAGGTATGGGCATGTGCATGTATATGTGTATGTATATGGTTCTGCATCTACAGTTTATGTATATGTAAGGGCATATCTGTATATAATGTATGGAGGTATGTATGTATGTATGTATGTATGTATGGAT
>JAODJU010000039.1:6322576-6336314 GCA_026776725.1 Gnathonemus echidnorhynchus
TATCTGTCTGGAGCTGTGATAACACACAAATTTCCCCACTGTGGGATCAATAAAGTCCTATCTATCTATCTATCTATAATTAAAACCATCTACAGGTACAATACTAATCTTAGCTAAACATAAGGACCAGGTTCTTCACCAATCCAGCTCTTTGACAACTTCCTCATTCTTCAGAGAAACAGACCCAGCATCTCCAAGTGGTCTGCACATGCCTGCGGTCTGACTAATGAGCCCGACTCAAATGCAGACAGGCCCGTATCTGGGAACCTAATGTGAATGTTATCTGTCTGTCCAGCCTTCCATTAGTGAATTAGACTTGATTGGGCCTTTAGAAATTCCCATTAGGTTACTAACCTACATAAATGCTAATGTGCCCACAGGCTAAGAGTCTGATTTCTGGTACACAAACGAAAGCAGATTATATTTACTTGAACTTGCTCATCTATGAAAAATGGGATGATAATTTTATGAATACATTCTATACCACGGCTTTGGTAAATATTGTTTTCTTATTGGTCCAGAGATGTCACATGGGTGTTTATCTTCACGTAACTGCACATGTAGTTCCGGCAGCCTAATAACAGTTCTATATTAATGCACCTTAATGTTTTATTTAGCATGTTAATATAAAAACCGGTGCGACTGAAATTTTGTTTCATCCATACACTGATCTCCTCAGGACAGATGCTGAGTTTCGATGGCATTGATAGTGATGATGATGATGCTGCAGAGGAGTATTTATCAGTTTTCATGTAAAGCTGTGTGTCATCAGCATAACAGTGAAGTGAAATTCCATAGCGGCTAATGATTTGGCCAAGAGGGAGCATGTATAAGGTGAAAAGGATGGGGCTGAGAACTGACCCCTGGGGGACTCCGCAGGTCACAGTGTGTGTCCGGGACCTTGCTTTTCCAAGGGAAATGTACTCTGTTCTGTCTGTAAGATAAGATTGAAACCAAGACCAGGCAGTGTCAGTTAGTCCAATGGTGTGATGTAACCGATTGAGGAGGATATCATGGTCAATGGTGTCGAACGCAGCAGATAAATCAAGAAGAACGAGTAGAGAAGGTGAGCCAGCATCAGCCGTCATCAGCAGGTCATTTGTGACTCTAATCAAAGCTGTTTCTGTTCTATGGGCAGAGCGAAAACCAGACTGAAATTTTTCAAAGAGGTTGTTGTATTTGAGGTGATCCTGAATATAGATGGCAACTGCTTTCTCCAGGACTTTAGTGAGGAATGGAAGGTTGGAGATAGGCCTATAGTTGGCAAAAACTTCTGGATCAAGAGTGGGTTTTTTGAGAAGTGATCGGATTATAGCGGTTTTTAACGCAGATGGAATGTAGCCAGCCTGGAGGGGTTGATTTATGATTGTGGTGGAATCTTGATTGTGGGTAGCATCTCCACACTTCACACCAAGTTGATGTTGAATATTTTCACATAATTACACACCCAGTCATGGTTTATTCTTTACATATTATATTATATTATATTATATTATTATATTATATTATATTATATTATATTATATTATATTATAATTTATTACATTTCATTATATTGTGTTTTTTCTAAAAAAATATTTCTCCAATCTGAGAAACTTTGTTTTATGTATATCAGTGAGAAAATGCATCTGTACTGCAGATGCATAAACTCCCCACCCTCCCCCCCCCCACACCCCAGCCGGCGCTCTGTCTGCGTCCTGACACTCGTATCTCCCTGAACGCTGCTGAGTTGCTGACCTCTGCACTACATTCACACTGAATGCACTTTTACGGCTGTGGGAACTTCAGAGCAGGGTGGCACAGTGGGTCAGTGCTTGGCACCCTTGCCTCACACTTCTGAGTATCACGGCTCCGTGCAAGTGGAGTTGGCATGATCTCCCCGTGTCATCATGGGGTTTCCTCCAGGTACTCGGGTTTCCCCCCCATATGAAAATAATGTCATACATATTACTTCAGCTTTCGGGTTATTTTTCAGGGAATTTTGGAAACTCCATTTAAGTTTACACAACTGTACACAGCCGTTAATCACCAGTATCAAAACCAATTCGTTTTTCTTTTAAAACACACAGTGAATAAACAGTTACATTTTAATGTGCGTAGAAGAATTTATTGGAAACCCAGATAAATATACAGTTTATCTTAGGGTTTTATTGAGACATAATGAGTGACTCTTATATTGGAGTTAACTTCGGAGCATGTTAATAACAACCAATGGAGGTGGAATTGCACGTGTGAGTGTTTGCTTGGAGAGGTCAGTCCTGGCCGGTGACGTAAGGTTAAACAGAATTAAACACGGTAACGTTCAGGACAGATATGACGGCACTTTCAGGGAAAAAGAGATTAAGGAAAAGCAATGGGACATTTTCTTAAACTAGCTGAGAGCTGGATAATTGAGCAAAGCTGGCTCTAATAAGTCTTGTGCAGTGAATTTAGCAAATTGCACAGCTAACATTTACTTATAAAACATTAAAGTGTTTTCTCTCTTTCCTGTAAACACTTGTAGCTGTGTTGCAACTATGCTATACGACTGAAATAAGTAAAACAAAAACGGAGTCAAACATGGTTTCTTGGACGTACTGTTAACCTCCGGCTTCTCTTATACTCGTTAGGCTTTTAAGAAATATTCATTTTGTTTACTGAGTTTGAGTCTGTAATTTTTTCAGCCTGTGTCACATAAAATTCAAAATAAGATCCATAAAATTCCAAAAGTTGTTCGCAATGATGCTTTGTTGTGTAGTCCTTTGTAAATGTTTTGTTCCTTTTAATAAACTCCTAGAACGGTCTGTTTACATGGTACAACGTAAAAATTTGACAGAATGGAAATTGATAATGATCTAAATCAAGAGCACTTGCGAGCAGATTCCTAGCCGCATGAACTCCGCCTTTATTTCAGAAGCCCCTCCTCTTGACTAGAGCATACCAATGTCAGAGAATCCCTAGCACTTGTATCCATGACTGGGGGGCGACCTTGGACTCACCCTGGTGTGTTGACCCACACTATTCCGATGTGGCAGAAGTAGACACACTCCATGTCTTTGAGGTTCTCGCAGGAGCAGCGCTTGACCCGGTGAGGAGGTCCAGATGAAGCGTGAGTCTTCTGGCTCCTGTCTGCACCAGGAAGTGGGCCAGTGATGGAGACCGAACAGGCTACGGAAGAAGTTGAACCAATTAGCGCCAAAACCAAAGAGCTTGTCCCAATTTGCCAACTGCAAGCAAATCTGTAATTTATAGCAAAAGTTCAAAATATCCAATAGGATTACAAGAAATCCCATACCATTATATCTACTACAAAATATCCAGTAGGATTACAGGAAATCCCATAGCATTATATCTACTACAAAATATGCAATAGGATTAAAGGAAATCCCATAGCATTATATCTATTACAAAATATCCAATAGGATTACAGGAAATCCCATAGCATTTTATCTAATAAAACATATCCAATAGGATTACAGGAAATCTCATAGCATTATATCTACTACAAAATATCAAATAGGATTACAGGAAATGCAATAGTATTATGTCTAGAGAAGTTTGCCAATATAGTTGCATTACATAATGCAGGTAATTTATTTTTCTCATCTTTATGGATGTATTATTAATTAACTAAATACAAAAAGCAATTTACACACCTAATCTTGCTTTATAGTGAAATGGTGAACCGCTGAAGCAGTTTAAGTAAATTGTAGAACAGTAGGATCCTTATGGACATTAAGCCACTATCGTCTCTGGGTTCTTAATGACTTGATGTTGCTATATGTGCAATAGATGCAGCTATATAGGTTTATTTAAGCTCAGTTTTATTTCATCCTAAAGCTGAAATCTAATTTCTGGGTGATGTAGCCTATATCTTTCACTGGACGAAGTTCTGATGTTCATAAGGTTTCCACAGGAGCTTCCCTTACTAAAGGTTTGATATTCCTCACACCATCCTCCATTGCTAATGCTAATCCTGTTCTCCTAGCAATGTGCTTGTGGCTACACATTTGCAGCTATCCTCTTTCACAGAGGAGAATCACAACACTCGTCTGATGTTTCACTCATGATTCTTTTAAAACTATTTCTTTTCAGGCCCCGTTTGTGATCATTTTAAAGACGTAATTTTATCATTTGGGAAAAAAAAACAAAATATATTTTTGCTGGATAAATTAAAAGCTACTTAAAGGATAAATGTATATGCAATGACGAAAAATTAAATCAGTTCAATTGCTGTATTAGGGCACAACTGTTTTTATCTATTATCCACAAATCAATCAGGATTGTGATTCTGGCTAATTTTACTATGGAAGGCAAAAATGGGTTTGAACTGTACAGTGACAGTTGGGTGCCTTGCTGCTGGGGTAGCCATCTGGTACCCAGTAAGGCAGGAGGGCAGCTTCCCCTGGGCTTTATTTTGATGCTGTGAATGAAAACAAATAAATTCTGCACTGCATCTCACCAAACTTCACGGCGAGGCCTTGGGGTGCCTCTGAGGGCCGGCACAATATACAGTGACGCGAGTCAGGAAATCAGAGTGTTCCTGCTGAGTATTCCCCAGTGAAGCTCATCTGTTTTATTACACTTTGGAACCTTTTAAAGAGATCTTTATTGGCAGAGACACTAATCCATATAAATACATAAACTCTGAAATTTAAAGACTTGAATCACTGCTATCAAGACTGTGACGTATGTTTTTATTTGGCTTTCTTTCCCCCCTTTGACATTCCTTTATAACTCTACAGTAATCTGTTTGAATTTGACTGTCCGTCCTCCACAAACAAACGACATACTCCTGCAGCATAGGATCAAAATAAGCAGAAATGACATCTGTAAGAGAGGCTCAGAACATCCCCAGCTAGCAGATGACCAAGGGGCTTCATCTCAGCCTTGAGAGCCACCAATCTACAGGAACCAGATATACAAAACATTTTAACAAGGACACAGACTCATGCCTGAAAGAGCAGCACGGACCACTGGGAATCTGAGCAGAACTTTCAGTAAATCAGCCATGAGCTGAGGCTAATCAAGAACCAGAACACGCCATGTCCCTGGGTGTCTGAAGACATGCTACAACATCAGTCCTTCTTCCTCTAGCAGAAAGGCCTCAACATTTTCCCCCCTCGCTTTGAAAAAAAAAAGAAACAAGAAACTTTAAAATCTTACAAATATCAGATGTCTGACCACTAAAACGACACATTCTACCGAGACAAATCTCAAACGACTGAGACAAACGTCACACATCGAGCACATGTGGGTGATGTCACATCCTGCCCGCCACGTACGCCTGACCCTCCTGTATCGCATGGCCCTGATGGGCAACACCTGATGCTTGTTGCCCCTAAGCAGTCTATGTATAAAAGTACCTGTTCATCCGGTCTTTGCTAGTCCAGTTATTGACATTGTTCCTTCTTATTGCCTGTGCCCAACCTCGTAACAGTTCCCCCTGTTTTGACCCCTCATGATCCCGTTTATTTCCAACCTTTGTTCACTGCCTTCCGTAAAACCACGTTTTGTTCCAAAAGGCCTGCCTGGAGTCAATCATCCCGTCATGACAAGTGTTACATATATACTGTATTACCTAATGCATCTAACTGTAATAAAAATTATCTAGTTATATTTTATCTCCATGACTGAATGTGCTATTGCGGTGCTATTCCTGAGCGCCTCTTTACACAATCTCACCATTTCATAAACTTTTTTCATGTGATGTTTACACCACTTTTCTGTGCTGAGATGGTCTCCGTTGACCTTTGTCTGTCCTCCTCAGTAAGTCTTTGCCTCAGGCATAAGCAGGGATTTCACTCACAATAGACTTATGGAGCTCTTAGGGAGAAGGAAATGTCACTTCTGATTCATTACATCCCATTGCTGCGTGTTTGTTTCATTGTGATACGTGGCTTGAGATTCGCACAAAATATGAAATAAATAAACAAACAAACAAATAAATGCAGCTCAACAATACACAGTCCTGTGAGATACATTCAATATTGATCGCCAGGGCCGGAACATTAAATTAAATGATTCTTGAGCAAAATGGTTATATTTAGTATAAAACTTCAGGTCCATGAGACGTATGTCACAAAAGAATCCTTACATATTTACGTTATGCATTTCCAGATGTTTATTTGCTAACAACCTGTGACACTTTTACACTTTTACAATTTTTACGTCGCAACGCTGTGTCCACAAATAAGACTGAAACAACATCAAGAATATTCACTAAAACAATGAATAGCTGAGTACCTGCTGTTACGTTTAATGGCCAACTTTTTAAGGACAGGTTTTGTTCAATTTAAATGGAGAAATTCTATTTAACTGACAAACTTAAACCTGTTGTAGATTCTGTAATACTTGAATGAAAGATTTTAACACAGTCAAAAGGCCTCAATGTAAATAAGGATTTAGACCGACCAACCAGAAGACATGAAAAGTCGCATAAAAAATATATTTAGAAACAGAATAAATCCATTTATTAACTCTTTTCAGTAAAGCTTGTTACTTCATTGATATGTAATGGAAAATAATGAAAGCTGTAGAGTAAAACCATTTCAGAATCACAGCGTGATAAAAGAAGAGATGATGGTGTTTTACCTTCCTGCTGCAGAATGAACACCAACGTGGTTGTCAGTAGATAAAGGCCGGTGAGATCCATGTCGCCCTGAAGCACACGCTATGACTAAGTATAGAGCTGCTATCTCCTCAAGCGACAGCTAGTTGTATCCAGTAGCTGGAACTAGCCAGGATCCAAGGGCGTATTTCACAGGCTGCGGCCAGATTGCTCTGCATTCGCAACAGCACAGCAGGGCATCTGAGATACCTCACCCCCCACACCACGCCCTCCTCCCAACCCCTGTCACTCAGAGACCTTCCCAGTATCCCCAGTAACCGTGCTCAACGTCCAGATGTGGAGCTCATAAAATCCAAAGACAGACCCCTTTTAGATAGAACACCCACCCCATTTCCTAATACGACAATCCCCACAGAAGAAGGATGTTCCTGGACCTCCAGGTGACCCGAGATGTGGTCCTCAAAACCCAAGGTGGGTCTGCCACCTCAACAGAAAAGCGACCGGGAACCGGAGTCTGAAGACCTGTGAGCAAGACCAGATCTGCTTCAAACAAAAGATCTAAAAAAGGACACCGTAAAAAAAAAAAAAAGATAATGACTTTGGCAGGAAACCCGTTTTCCTTAAATCATACTGGGAAACAGTCTCGCTTCATGTATTTAACCCAAACCAAGGGAAATCCACTGCGGTAAACCGATACTTTAATTAAATCAATAAAAAGTAAATTGAAACATTTCATGGCATCTGTAGGCCAGGTTTCTTTATACTTAACTGGTAAAGGGTTTGTGAATTAGTGAAGCAGTGCTAATTTTAAAATGTCCTGAAATGGGAATGTGGAATTCCCTTCTGCTGCACATCACGTGCCTTCCTATTGGCAGAGGAATAGTTTGGAATTGATTGAATCATCCGTTCATTTCTTAATTTATTCTAAGAGAGTATGAATTTTTACAATTAGAAAAAGGGAAGGAAAGTGTTAGAACTTGTTATTGTAACATCAACTAGAACTACAGGCCAAACAACGATTTTACAGAGTGTTTTTTTTTTTTTACTGTTACATCCAATGCATATCTTTATCTGGCTACAGACTGTAAGTTTCTGGTGTATTCTAAGCTCTACGAAAGGGGTAATTTTTTCCCTCGCAGCCCCAGTCACATTTACTGTAATGTAGCTAGTTTTTGACTTCTCATTAGATTAGGGTTAGGCTTGCATTCAGTGGAGATAATTAAAGGGTTGTGAAAACACAAAACAACATCTTTGGTCACATGCCCCCTGGCTACAGCAATTAGAAATTTGAGGTGAGGCAGAGGGAGTAAATGAAGGAGATGATAAAAAAATTCTTAAAACATCTGAATTGTTTAAGGTGCAGCTTTTCCCCCGATTTCTGAATGGGGGCTGATTATCAGCCAGCCAGTTATTTCCGGCAAAAAATTACTTTAGTAATCACCCTTAGAGATGCAGGAATTTGAATAAGCGCATGTCAAGACACCATGATTGGACCGTCATAAACCTGAATGGTATGTGGACTGAAGCAGTTGCCTGCACAAAATCGTATGCAAAGCTGTACATTTGCTGAGAGGTAATGCATTTAAACTGTTATGTGTGTCTGCTGGAAATTATAGCACTGGCGGAAGAATCAGGCACGTTTTTGGGTGAGAATCGGCCATAAAGCATCCATCCAAAACGACAACCTTTTTTTTTTTGGTTCCTGGAGACTTAATGGCATTCTATATTATAGTTGTTTTGCTCAATCATGAATGCCCCAAGGTCGAAAAATCTGCAAGCTCTCCACCCTACTCTGTGGTTCCAAGTTGCTTATACGGACAGAATGTCCATGAAAGGATGGATGTATTTCCCAAGAAGGAAAAAACAGGAGAAGGAGTTTTTCATTTGGCTGGTAAAAACGGGAAGGAATGCCTGGCTTGGTATCAAATGAAAAACTGACAGGCAGCCCAGTGTCTTACTAAATAAAAATAAAGTTCTATGAAGAAGCACAGAGCCGAAACATATAAGTGGCATGCAGTCTGAGATGAAACATCAAAGTTAGCATTTTTCATATAACGGTAACATTTTACTTGACGGGGCAGAGACACTTAGTAAATAACTCAGTTACTACTGAAATAAAAATCATGAACAAATATAGTTGCTGCTTGAGATGAAAGATGCATCACAATTCATTATTGATAAACAAACATATCAGTATTTCATTTGTGTTATTGTTCCTACAGTAGTTCACAAATAAATATTACAATTAACAAATATTAACAAATATAGTAACAAATATAGTAACAGCATGAGATAAAACATGTATCATGATTCATTAATGATGAATTAGCATGAGATCAGCATGTAACTAAGGCTCAGTTTGTGGTTAATTAATAGGTAAGTAATAGTATAATACTATTTTTGTGGAGTGTTACCAATGTAACAAAGCCATATGAATTCTTTCTCCTTAAAGACAGAAAATCACCTGTGTAAAGCTCCCATAGGCTGAAAATTAAAGAGCCAACTGTCTCAATGCAGCTCGCAGATTAGGAAGGACCTTCTTGCTTTTCACAGTGGTCATCTGTCTCTCTGAACCAGCCCCCCCTTAATCCCAAGCCCTCCCAAATGTAGCACCTTGACACCTGTCCTGGAGATCACACACACACACACAGACACACACACACACATGCACTCCCTGGAGGAAAACCAACCTGCACTCCTGAGGACAGGTTTCCAATGTCACAGTCGACTACACTTCACAGATCTGCTCCAACTTCCTTCCATTAGCAGTAGATTACCTCAGCATAGCAAATTAATTAACTTGCATTTGCATTTATTTACTTAGCAGGTGCTTCTGTGAGGCAAATAGCACTTTACAGTCATACGGCTGTCAAAGAATTGACGAGGCTTTAGTGTAGCTGAGCTGCGCTTCCACTGAACGCCCAGCAGTGCAAGAGCAAGAGCTGTACAAACATGCTTCAAACACAGCAAGAACTTAAGACAATTATTTAAATCAAAAACCAGAATGCGACACTAAAAGCATTCAGTACCGCCGTCGTGTGTGTGACATGCCTCCTCTACAAGGAGGTTAAGTGAACTCAATATGCAGACTACAGACATACCTAGGACAACTTAGGCAAACAGGCAGACTCACCCTTGGCTGTTCAAGTCTTAATTATGCTGACTTCTGCAGTAAATTTTATTAGTAGCCATGTCTGTCACACACAAGAGAGAAGCCAGCTCGAGTATTTCCCATAATTCCCTATGGCAAGTGCCGAGCTCCTGACCAATGCGCTCACCGTTTAATCTATGGTTTATAAAAAATAAAACGCAAGACTATTTATGTCTCTAATGTCAATTAATGCTTCGTTTTATCACTGGTGGTGTTGTGTGTGTGTGTGTGTGTGTGTGTGTCTTTTCACTGGTCAGAACATGCATGGATGGATTGAAATGATTTAATACAGTTAAATTTGGTTTTAATATAGTTTTAAAAAGGTTAGAAATTATGCCCAGCTTGCTCAAAAGCATAATGTTGGTTAAATGATGAAATAACACTTTTCTTAATGTTACTGCAGAAAGGATCAAATGAATTTTATTAAATGTGTATGTGGAAAATTATATATTTAGATGAGTAATAACTGCAGCCAATCACAGTAAGGATGGTGTACAAAGCAGAAGAGACTGTAGATGGGATGCAGTTTTTTTTAACATCACAAGGAAAAAAAAACACCTTCGACAAATAAATCGAAATATCATATTTCTATACTGCTTATCAAGTTATGGGAACCTCCAGACTATTCCAGGCAGCGTAGGACATGAGACACACGAATACCCTGGATCACACTGAAGCCCATCACAGGGCACATACACACACAGAGCCAATTTAAGGTAAACCGTATCACCCAGCAGAAGCTCCTACAGCACAGGACATGCTCACTTTCCACACGCAGAGCTGAGATGGAGTCCCAAAGTCTGACAGGGCCTATACGACACCATCCTGCTACCCTTCTTATTGTATATGACTTTAAAAATAGTTCAATTTTTTTGGATTTTTAAAACAAATGTAATTTAAATTTAAATTTAACCTCTGGACAGCCAGCATGACCCTTTGGAACGAGGTGGCCCTATTCCAAGTTCATCAGATAGAACAGCTGGATCAAATGGAATAGCTGCTGTTTTCTAGTCTAGTGTGTGCTTTATACAGCACAGAAACCTTTTCTATTCAGTCACCCCTCACTCTATTACCTAATTATCTTTTAACTTCTGAGTGTCCTTCACATAGGATTTAAGTGGCATAGATGGAGCAACACATCCTTTGAATGAATATTTTTAGGTAAACAAGTAATAAACCCCCACCTTCACTGAACATGGGTCAATATTAACGTGGACTGTGGAAATTTCCACTTTATACCAGCAGTCCGAGAGCAGTGTGCCAGGAAGCTCCAGAACACAACCCGGGGCTCTGAAAGTTCTGTTTCCATCACGTTTCCGTGTGATGATATCCAGTGTAGAGTACTGGAAAAGCCTCTACCGTTCAATCATATTTCATGTAATATTGCATGTTTCCACAACATATTTGGTACAAAAATGCTTTACAGGTGTTCCCCCCCTTAATCCCAAGATATTTCTACTGTGGTCTACGCATAGCAGTAACCTATTGTGCTGTTTTTACTTGACTGCACTCCAGAGCTTTAGGTAAATCTTCCATAGTCACAATTCTGCGATCGTTTTCTGCGTAGAATGGTGAATTCTACCGTTAGGTATTACTGCTAGAACATAGCAGTGCGTTTTAGTAGCATTTCCATTAATGCTCTTTCATTGAGAAATGTCTCCATCTGGCGGTCATTATTTGTTAATGCATCCCTTAGTTTGGCACCCACTTCATTCAGGCGGTAGACCTGCCAAGGGTCACGAGTTTTCCGGTGAGACTTTCAATTTCTTGCCTCAGCGAGTCTCAAAACAGCAAAATAACTTCTCCATGATGTTGCAAGTTAAAACAATTTTCCATTTGTACTTATGTTCTAGCTCCATTAAAAATATATATGCTTGACCACACCATCTGCCCAACGGTCATTTAAAATACAACACCATGGCACCCAAATTAAAAACAACAAGTATGTAGAACTGTGCTGTGGGCTGGACTGGGATTAAAAATTGGCCCCAAACTTTGGGGTCCTTACCTGGGGGGGGGGGGTCCTCTATGATAAATCATGCTGGAAAATGCCCACTATGCCAGATGGCCAGTTCAGCCCTGCGCCCCAAGTGATTTCCATATTAAACTAAGAAAGGGAACATCATTGACTGCATTTCTGTGAGTTTTGTAATAACAGATCTGAAGATGCATTTTTGCAATGGTCCCCGCAAGCAGGGTTTCCCGGATATGGCATGAGCTCTCGGTCTGTGGCTTATTCTGCTAACCACATCCTGTTACTGACAAGGAATTCCAATGGACAGAAACTCATGTCACCAAGAAATAAATCAGAAAATGTAATGAAAATGATGTAAAAGGTGTTGTGTAATACATAATCACAAGTAACGTTGCCTCGAATGTACTGCATTGTTGTGGACTTTTTTAATGACTGTGACTAAACTCTGTGGTTTTAATCTGACCCCTGAAAATGTTATTTCAGAATGCTGTGCTTTTAATTTGGCCCCTATAAAATCCTTAAATCATTCCCGATGCTTAAATCCCTACCACTCCCAATGTTTCTGAACAGGGCTAGCTAACACCACTGGCGATAGATAGAGTTACAAATGTAGCGAGTGCGTTTCTTTTAAAATTTGCGTAATTACGACAACATAAAAGGACAGTTTTCTAATTCTAAGTTACAGCCTTTGGATCTATATTTAGAGAATCGTTGCATAAATGGTACCCGAAATTACTTAGGCTACCTAAAATTGGAAAGCCAATAAATCTATTTTTAAACCAGTGCTATAGGATTTCCTTTTATTTGCACGTATAAAGCAAAGCAGTTAAATAAATTTTAATCCAAAGGAGTAGAAGTGAGCTGAATTCAGCCGTTGGATAAGTATTTGTGTGCTATTACTCTTCACTGTAGGACTGTTTTAGAAGCGAAAGGGTGTAGTGTATTATATTACATTATATTACCTACCTGACATAGCGTCCGCTGGCTATGGCACTCCATTGCTTCTCTACTGGAAGGGGTGTCCTTCAGGGTGGCAGTGCTTCACATACATACTGTGACCAGCTGGTACACTGAGCACAGAGACGACGTTTCCTAGCCTAGTCCTGCTGAGCACTCCTGCACCTAGAGGGCGCTCTGACGGGCACAGTTTCCATCCACGTCAAAGCCGACTTGCGAGGGCTTCCTTGTGGAAGGATGGTGTGACGTTCTCAGTTCCTTGCAGGCCATGCCAAATGCTGCTTGGTCAACCTAAGGGCCACCTGGTCACGTCTGGACCTGATAATGTGTTTACGGGTTTATTTTTCCTGCAGCCGTTACCTTCCACTACGGCAAATGCAAATTAACCTCTAAAACCATTCACTCAATCATTTGTCCGAACCACCCAATACCTGAAATCCATCAGGTATTCAAAAAAAATATCAAAAACTCCAAAGGCCTTGCCTGAGACAGCACTGAACACAAATACAAGAGATAGTAACAAAGAGCAAATTGGCAGTAAATGCAGCTTTATATTTCTTAAATGTCTGCTGGATTCATGCATTTCCTCACAGTTCATCAACAGCAAAAGGCATGGTCTTGGGACTGACCATCCATCTGATGCTGTCACGTAATTGAAATGTGGACAAACACCGTGTTCTGTGGATTTGTTTAATATCACGCAGCTCTGCAGCGGGGCTTTCTGGAAGGCGTACAACGCCAGCCCGATGACAATACTGTGCACTAAAAATAAGTGGCCGAAAAAACGTAAAAAAAAAAATCCGCCACACTGCGGCCAAGTGCAGGATGCCCCCCTGGTCAAAATACGTCAGCAAGAAGAGAAATGTGCTCTTCTCCTGTGGATGCTTCCTCACTCCCTGTCCTAGCTGCTGCCAGATTTGGCCTGGGAGTCCAGTGATGTAAGAAGGAACAGATTTTTTCGCCATATGCTCACTTTATCTTTCCTGGCTCTCTCCTCCTAGCTGTTTCATCTCTTGCTCTCCCCCCCCCATAACCCCCCCTGCCCCCCAACAGCCGATCCCCAGCTCAGGCACCTTAGAATTGCATTCGTATATCTTTTTCGGTC
>JAODJU010000039.1:6336346-6358720 GCA_026776725.1 Gnathonemus echidnorhynchus
ACCCCCTTCCGACCTCCTGAGCCTTCTGGTTCCCTGGCTCCGTCCGCCCATACAGGGCTGGCCGCCAACCTTCCCCTGACCTCCGTGACACAGTTTCAAGCGATCAGCAGAGAGGAGAGAAAACAAGCCTCAAGGACACGGACATCAAGGCTCCTTCGAAGCTCCAAAAACGTCCCTGAACGCTTCACTAAGCAGCTTTCAGCAAAACCAAGAGTCATGATCTTAACTCCATTGAGCAATGTCAGCAACAAAGACCTGCTGTATGCCAAGAGCAATAACAGCCATTACCCTTAGTGTCACTTTGAATAAGGTGATTTAAATATGCAACCATCCTCTTCTCTGTCCTTAAATGTTCACACGGCCACCAAAATGGCATGTAACCAAAACATAACCAAAGCATGCTGTCACTCTCTGCCAGTTCAGCTAGTGGTGAACTCCTGTTAGGGGCATCTTACCTCATCTCAAATTATAGAAGCTGCGTGGTCAGAAATATGTCGTGGCTCGGAGAGTCTGTTTGGCCCCAAGGCATTTCGGGGCTTCCAAGGCAGAGCATGGGCTTCGGGTGACAACAATCTCTTGCTCGAAGGGAGTGTGGGAGAGTGATTTGAAACCTAGTATTATCCCAGTACAGCCATTTCCTAATTTCAGGGCAATTAGCTCATTACTGAATGTCGCTTCCTTTAGGCTTGAATTATGATGTACGGGCTCCATTTTCCTTCATTTTGTTGCTATTCAACGTAGGTAGTGGGTGAATGAGTTGGAGAAGAAGCGAACAAGCAGGGAGTGTTCTTACAGGGACCTAATGGACAAGAGATCACGCAAACAACACAGAAGTCAACCTCTATTTTAAATATAATTTTACAGTCTAGCATTTGCAAACTGATTTTCATACATCGCTTTTCCAATCCGTTTATCCAAATCAGTTATATTTTTATGGCACGTAGGCAGCGTTATGTATAGAAGGGCTTCCGAGTCGCTGGTTCCCGTCACCTTGTGTGGGCGGATATCCTGCGCGATCGCGAACAAAACGCGTGCAGCTGGGAGCGGCGACGGCGCGTGAGTCATCCGGAGCCGAGCGCGCGCCCGTGTACCCGGGGCCCCGACACGAGGCTCAATAGAGGGGCGCTATATTTAGAGATGCAGCTTTCGCTCGATCGCTCGCGCAGGGAATGCGGCACGGGTTTCAGAGGGGAATCGGCATTAAAAAAAAAAGACAGATCACCACGATGTTCTACAGAAAAAGTGGAAAGTTTGTCTGAAATCTGGGTCATATGTAGATTTCATCGTAAGCCAATTTAAGTGCCCATAAAGCGTTTCACATTTATATTTACATATTTAGAAGTCGCTCTTCTCCAAAGCGACGAATAATTGAGGCAAACAGCACATTAGAAACATACATGCTGTCAAGGGGCCGACTAGGCATAAATGCAGCGATAGGCTGAGCTTCCAGTGAATGTCCAGGTACAAGTGTAGGCAGTACTGGAGCAAGATCTACACAGCAACTAACATGCAAGCATGGACCTAATAAGATTATACAAGGACTGGCGGTGCGACCTGAAAACATTGGGGGAATGTAAAGAGGCATCGCAAGGCATTTTATTAAGATTAATTCCAAAATAATAATAATAAATAATTACATTAGTGTGGATTTTAGACAATGACCCAGCATCTGTTTTCATTTATGACTCATAGTTCCCATGCAAACCATGTGTGGCTACAGTCTATAAATTTGTTTGCGGAGCCAGTAGGCTCCAGCCACGAGGGCGTACGGCCAAGACCAGGCAATAAAATCACCTCCCTACCTTACGGAAAGGCAACACACCCACAGTTAAGAGTCAACCCATAAACAGTGCCGCTCATTTTCCAACAGTCCACTGTGATCTCGTTTGGGTCGTGCAAGCGAGGTTTTTAACGATGTGTCGCTTTCAAAGGCCAGGCCATCGTTTTATAACACATTGCACTGCTCTTATTTACAGTTAAATTCCTCACCACCACCAGTCCGTCCAAAACAGTCCCAGTCCTTAGCTCAAAACAGACACAAGTGTCTCTATCTGGCTAATGCAATTCATAATAAGACCAGATATGAAAATTAACTGCATTAAATCGTGTGAATATCGAAGTATATACTTCGTTTCAGGTTGCATGTAAATGACTATACTTAAGCTCTCCCCGCAACTACCGGTACTGCAAACCCGCAGGGCTGCAATTACGCCACTGACCGAGAGATGGTGCTACAAGCACGCACCGCTCTTTAAGTTGAGCGCCAGTTGTACCTGATCTCCTTAAAAAATCTCAGGTCATCTATATTTTATGTACCTTCTATATTCCTTAAGAGTGCAAACTACAGACTGGCTGGATAATAGCATGGATTAATAATGGATGTATAATGTAATAATGACTGCAGGATTAGGACTCTAACCACCGCTGTAAAGGTAATTGTGCTGTTATCTGTAATATTAGAGTAGGGCGGCTGGACTGTTCAAGTTTCCACTGGTAATTGAGTCTATACACATTGAATCAACGATATAGTGGGTGGCAGCAAAGACTGTTTTCCATTAGATCCCTTTATTTGGAGCAGATTACTACTTTGTTAATATACCGCCTGTGAATCGCGACCAAACACAGTTTGCAAAAATGTTTAAGACTAATTCTGCAGTTAAATTGTGTTTGGGTTTGACGGTTTTAGTGAGAATTAAAAATGCGCATGGACTTTGTTCCTTACTAGCCCGATTCCCAGCAGGCTGACGTTACACAGTTTGGATCGAAAGCGAGTACATGCTGTAAATGACATCAGGGTTTTCCAGCCGATAAACCCATGGGTGAACAACCCATATTGTCAAATCGAGAGCTTTGCGTTATTTATCAAACTGTTCAGGGCGATGCTGAAGCAGAGCGTATCTTTTTTTTACCACGATCTGGACTCCCAGGAAACATCAGTCATAAATATACAGATTTTTCAAGAGAAAATCTACGTGATGTATTGCAAAATTACTTATTTTCACAGACCGAACCAGAGGGCAGCCTGTCTATTAGAGGCAAACAAACGTGCTGACAAAAAACGTGGGTGGCATATCGTGCAAAGAGCGCGCGGAAAAGGGAGAGCTGGAGCCACGTGCCTTTCTCACACTTACTCTCCTGTCAGACGTCACACATTCGACGCTTTTTTGTTGCATAATGGGGGTTGGGAGATTTTCTGTGGGGGCCACTGGATGCAATAGAGGACTTCATTTGTGTTTAAAAAAAAAAAAATGTAAAAATATCAGTTCAGGATTCACGAAAGACATATTAATTATATAACATATTATTTGATATAATATTAGTTATATCAAAATCATGAGTGTATAAGGCTTCAGAATTAAGCTTTTATCCTGCAGGTTTGGTTGTTGTATTGAATGTAATGGAGACACTGACTGCAGGGCAGGCAGCCTAACAGAAGAAAGCTAGCTGTCCTTTTAAGTACAGAAATAGACTTAAGTGGAAATGCAAATCTAAGAGGTGCCGGGTTCACAGCTTAACATGTGATTTTTTTTTTTCTTTTTTTGCTTCGAAGAAAAATACCCGCCGTTGGGCTGCTTTCGTTCAGAACTATCGTGCGGCGCTAATGAATCTTTTCGGTGCTGGAGGGGTTAAAAAGGGGCTGTGAGAAGCTGTACCGCACAGCCGCGGAATGCAAACCAGGCGCGTTGTGGGCCTTTTAAAAGCAAAGTGCAGCATCACGTCGGCCGTCTTCCGAGCAGTTAATCAGAGAAGACGTGACACGAAAAGGCATGACAAGGATGGTCATAACAGTGGGGGTATGGGTGACGGAAAAAAGTGCCTTCGGGGCCCCGAGTGACTACCGGTCACCGGGAGGTGCGAAGGAGCCAGCAGACAGAAGGACGTGGCTGACCTTTGCCAAAAGATCTTTCTCTTCTTGTTTTTATTTATTTGTTTTTTAATATTCACTGATTTCTACCATAGCGCTGGACTCTCTGTCATGTGATTAGCGGGATAACAGCCGGTCTCCTGTAAACACATAGCTAATATGTCTGATTGTGCATCCCTCTATTACTCAGTGGGCTAACATACAGGTCATTTGGCTGCTTCCCTGTAAGGGATCTCACTTCCTTTGTGTAGAAGCATCTGAGCCCTTTGGAGCTACAGGTGAACTCCACTGATACGGAGAATATAGGAAATACCAGGAGTCTGTGATCAGTGTTAGGGAAGTTACTCACATTAAAGACAGGTGGAAAGTTCAGGTCCAGTTAGTAAAAATCCAGACCAAGGTTTTGTTTCAACCAACCAGTTGAGGCACAGTCACAGAATACTCAACTGTTTGGTTGAAACAAAACCTTGGTCTGGATTTGTACTTTCTGAACCTGAACTTTCCACCTCTGTCTTTGATGGATTACTTCTGTAACTTCTCCAACACTGTCTGTGATTATGTGAGCTCTGTAGGGGTGAGTTCCCAAAAGTCTGTCCTGCTCACAAATAGTCCAAGGTAATCATGTTCACTAGCATGTTGCTGATCCTTTACGGAGGTAACCAGGAAACATGAGGAAGTCCATCTGTGTTGTTTATTTCTCATAGTGAAACTTCTGTTGTGGGTGGTATGTGGATAGGCGGGTTGGGGTCCTGTGATTGGATGGTCGCCGGTTCGAATCCCAGAGTTGGCAGAGTGATTTTTGCAGAGACTTTGAAGCATCTGCTAAAAAAAATTAAATATAAATGTCTATCCAGGAGATCAGCAGAGTTGTCAAGGAAATTTCGCAGCGTAAAAACAATTTATGTCCAAGGTTATGTCCAAGGAAAACTACATATCTTAATGATACCTCAACAACAATAAGTCTGTTAATCACACTGGTAATGAATTTAAAAACCAAGTCAGAGTGGGGTGGCTTTAATTAGATACGTGTGTACAGTAAGCATTTCCTATTTTGTTCTTTCCGCTCCTGTAGTTCACTGTCAGTAATGTAGCAGTAATGTTTTGACTACGGATTACTGTTATCGTGCTATGAACTGGAAATGATACAAACAGTGTATCTATGTGACTATTTCACTTGATGACTTTTATATGTAATTCTGGCTGATTATTTTTCCAGCATTTATGCAGAGGTAGTAATTTAATACATTGCATTTTAAAATAACAGAATAGCATGTTGGCTCTGTGGGCAGCACAGTGATGTCATACTTCTGGGTGTTTTTTTCTCCTGGATGCACACCACCCCCCCCCCCCGTCATCCTAAGACATGTGATTTAGGTGACTTGGTGCATATTAATTGTCCCTTCTGTGTGTGTTCGTGCCATGTGACAGGCGCCCCGTCCAGACTGTCCTCTGACCTACGCTTTCTGCTTCTGGTGATTGGCTACAGACCCTCTGTGGGCCTGCATTGGGTATGGAAGCTAGGTGGATGGATATTTATGATATTATGGGATAAAATGAACAATCTGGGGTAAAGATTGTTACCCTGTCGTATGGCGCACTGGCCATACTAAATAATTAACTTCTTAAAAGGCTTCAATTTACTTAGGACAAAATCCCACTATCGTAAATCAGCATATACAATCATCACTTTGTGCTCTCTAAGAAAAGCGAAACGATTTATAAAAAGAACATTCATATGTGCAATTTCAGATTTGTGCACGAACCCTAAACTTAACTGAACAAATAATCAAGAGAACTTGTTACCGTTGTGTTCATTTTTGTCATCTGTGTGTTTAATTTCATGTATTTTATCAGCAGATCATCATATTTAATGTGGCACAGTGTTCCGACCTGAGATTCACATGCTACACATGCGAGACATGCTTAGGTGATTATAAGGCGTATTTGTGCAGTTTCCATTTACAGCTAATGACACGTGGTGTCCCCTTCATGCCTGATAAGAGTAACGTTATTTTGCAGTGTGCCTTCCAGAGACATTACCCATTTTGACGTAAATAGTCAAATTATTTAATAAAGGACCGTAATCAAATCATACCATACCATGCAAATTATTGTAATTGTATTTATTTGAAAACAACAATCCGTTTTTTTCATCTGTACTGTAATTGAAACTGGATTTTACATATTTCATTATCCACCGAACATCACAGTTACCCTTTTTTTTGTTTAATGTTTTTCTTTTTTTTTTTTTTGTTTGTTTATCTGTCTGTTTCTGTACAGTTATTTGTGCTTTGATACCTTATATTTTAAAGACATGTTAATACACTTAAGTGAATACCAGGGACTAGTGACAGTATGTCCAAAGCGTAAATGACACTGATTATACACACGTACAAATACAAACACACACAAGAGCACTGGCTGAATACTCCAGTTCATTTAGAGTTGTGTTGAAAAAGAACCACTTTCAAAACCATCTGGATTTCAAATTACACTATTCCCAAAAATGTAAATATCACATGACGGTACCCTTAGAATTTAGTAAACTCAAGGTGCATTGCCTGATGTTTATGTAATTGCTATTGTTAGAAAAAAGCCAGTGGACTTTCCATGCCTGCCAACCTGTTCCATGTACAAATATGTCTGTTTTTTTTGCATTTGATTGATGGGTGTTGGATACTGTATTTACATTGGCTGGAATGTGTCCCGTACTACTCAACAAATCAAGTACTTCAAGCAACATGATTCACAGAAGATCCAAATACCTTTAATATTTTACCACTACTTCGATTAGTCTTGAAGGAGAAAAAACAAAAACGATAAAAACGCACAAGTGCATATGTTGGTTCACTTAATGCTTAACAGGTCTATCTTTTCGTAAAAATCACAACTAGCAATTAGTTGTAGCCGATCTAGCAAACAGGAGATAAAATGTTACAAGCATTATAACAAACTGTCATATGTAGATTTCAATATAACGCATAAGTGCAGATATATACTGTGTATGTGTGTGTATATATACACATATCTACACACACACACTTGTACAAGTACTACTATATATAATATATATGTGTGTATACACATATATAACTAATATATAAAGCAGTATTACAGTATACATATTTGTTCTAATGAGCCAGTAGCAAATCCCATGCTGGACATAGAAAAGGCATCCACAACATTACGAAAAATGTACAATTTATGAAACATGGTACAATAAATAGAATAGAATTGCTGCTGTACACAAAAGCAATTTAATTTCACTCATATAAAAATATGTTTTAGTGCAACCTTACGTATATTGATACTTCACATCATTCAGACTCAGGTTTCCAAAAAAGAGGGGAATTACATTTATTACAAAGCAGATACACAAATGTGATATATTTACACATCTTCCTGCTTAATATGCTTATAAGAATATAAGCAAAAAGTAAAGAAAAGGCACACACATCTGTACATTTAAAAGTACCAGACTGGACAAAAATAAGTCCATAAGCGATTTTGGTCAGGCTCACAGATAAGTTAACATTGTATCATTATATATGTACATGTATATGTGTATACATATATGTGTGTATGTGTATTTATACACACCCCTTTCTGACACTTTAAATAAGAAGAAAACTGTTAAAATAGCAAACCAAGTTATAAAAGGCATGCTATACATATATTTAAACTACAGAATAAATTTGCTTGTTTAAAGACTTGTGTCTGTGCGCGTGTGTGTGCATGTCTGTGAATGCCTTTGATATCCACCTGCTCTCCCGTCTGCCCTCGTTCACCTGTTATCCATGGCATCCCCTCCCGAATCCGCGCCCCTGTCCATGCTCGACGGAGACTCCCTCTGGCCGTGCGGACCCAGCGGTCTCCCGTCGGCACTTTGGTTGCTGGGAGCGCTCTGCAGCACAGAGGCTCCGCCCAGCTCGGCGCCCGAGTCCGGGGGTGTGGCGGAGGCCCCGGCCAGCGGCAGCCTGGCCTCTGAGCCGCAGTAGTGCGGGATCGCGACCTGCGCCCTTTCGGCTTGACCCGGGAGGAGGGGGGACAGGGGGTCGCCGGGCCTCTCAGCAGGCTCCTCCGAGGCGATGCAAAGGGAGGCGATGGCCTTAGTGCAAGTCTGTATGCTCTCCTCCTGTCTCGAGTCCTTATCTGCCATGTCTGGGCCCTGCTCCCGGGCTTGCTGGGTGGCCGGACCGGGCGAGCGGGCCAACGGCTTCTCATTCAGCCGCGGCGCTTCCTCAGCCCCTTTTCCGGCGTCTTCCGCCGGGACGTGCAGGGACACCTCGCTGTTGCTTGAATCCTCGGACGTGCTCTTCTGCAGCGGTAGCCGCGTGGCGTGGGACAGGCCCGTGACCGAGCCGGGCACTGAGTGTACCATCTGGATCCCGCCGATGGGGATCATGGAGAAAGGCGTCCGTACCTGCTGCTGCGAGTGCAGCGGGAGGTGGCTGAAGAGGCCCTGGGGCATGCTGGGGCCCTCCTGGCCGCCGGGGGCTTCGGCATGGAGGTACGACGCGGAGCCCTTCCTCTGATCCTGAAAGAAGTGAGACGGGAGAGTGAGTCTTACTTCAGGAGAGCAGCTGAGAATCACCATCGGGTTCCGGAGATGGTTTCGTGAAAAATAAACAATAAAAATGTCCGCCTGAATTCAATGTGCGTTTATATCTCTTGCCTAATGTGTTTCATCTCTTAAATATTTGATTTTAAATTTTCTGGTTGGTTTACAGTGTTGTTGGTGAATTGTTGGAAAAACTGTTAGGGGGAAAAAAAATCACCTTGCTAATATGAACTGGATTCCGAAACAATGCAGCCTAGTAGCAGAATAGTTAAACCGACATTGTCTGCAATCTACCTGCATATTCTTTTTTTTTTTTTACTCATTTCTCAAAAAAAGCAATTTTTAGCTCCATATACTCGAATTAAAAGGCTGAAAGAGCCAACATGGAAATATAGTCAGTTCTGCCTGTGAAGTTTACTTTCATTTAACTGTCCTTGGGAAGCGAGTTTTAACATGCCTTTTAAAGTACAAAACAGCCCTTATTAAACATAACATCGAGTGCCAAGCCTGCATTATGGGCATTGTTCTTTATCTTTATATCCTCCTTTTCCAGGGACAGTGGCCAGAGGGTTTCGAAACATTTAATATACCCTTTCTACAGCAGTATATGAATGTAGCTTTTTTTCATCCTCCAAGGAATCCTAATTAGCCAGTATATAAATAGAAATGTCTTTTTCAGCAGTATTAGGTAAAGCAAATGGTTTTTTTTTCCAGCAGTAATATATGTTTGCACTAAGAAGGTGAGGATTTTTTTTTTCCTTTCCACTTTCCTACGTTGAGGTAACGTTTTGAAATGGACTGGAGAGTTTGCTCAGATCAGAAGGTAGAAGAGCAACCCTTCCCAAAAACAATATTTATATCATTCCAGTTATTTGTTTTATTTAGGTCAGGCATTGACTAAAATATGTGATTATATATGAAGGGTGACCTTGTGAATTTTCCAATGAGGCGAGTAGGAGTCTGGCTGGAAAAACTTCTGTCAAAAAGACTTACCGTTTCCATGTCAGCCAGGGCTCTGTTTCTTTGTCCCATTTCAGGCTGCAAGTACTGCCCTGGGGCCCAGGGGGCGCTGTGGTGATGCGGGCCCCTCCGGGGGGATACAGGCCTGATCATGCCCCGATGCCGGCTTCTGGGGGACAGGTCCCGCCTGCTCGCAATGTCCTTCCCTGGGGACAGTGGTCTCCCCAGAGAGATGGGCGAGAGGTGTCCTCTGGGGCAGAGATCCCTGCGTGGCGACAAGTCCCTCCGGAACATAATGTCCCTCTTGGGGGAGATGTGTCTCAGAGGGGAGGCGTCCCTCCGCAGGGACAGGCGCCCCCGTGGCGAGAGGTCCCTCCGGGGGGACAGGTACCGACGGGAAATGGGTGAGGATTCCCTGAGTGGGGAGGAGTCACAGCCCGGCGAGGACATGCGGGATGGGGAGAGCTCGAACGACGAGGAGCTGTGTTCCGGTGACAGGCCCGGATCCTCTTCCATAGAGCTGGGCACGTCCAGCCGGTTCTTGTAGTCCTCGCCCAGCAGGAACTTTTGGTACTTTGCCATCTGGGCCTCGCCAGCTCTCTCGCTGGGCACCATCAGCTGCGTAATCTGAATGCTGGGCAGGGTGGCGAAATAGCTGAACAGGGGAGGCTTGGAGGATGGGCCCAGGAAGTCGGAGGACGAGGTGGTGCCCTGTGAGGCCGCGATGGCGGTGACGGACAGAGCGGGGGTCCCGTAGGGCTGGGGGCTTGTGCTTCTGGAACGGGTCTTTGGTGTGGAGTCGCCCTCGTATTCGTCATCGTCATCGTCGTCCTCGTCAATCTCGTCGCCGTCTTCCTCCGCCCCGTCCGAATCGTCTGCGTCGGAGAACTGGTGCTCTGCAGTGAGATCGGAGATGCTGGCCTTCCTGGACCCCCTGTGGCTGTCCTCGGCATTGTCTAGAACGAAGCAATTTCACTTGAAAATAAGAACCTAAACATTATAAATGCGGCTGTGGCATATCGCAATACAAATAAAGCGCATTTAGTGCCGTCTTACTCAGGAAATGAGAAGCACTAAACACAATAACAGTCTTCAGTTCACATTTTTACAGATCTTTTACTGCAATCCTATTTTTTTTGTCAGTTGGATAAAAATGGGCCTTAGATTTCACTTACGTCTTCTCCAAAATAACATTTGGAAAACTGGGATCCAAACAGGCAGTGCTTTATTGACTATATCTAATTTGGTTATATTATGGAAAGCTGGCAGCAAAGTCGCTCCTGTTTTTTACCACGCTAATTGTTCCTTGAGAACCACAGCAGCGACCGGCTGAGACCAGTATTTACTCCGTATTTACTCCACCCCGACTGATGGTAAGGGCTGATTCATACCGGCTTCCTCGGCCTCGCCATCGTCCACGGATGTCACCGACACCCCGAGTTCCAGGCACTTCTTCATGTGGGCCTTCGACTTCATGTGCTTCGTCAAATTTCCTGTCAACCGAATGACAAAAAGCGGCCTCAAAGACGGCTTTCAAAATGCGACAGCTTTTATTTGGTTAACTTGACATGCTTTTCATCCAAAGGAATTGAAAATAAGCTTTTGATTTTATGAATTTATAAAAATTTAAGCACTTTACGTAAGAGTACAGCAGTTGCTACGGAACCTTCAGAAACTTGAATCTACACCCTTTCGGTTGTAGTAACAACCACTTTACCTAACAAGCATATAATTTGGATTAATTCATTCCTGTAGGAAATCATTGCTGTTACAAGCCTCTTTTACCTGAATGCTCTCACAATATCATCCTCACAATTCCTCCACAAACTTCTTCAGATCACTGGACGTACCTTTAGTCTTAAAGGCGAAGTTGCAGAACTTGCAGACGTAGGGCCGGACGTCGGTGTGCGTGCGGATGTGCTTCTTCAGCATGCTGGGCTTCTTGCAGCGGATGCCGCATTCCTCGCAAATATACTTCCCCCTGCCTCGGCCCCTCACGTACACGTAGTCCTCGTTGGACTTGTACCTGGAAAGAAAACAAGGCCTAGCTCATTAAGGGCATACAGTGGATAGCTGGACGAATCAACGGGAGAAAATATGTAATAAATTAGACGGGCTGCATTCCTTTAGGTGAACATGGGCATTGAACTTTTAATGGCTTGAAAAAAATAATTTGCCTGCCAAGTTCAACTCCGCATTTTCACAGATGTATCCGCTTGTGGCCATATTTATTTGTTTTACCGTGCACAGAATAGCACCTATTACAAGGCTGTAATTATTTCATTTGGGTGAAAGTCTGACGCAGTTGCCAAGGCGTGCTGTAAAGTTCACCTCTTGCAAGTTTAAAAACAGAATGAGTATCATTTCATTATGTCATTTCAGGATGGAAAACAGTTTCCAAGAGCTAAACTGATCTTCATCATAAAGATGTCAGCAGGAAACTGGGTCATGGACTGCGTTTGTGTGAAGTGTGAAGTATGTTGTTGTGGAAATACGGGGATTATGCAGAGAGGAATGCCCATGTTGCAACAGAATCTCCCACAGATTACATAATCAAGCATTGCTCCATTTCCACCAGGAACCATATACTATAACCCTTTATTTACTTTAAACAAGTATCAGCCAAAAAATCTGAAATCCAAATACTGTTAGCCTTAATTAGCATGTAATTAAGCGACTGGAGTTGTCACCCAACTTGACACATACCCTCCTTCAAAAATCTTGATGCGGGTGGGCTCTGGCTGTTTTGATGAAACATCCTTCTCTCCATCATCTTTAACTTTGTCCCTAGATCCAGTCCCTTTCATCTTCTTCTCATACTTGCTCACATCCAGCTGCATGAGCTCTGGCTTTATCTGAAACGATTACATATAAAATGTGGTCATGTTCTATACAACTATTTACAATGCTCGTTTGTATTTTCACTACACGTGGCCTTCTATGTGAAAATATGTGATGGACAATCAATGGCATTTTTACCTGTTCAAATCTCTGTTTCCATGAAAGTGAGGACACAAGCTTGCCTGTCCCCGGGCGATACATAGGAGCCATGGTGTAGGTTTCCGTGTTCTTCCTCTGCTTCGAGCGAAGTAGTGCTAGGGTTGCCTTGGTGCTCAAACTTGGCGGGTTTGGATTATAAGAGCTAACACACCAGGAACCATAGACAGAGGTAAGAGGGGTTGTCTGTGCAAAATTTGGCTTGGTGTAGTTCAGGAAGCACCAGCTGACACTGGTGGTCGTTCGGAGACTTGGGAACTGAAAGAACTGCTGAACGTCAGCGAGGTCAGTGAGCAGGAGAGTGCTTCCCGCCACACCCCCTCCGTGATTGGCAGCAAGCTGCACCAACATGTTCACTGGCATCTTGCCTCCTGCTGCAAGCTTAATCTCATCTTGAGTGTCACTGGCAGAGAGCATTGACTGTGGGCTAGAACCTGATTCTGCAGTGGATTCATCCACATCCAGCTCTTCTGGGGACTCTCTACCATCTGGATTGTCCATTGTTATCTGCAGAGGTGGAGTGAAACTATCCTTCGGAGGGACTTTGGGTATGTGAGGCACGGTTGGATTCAAAGGTGACTTAGAGGAAGAAAATTCCAATGGAGGTGACACCATCTCCTCTTGGTAGTCGAGTGAGCCATCATTCTTTGAAAAGTCTGGTTTTAGTGACTTGCCACTGTCCTTTGACACACTCGAATTGCTTAGTTCAACAGCACTGAGCTCCTTCACAATCTGACCATACATAGTTTCATCTTTAACCCGTTTTTGCTGCTTGGTCTCAATGAAGAGCTCCAGACTGCTTGCCGGAGAAAGCATGCGTTTACTTCCACCAATATTTGAAGAAGCATCCGTGGTTGAAATAGTTCCAGAGGTCAAAGATAGAGGAATCCCTGTGTTCAATCTCCCTGGCAGGGGTTCAGGAACTTTCCAGAGGGGATAACGTAAAAGTTCTCCTGGAGGACCCAAGATGTTAGATAAATTCAATCCACCTCCATGCTTTGGGCTGGTAATTGTGAGTGAGGCTTGAGACGCGCTGTCTGCACAAATGACCCTTGTGGAACTTGAACTTTGGCCATGTGTAGCCAAGATCTGTGAAACACTTGTGTACATAACACTACCATAGGATGGCACGTGAGTCTGGATCCTAACAGGAACTAACATACCAGGAAGTGAGGGCTGCAGTCCAGCAGGCTGAGTGGCAAAAACTGGCTGAACTTGTTGCAAAAGCACCGTACTTGTGGAAAATGTTTTTGATGCAAAATGGCTAAGATGCTGCGGGTCAGCTCGTGAGGGGTACTGATAGTTCTGGCTACTCGTACCATCAGATTTTGCATCAGTTTGCTCCTGAATGAGCTGCAGTTGAAGAGGTTGATGTGGTTTTTGGTGACCCGGCTGCAGACTGGGCTGCCTGATATGTAGCTTCTGCAGTTGATGTGTCTGAAAAGCGAGGTGCTGTTTGTAACGCTGTGATGACTCGGGATTCCAGAAGAATTCTGGTTGAAATGGCAGAAAGGGAGGCTGTGCTATGCTACTATGATGAGAGGAGTACAGCATCACTTCATGGCTCAGGAGTTCAGGGCGTTCACTTTCTGAGCCCTGTTGAGATGTTTTCTGGCTGAGCAAGTAGCCCTCTTGCTGACTGTCCTCACTGGTGCTGTGTTGCAATGGATTACGATATGGACCTAGTATTGGCTGCACACCTCTCTTTGACCGTGCTACTTCAGCAGCTGCCGCAGTGGTACCACCAACCAACGATGAAGTCGGACTGTGCCACGCAGAAATATGGGGGCTACCTTGCACATTCTCTGAGTGTTCATGCTTAACACTCATTTCAAGACCTTGCTCCTGCACCACGGTTTCAGGGTAGACACTCAGGGATGCCTGCCGCACCAAGTAGCCCCGTTTCCTCTCCTTCATAGCAGAAGCACTTGTGTAAACTTCCCCTTGTCTGGATGAAGTGGAAAGGCTGCCATAGTCGAATGACTTGCTACGTATTTCAGGGATCTCTGTTGGCAAGGCACAAGGTGCCTGTTCTGAGGAAGAGCGTCGCATCTCCCTCTGCTGGTGATGACTTGGTATGGAAAGAGAGTGTCCACTTCCTGGCACCGTTAAAAACTCAGACTGCTTGCCAAAGTCATCTTGCTTAGTTGGGGAGACTGACTTAATGCTTTCCTCTCTGTCAAATGACATTGAGAAGCTTGAGCTGTGAGACAGATTACTCTCTTGGCTGGGGCTCCTGGATAGGCTGGTGCAGGTTGATTCAAAGCTTGATTCCCCAGAGGAGTGCTCCAGTTCAGCCAGGCGCAGGCGCTTCTTTTTTGGAGGCAACTTTTCTGCAGGAAGCTGGGAAAGGGTTTCACTTCTCTGTGGCCACTGGAATTCTTCCACATGTTTCTCTGGTTCCTTAACTGGTACTTCTGGCTCCTTTTCTGATTTGTCTGGCTCCTCTGTCACTCTGATTTCAGGCACTTGGATGTTAGGTTGACGTACCAGTTTGTGGGGCATGTGGTATTGCTGGGTTGGCGGCAGTGCTGCTAATTCACTGTCGCTCTGTTGTTGCTCCATGCTTTCAGATCTTAGAATTGATTCTGGACTATGCATTTCTTCTGTATTTTCGGTGTCTGACAGCTCAGAATACTGACTGGAAGGTTTGTCTTGCTGGAAACAGGGGTGCTCAATTGATTCAGACTTCTCGAAGGAACTAGGCCTGCTCAACGAATTTGTGTGTTGAATGACAGAGATTACATTGCCACCAGCCTTTCGCTCTGCATCCGGGATAAGCACCACATCTTCTGAAGACATACTAGCAGCAGTATCAAAGCTATCTGATTGGCTGTGTGAGCTGTACATCTGTCCTCTGCCTATAGGAGTGGCTCTTGAGATCTCTTGACTAGCTTGCCTTGAATCATAGTCCCCAAGTGACACAAGCGTTTCAACAGAGCCACTATGGTCACTGCCATACTGAACAGAGCAGTCTTCTTCCTCCCCAACACTCTTCTCCTTCCTTCGCTTCCTGGTGGCCGGTTCTGTCATTCCTATTTTAGTACCATATAACCCGTATGTCACACGCATATCAGCCAGATCTAACCCAGAGCCACGATCCCCGTGTTTCAATGCTCCATAAGGAAGAGCGGTATTTTTGGGGACAGTTCCATAGCTCTCAGATTCTGCATGCCCTTCATGCGCTGAGTGCTCAAAAGCAGCCTGCCTCCTGAGCCTTCTGAGACCTGCTGAACCTGGGTAGAAGACATCATCAGAGGTAATCATCTCATCAAAGGAGTGGCTCACTCTAAGAGCTTGAGGTACGTTGAGAGTTGTCGGGGAGGACGTTGGCATTGAGTTGCTCCTTATGAGTGGCCCTGAATCAGATGGTGCTTCCAGGTGGCCTGTGCTACTTGTGGTGTACTGTTTCGGCTCACAACCAGTAACGATCTGCGGGGCTGTACTTTCACCCCTGAAAAAAACATTGGGATTTAGCTTCATGGCATTTTCATCCTTCAAGAAGAGATGACCGATATGATCCTCAGAAATCTTGCTCATGCCCAAGTCAAGCATGCCACCAGTTTTTTCATTTAAGTCAATTGTACTGGAGTCTTGACCAGGTACAGCTGCCATTCCTACTGTCAATGACTGCCGCGGTCTGGAGTTAGGCCTGTAATACCAAGTCCTCCCAAACATGATCTCCTCGTAGGATTTTACATTGGTGTTGGGTGGGCTGATCTGTTGCTCAGCACTCTCAGAGCGTGAGAAGTATCCGGAGTCTGTGCTACCTTTGCTATGCGGGCTCAGCAGGTTTAAGGAAGGCTCAGAGTCCTTTTTCTCAGTAAGTTTCAGGACGAGCTTCTGTTTGTTGGTATGAGATTCATCCACTCGGTTTCCACTATGAGCACCGATGGGAGGGCCTTCCATGTCTGTGAACGGGGGACACTCCATGGCTGCGGATGGAATGCCCTGTTTTGGAACAATCAAGATAGGCACTTTCATGGAGCCAACAGCCTGCTCCTCAGCTGGGTCCGCGTAGGCTGGCTCATTGCCCTTATCTATTGTGCTTTTCTCAGCTTCGAATGATATTTGTGGGAGAGGGCTAGCCTTGTCCAAATACATTGAGCCTTCGCCGGTCTCCTCATCCGTGTCTGTACTTTGCTCACCATCTGAGTGCACCTCCGCCTCCCCCACTGAGGATGCTTGATCCATATCTGCGCGTGTAGCTGCCAGTTCTGAAAAGGGCACCAGCCCTGCTTTAATGGCATGGGCATGAGATTTTCTGTGTTTGTACAGGTTGCTTTTGGTTTTAAAGGAAAAACCACAGGGGACACATGGGTAGGGGCGTTCGCCAGTGTGCGACCGGATGTGCTTCTTCAGCACGCTGGGTTTAGCACAAGCCCTTCCACAATAATGACAAATGTACTTCCCAGGCTTCTTGGGCTTCTGTTCCTTTTTATGCGATTCCTCCGGCGGCTCGATCCCTGTCTGGGAATACTGGCTAAACGAGGCAGGTAAACTTGGAGACTTCCTGCGTGGGAAGACCCCGGCATGTCCACGTGAGTGAGCGGAGAAAAGGTCGTCTGAGGTGAGTGAGGTCAGGCGGTTGGCGAAGGGCCAGCCGTGAGCCTCTATGCCAGGCTGTGGCTTCGCCCCCGACAGGTACCTTTCTTGGATGGGCTGTTGTGGATACTGATGTGGCAATGGGTAGGCATATGTGTTAGCAAAAAGCGGAGGGTATGGACTGTCTTGTGACAACTGGCCAGCTGTTGAGGACAGGTGCTTCTGGGAGCTGTACTTTTGTGCCGAGCCGGTGATGCCGCCACAGGCACCATCCCCACCACCACTGGGCGGACCTTCTCGGTGTGGATGCCTTTTTCCTTCCAGGTCAGGGAAAGTACTTCTTTTCGTGCCAGAGGTGGGATCTGAGACCCACTTCCTCTGTAGTGGAGTTTTCTCCCGGGACACCTTGGTACCCTTTGGACCAGCAGCAGATTCCAGCGGCTCCATAATTTCCTGTTTTTATTCAATCCGTATCTTCAATGGTCGTGTCCGTTAAAACGTTATCGACATAGATAGATATCTGTGCCACGCGTGTGGTTTCTAGATTCCATGTCCTTCCATGTTACTTTACATGTGTGTTTTTCCACGTCTTATGTATTTCCAAAATGTCTGTCATAAGCATCAGATCATTTATAACTTGTGAAATGTTCTCAACATTCTCAGGTTGCAATCAGTTTAATTCCTTCCAATTTTCAATTGATTTGATATGAAGAATTTTGACCTGTCTGGAAGACAATACATAGAAGTATTTATTATCATAGCATTTTAAATAAATTAGAAAAACAAAAAATGTGCTTAAAAAACATAATGTCCGCTGTTACCCGTACCTAACATAAATTTAATTTTATTACTGAGTAATAGTTGTAATTTAAAAGAAGGTACTCACTTCTCCCCTGGTTTTCTCAACTCTTTGCCTTTACATCACCTAGAGTAAACAAAAAGAGGAATATTTTCAGCTTAACTAAATATTGAGTGAAATAACATTCACGATGAAGAACAAATATGTAACCGAGTTAATTTTACGTGTGGAACAAATGCATAGCCTCATTAAAGGTTGGCTTCAGTGAATGAAATTCAGCTTAAGCGTGTGTGTTTCTTAATCTTTCTCAGAACACAGCTTTTGTGCGAGCTGCTACTGAATGCCGCCGTGAGTCATCATTAACCACCATTCCCACACAGTTCCTCAAAAGACATAAAAGATGTAAAAATAGCCTGTAAAGCGCGAGTGACGTAAGGTGCCATATGAACGTGGGCGAGATGAGCCCCTGAAAGGGCAGGCAGTAAAGGGGTCAGTGCCATTTTTCCTTTCCATGAGTCTCTCGTTTTAGTTCCTCTAAGAGCCTGGATGGGTGGGTCTGACAGCACATGCATTTACTACTTATACTCTAGATATTTCACATATCTACACCTGCACGCATGGGCACTTGTACTCTAGATATTTCACATATCTATACCTGCACGCGTTGGCATTGGAGAGGCATGGATACCAGTTTCGAGGGGCCCAGATCTTTATAAGAGCCTCAAAATAGTTGGAAGTTTGGAAGCTTGGTTGGCAAAATATACTAACTCCCCCAGCTCAGCAAAGTCTACTGAGGGGGACCCTCACCTTGCTTGGGGCCCCAAGGTGACATTTTACCAAGGGGCCCAGACTGTCTAGCTAGCTGCCTGCCTGCATGTATGGCCACAATCTGGCCCCAGCTCATTTCAGTTGTCAAATAAATTGTCATTTCAGGCAAAACACCCGCCTCTCCAGCTCCTCCCGAAGAGCCTTGCATTCGAACCCTAGCCTCACATAATCCCTCCTAGACAGACATCCAATCACAGACAGACAATGTCACATTCTGGCGAATGAGACATCACTGGCCCTCCTTTACAACAAGGTTACTGGGATCGTCAACATTGTAACACCTGTCCCCTTTCTAAAGAACAGGACTCGAACACCTGTCTGTTTCGACCCCACTGCTGTTGAATGAGCTTTCCTGCTCTCCCAATGATGGAATTCTTTCCACTCTGGAACAGGCTGTTGTGTTTAATCCCACTTGTTTCTGGCAATCCGTTATATCTGACTACATTTGTGTTCAGCTCATATTTTTCATTTAATACATTGTTCTATTGTCCAAAGTCATTCTGTTTTATTTCTTAATTTTTCTGCATTTTGCTATATATATATCACAGGTGAATATTATGAACCGTTATTGATATTATTACTTAGGCACAGTTTGTTTATGCTACTCTGTTACTGAAGGAAACACTGACCCCAAAAGTAGCCCAAAAGAAAATCACTGGAATTCATAGCACTTCAAACACTTAATTTCAGTTTGTTTTTTTGGTCATTAAGATAATCGACCATCCTTTACACTAAACGCATACAAAAGAGTAAAGCCAGGATGAAAGTCTTCAACTAAAGGCTGTTATTAATTAGCTGATTAGGGCCTGATTACAGTACTGTAATTATAAGATATAGGTAACTATGAATGAAATAGTTCATATATAAATGTCTGCATAGGAACCAAAACAGTTTTCACACTGTAAACACCTTTTCCATTTGTTAAGCTGATACATTAGATGATACTGTTCACAGCTTGTCCACCTTACAGCAGTGGATTATGCAACCTTAATGACAAAACAGCATGGTGACTCCAAGCGACCACTAAAGTTTACTTCTGTAATAAACATGGAAACACACTTGGATATAAGACACAATAGCACATGATGCGGCATAGCCTGACCTTTAAACAATGAGGCAACACTGACATTGTACGACAATTTCATTCATTTCGTCTAATGGGTCACAAGCTCTCCCAGAACCACATAACTGGGACGTGAATATGCTCTTCTGTTCTGAAGAAAGGAATATATCCACACGGGCCGAACAAACAGACAAAAGACTGACGAATTCGGTTTCAATGTCGTTGAAAAGCAGCATAGAGTTGATTTTTAAGTACAAAGACACAGGATGCTGGTCTTTCCTTTGCATAGCACATGCCTGGTAGCAACCACAGCCCACCTACCTCTCACCAGCTGAAGCCAGGAAAGTGATTATGGTTTTGGGCTTCTAATGCCAGATTGTGATGGACATGATCTAGATTTGAGTTCTGAGGGGACCTTAAGGGTATACAACCAGGATTCATAACTCAAATATGTATGTACACATACATACATCTTCCAGCACTTTTTATCTAGTACATGGTCATGGTGAACCAAAAGCCTGTCCTGGGAAACAGAGGGTACAAAGCAGGGGACATACTGGACAGGAGGACAGTCTATCACAGAACACCCAGTACTAGTCAAATGTTTGCACACACCCAGTTGAGACCCTAATTATCTTTGCTTTAAACCATATACACCTCTATTCACATGATTAACAGTCTGTCTTATGGACTAGTGCGTCAAAATTTGGAAAATTTGGGTCCAACCAGCACATATTTTTAAGTAGCAGAGAGGATGAATGCATGAGTCAAGCACGGAGCAGGCAGCTTTTTGCTTTGCTGGTGACAGGGCTGGTGATCTTTAACAAATCCATAGCAATCTCAACCAGCGCAGCTATCATAGTACATTTCACCGGCATGCCATTCCGTCAGGAATATGGCTGATTGGGCGTTTTTCAGCGAGATAACGACCTGAAACATGTCAAAATTGTACAAGAACTATCTAGAGAAGAAGGAAGGTGAAGGACAACTCAAACTAATGAAGTGGCCTCCTCAATCTCCAACCCCCCTAGTAAGTTTATGGGGCAAAGTGGACAGAAGAGCAAAGTAGCCCAAAAGCACCCAATATCTCTGGGAATTGCTGCAGACATGCTGGATGACTTCCTGCTGAAACTTAAACGAATGTTCTTGATGCTATGGTCAGGGGAAATGGTAGTTATTCTGAGGAATCAAAACTATAGAGAGAATTTTCAATTTTTTTGAACACTGGTTTTGCTGTGTGAAATGTTCTTTGTGTGTGTGTGTTTTTTCCTTTTTCAAATATTTACAGGAAAAATATATGATGCAAACATTAAGGAAATCCTACTTTTCAGAAACTGACCTCTGGCCTACTTTGTAATGCAGGCTATCACTTCAAACACGCCTGTGTCTCGGGAATCTCCTGTCTCCCGCGTCAGGAATCTCCCGACGGACCAGCGACACCTCATCCTCCGAGGCCTCGGGAACCCAACCAGGAGGAGCACTCCACGGGGTCATGAAGTATAAGCTGCCCCTGAAGCATCTACACACATCTGCGTACTTTGAATTATTTCAGAAATAAAATCGGGACAAGAAGGCAGCTCTGTGGAGAACAACCATTCTCTAAAATCCAGGTGGTGTTATTTATTTATTTTTTTCATTTTCTCCATCACTCAAACAGTCTTCTGAGGTCTAATTGAGTATAAGAGGCTTGGCCTACAATGTAAAGAACTGCAGCTCACAGGAAGAGCAGTGGTTAGCCTAGCGAAAAGGAACTAATCAAAGTGATGTCACTGCTACAGAGCACTCAGATGTGCTTAATGAACTCCGCTAAAAAAGGAGCTTGTTGTGTTAATTAACCTGTCTAAGATAATATGGATAGAAGGATCCGGGCAAAAGTGCTCCTTGAATCACTATTCATTACTGTATCAAAGCTGCCCAGACTGTTAACATTCTTCTGTTTATTTTTAAGTACAAATTATCATCAGCATCATTAGCAAAAGAGGCCTTCTAATTAATGTTAATTTTCGACACAATTCTACAAAATTGTAGATTTAGCTTCTTTTTCTTGCTTTTTCTAACAAAATTTGGCCCTGAAAGAATAATGTATGGGATATGTTTTTTTATTTTTTTATTTATTTTTTTAAATGAACAGTTATTATCTAACTTTTTGGGTAACGAGTGTACTACTTGTTGCTAACGTAATACTGAGCAGTCGGAGTCTGTTTTGTTTTTCTCTTGGTTTAATAGTTATTAATGGAGTTCATCCATATTATGTAAGGCACTGTTTGGATGCCATTTTCATGGGGAAAGGAGAAGTTAAAGAATTGAACCGAATTGTGTGACAATTATATTTATATCTCCGGAACATAGCTGAAAATACTCCGCGGCACCCTTTCGACACCCACGGCGAGTCATACGCGCGGAGGGACGGCACGTAGGAGGCATACGGCAGACTGTGGAAGAACATTAATCCGAAAGGGAGAGGAAGGACATTCTATAGGATTCACAGGAACATCGATCCACATGACTCACTGCGGTTATGTAAGTGAACGGCCTATGAATATTCACACAGGAAAAGGGTCGTTTCCACCCCGGCTGAGGTGCGGCGTCCCGATAAATATAAAATGTGACAAGAATACAGGCACGCGCGCACGCTTCCCAGCTGATCTGCCTTCCCTGATGAGCACAATGCTGTGGTACTTACAGTGTTGGGCATTTCAGGTCCAGAAGCTACAAATCCAGACCAAGATTTTGTTTCTACCAACCAGTTGAGCATA
>JAODJU010000039.1:6405363-6427743 GCA_026776725.1 Gnathonemus echidnorhynchus
CTCTGGCACGCCCCCCCCCCTCCCCATACCAGAGCTACACCCCCTTTTCTTATCCACCAGCACTGCTTTCTTTTTCAGACCTTAGGTGGTTGTGGGGGGGACAAGGCGCAGCCAGCCCCTCCACCATCCGCACAGGCACTCCGGGCCGCCGGGAGCATGTGACATAGTGCCCTACAGTGAACCCTGTGCAAACTCTCTAGGCCACCGCTGCAGCCTCCGACACAGAATGAACCATTATTCTCAAATCCGAAGTGACTCACGGATTGACACGCCAGCCACCTCAAAAGCTGGGCGTTGTTACTATGGCGATTCAGGTTATGATCATCGCCCAAGGGTACAAGAGCAATGCCCACCTCCCCAACCCCCTCACCCGGAGAGCACTAACTCTTGGGGGCGGTAGATCCTGCTTCCTGCTCCCCTACCCCCGGCAGAACTGCTGCGACTGTAGAGCTGCGTTAGCGCCCGGGGCGCCGTGTTGGAAAACCACAGCGGGCGAGAGGAAAACAACAGGGTTCATCTGCGCTCCGCACACGCGGAATCTCCGCGAAACCGGGAGGACACACCTAGGTTACTGTTACACCTCAGAGTCGGGCTGGAAACAATGGCGAGACCAAGACTCTACGGCATGTTTTTGAAACCACTGTCGTCTTTTAAATGCATTAAGCGTGGGTAGACGGAGCACTGTCTGGTGGAGAAGAGGAAGCAGCTTTATACCGTGTATTTATTTGTCGCGATGTGGAACATTATGGCAATGGCAACTTTAAAATTAAAACACTCAGGTACGGAGCAGAGGAAAAATCCAGTTCAAAACAACTATCAATGTGCCACTCTTAGCGGGTGTCACACACACACACAAATTTACACACATATATATGAAAAAAACATCTAATAACGCACAAGAGATTTTCCCATCCGGATCTGAACTTGCAAGCCCAGGTGCCGGTCAAAGTTCGGGGACCCCTAAGCAGGTGAAGGGCATCAGGAGTCCTTCTGAAGCGGTAATTAAGCCAGAAGCAGCCGAGATGTAACATTTTAATTCACAACTTCTGCTCGAACGCGCCTCCCCCGCGAGTCTCTGCACATCTGGAGTGGAAACAATGCAAATGACGGGCGAATGTGTGCACTCTTAGGGGACGGCGGAGGAAGAGGGGTGACTTTTCTAATTAATCTGCACTTTACACATGGATAACCTGAAAATAATATCAGCGGCACTTTATATGGAATTATCAGTTGTATATATTTTATGACATTAATATATTTCTAAGGTCTATTATACGTTTAATGACTATATATTCAGGGTAGCTAGAAAATAAAAATACACATAATTTAAGTAAAAACCTGCCAATGCGGCTTCAAAGTTGATTTTGTCCGGTTTCCGAACTGACTTCTGTGTTGCATATGGTGCAGCGACCGCCGTCGATGGCTGGAAACCCCTTGCCGCCCCCCTCTCGTCTGCTAACACGTCATGGAACATTCCCGGAACGGGCCAGCGTCCCACCCACCTTCCCTCTCCCAGAGACGCGCACACATACATACGGTTTACATGCAAATAACAGACCGCGGCGATTTATACCCAGATCGCGCTCCGTCCACGGCGGCGGACGAGCCGGGAGCACGAAAGACGTGCTTCAGGTCGGAAAGTGCGGAGGGGGATGCGCGCTTCCGGCCGCAGATTGAACAAGTAAGTTCATTACAAGGCTTTTGCCCGCTGCATCTGCTGTGCAAATTCCTCAGGATATTACGCAACATTCTTAATCTGCATGCAAGCAACTGGGATTTCCCCACATATCCGAGTAAAACGGCACAGAACCCCCTACACGATCGTATTATTCAGCAGCCTGTGACAAAATGTTGCAGCAGAGTTACGCTGCTGACCCACTGTCAAATCACTCACCTTGTCACATTTAAGGTGCATCCAGACACGTCCAGCTACATCCAGAAAGGAAATGTCAACCCTTTGCCAGCAGATTGTTTAATAAGTCCTCTCTCTCTGATGACCAAACAGTCCGGATCGTTTCGGGAAATAGGAAGAGAAGGCAAGAGAATAACTAAGCTTCGGGCAGACTTCTCATGACATGTAGTGAGTGTCGTTCTTCAAAGACGCTGCGCTTCTAGCCGCCCGTGTACGGAAAAAGAAGATAAAAACACTGTCACCGGATTCCTCCTCTTTGCGAAGTTTTTTGAGCAGCCGAAGCTAGAGAAGGAGCCTGCGATCAGGAGACAGACAGGGTTATTCCTGGCACCACTTCCCAGAATAGAAATGGGGAGAGAGCGAAGAGAGCGAGCGCGCGTGTGTCTGTGTGTGTGTGCGCTCGTGTGTGTGCGCGTGTGCTTGTGACGTCATCGGATCCCCCAGCGCGTCCCGGAGTGAGGCTGCGGCGAGGCGGCGTCAGGGAGAGATGGAGAAAGCTCCCCGCCAACCGCCTCCTGGGCACTCCGCGCGCAGGGAACTCCCTCGGTGCCGCGGCCGCCGCGTGCCGATCCGCGGGACTGGAGGAGACGCGCCCTGTCAGCGAGGTGCGCCATTCGCGCGCCGTGCAGTGGCGCGCTCCATGTCCCCAGCCCCGTCTGATCTGCCTTAAATTACTTAATTACCACTGATTAATCCAATGTATAGTGCGCAGTTCCGATTATTAAAATGTTCTGTAGAATGGGAACGGTTCTTTAAAATGTAATACATTTTCTTACAAACAAAATACACGATATGAGCGAGATCCTTTTAACTATTAGGTAGCCTATTTTCGTTGAATTACATCTGTGTATGCCCCCCGCATTAAAAACGTATTACTAAAATAATGCTATGTTTAAGACGTTTATGTATTGTCTGTTCGTTTGACTTATTTATTCCATTATTATTTTGAATCAGAATAGTACGTGACATGCTGCTTCCCTAGCAGAACACCAGACAAGACACAAGGCAGTTCATATCAGCCAATTACTGAGGAAATATGCTTTAAATTAACTTTCAAGCAAACAGCATAATATTTAAATGAAGCAACCTAATGGTTTTAATTCAGGTTTCCATGCAACCCGTATAAACAGGAAAAATACCCGTTATGCCTCTGCAGCTGACTGTCCCAGGAACACCCCTGCACCAGTCCTGAAGATTTTAGGAGACGTTTAAATCTGCGCTGAGGACCTTGAGGACAGACAAAGCTGGTCACCCGTGAATTAGACGTTTCCTTTCGGTTTCGTTATGGCTTGGCTCCGATGAATCAGTTACGCCGATTACACGTAGTTATATCTCATAGTTGTAGGGTTGTTGTTTTCAAATTATGCCTAATTTGAAGCAATTCCTAGATTGCTTACAAAATCAAAGTAAATTTATGGGGGACGATGAACACTTTAAGTTCTGTGATTTAAGTTCTGTTTTTATTGTAAGTTGTATACACATCTTACGATTGTAGTTTCAAGCAGTAGGTTTGCCGTTTTTCTGCGCGTCAGTTGCCTTTTGGTGCTTTTTAAGTTGCTAATTGTTTTTGGGTGAATCACGCATTCTGCTCAGATCTCGGATTCCCCGCTCGTCTTCCGTAATTGCCCTAAGATATTGTAAACCCCTGTTTCTGGGAACCAATTGGGAAGATCCCAGCCTCGCCGTCACATCCTGCAAACAATTTACGGGGCTGGAATGAAGAGGAAGATTACAATCTTGCAACCCTTCAGAATCCTACCTCTCACTGCATTACACAATGGCTTAGGCATACACAAAATGGTTGGAACTGGTGCCAAAGAGAATCTCTCATAATACCTGAGTGGGCGCACTGGCCACAGTTCATTGAGATCAGGACATGGATCATCACATCTTACACCTGGTTGAATACACTGCATAGCTGAATCGTAAGGGTTGACATTACACTACGAATATACTTGGTATTACGTGAAGACAAATAGGACAAGCCTTCAGCTTAAATGCTCCCTTTGTTTTGGGGCTGTAGACCAGAATACCTAATTTAAGAATGTTCACACCCATTTATTTAATTTCCATGCTTCTTACTTGTTTCCAACCTGAAATTGATCAAGGCACACCCAAGTTTCTAGGAAAAGTAAAGCTGAGCAACCGGCTACATATGTACAAGAAACTATGATACTCTTATGCAAACCAGTGTTGTTTTCTGTGAAATTCTCCATCGTGACGTTTTATGAGTTATTTGGTACAGTCGCTGACGTCACAGTCGGCCACGGGACTGAACCCAAAGGCCATCTGCTCGATGCAAACTCACAGGAGGGTACCCGCGGAAGGTATTATGACAATACCGCTTAGGGATATGTGTGTACAAGGTCAGGATCTCACATCTGCGTTTGCTTCATCACAGAGGTGTCATACAGTAATGCTTCCCAGGTAAAAAAGGAGCGGTTTCCAACACAATGGATCTTTGACATGTTTTTGATTGTCTCCGCTTACTCACCAGAAGTCCCGCCCCCTACTTTTTTTTAAACTCCTCTGATAATTTTTTTTTTCCCCAGAGCAATCCTCCACCTTCACAAAGCCCTTGGACCTATTTGACTAACAGCACAGTCAGAGCGTTGTCATAAACAGAAATCCCTTTTCTTCTTTGGGGGCGGAGTTACTGGGAAATTACATAAGGACGGCTTGATTCTGACAAAGTTCAATTTAGCTTAAAGGTAACACAGGGTGGTTACGCGACGTGAGAAATTACTTTGGCTTGGGTTCACCATTGTATACCTGTCATTACCTGCTCTCCCATCATAAACCACTAGGATCAACTCCCTGAGCTGCTGATGCAGCTCTTTTTAGGTATTTCTGCACACAGTACTGAATTTAGACAGCATTATACACTACTTTTGCAGCCCTATTGAGTTTTTTTTTTAATACATATTTTCAGTGCTGCTTTTAGCTGAAAGTTCATTGTCGAAACATTTTTGCTTGATTTTAGTATTACATTTTTGTATAATCAGGCATTGGAATTGCTTTACACGTTGGTCTCAACTGCAATTTATTTCTTTTCTACATCCACCTTTGACTTGATTGCCTGAGGTACCTGCCCCGGACCTGCCTGGCTGCTGTACTATATGACAATATATTGTGCTTTCCTGTGATGCTTGGATGCATTTGTGTGCACACTGCAGGTCGCCTAAAAAATGCAAACTTCCATTGCAGCACAGTCACCTTTCCCTGGTGGCGACTGCTACACCAGTATAGAAATGAGTCAAAGCTGTAGTCAGCGCTGGTTAGTGGAAGTCATGAACAGATTCAATGCTAATTAGAAATAAGAATGGGAAATTCAAATAGTAAGTAAAGCATGTGCTATGTGTTTGGTCACACGTGGGCAACTATCTGAGAATGGTCAACTCCAGTGCCATTCTAGACGATCAAAGGCTTTGCACTCAACTTTTGACGTGCTTAACAGAGACCTCTAGTGGTTGTACTCTGGCAGCGCGTCCTTTTGTACGAGAATGTCATTCATGTCCTAACAGAACACGACAAACTTCCGACAGCTAAAACGTCACCCTTATGGAAATTCCAATTCCAAACAGGTAGTCTAAAATTATATGTGAGGTAGTCTACCAAACAGGTAATTTAAAATTCATTTGCTTGTAGGGGATGTAGACCACAGGTGCCCAGTATGAACTGTTGGAAGATGGATGGATGAATGGATGCAGGAAATGTACATGCAGGTTAAAATTTCCGTCATTAGTAGAAGCGGCTGAAAACCTAGGCATTCTGCTGATGATGGTACCCCTCCTGAGCCGGACCATCAGGAGCTGGGCTACCATGTGCTAAAAACATGACATCCATAATGTCTGGTTCAACAGAACAGTTCCACTTTGAAATGAGACCAGAGCTTGCACAGGACCATTTCCACTGTTCAAAGATGTTTGCATTTCTTTTAATGTCATCTGACAAACCACCCATGTCTGTACAGCAGTGGCCTGTAGCCCCCCCCAGAACATTCCGTGACCTTTGTCTTCGCACAGGGTCGCTGGATTCCTCTGCCTTTCTGCCCACACATATCTCCCTTTTTAATGACAGTTTCATTAATATATTAATATATAATATGATTGCCTATAACTCATTTTGAAATATTCATTGTGTATTAATAAAGGTACTTAATCCTATTCACAGGGGTCACTGCTACCTTCGGGTTTCAAATAGACGTCCCACTGGGATGAAAGGTGACAGACGTGTGACGGAACTGGTGCCCGCGTTGTCGCTCTGAGATTAGGGCCAGGCTCAAGATGGCCGCCGTTGACAATGCATGGTCAACAATGGCTATCCAGTCGTATTTACTTGATGTTACTGATTAGTTATTCCTGGAGATAAGCCATTCCAGTTTCTCATCAACTAAGTTAATCACTTCTGATTAACAGAAGTGTGATTAACAGAAGTGATCATAACCTCAAAAAGATATGGGGTGTTTCTCAATAGCAAGAAAGCAAAGATTGTGCTTGTGGTCTTGGCAAGACTGAACTTGCCTCCCAAGAATGAACATACGGTGCAATGAATCATGGGATTGATTTTGTTTGGCGGGGATGCAACTGATGTATCCTTGATATTTGAGGCTGTCCTTGTGTACCTGTGTTCTCAGTATTGGACCTGGTCTTCGGCAATGGAAGAAAACGTAAAACGGGTACAGGAGGACACAAGCACGATCAAGTACACATATTGAAACACACCCATAGCGATAAGCTTGAATTACACCCTCAAACTGAACCTTTTTGATTGGATGCTTCTGGCTCCTGATGCCATTTTATTCTCAGTGTTATATGACTTGCCAGTGGTCACCAGTTGCTTCTAAATCTCTGGAAAAAGGCACATGAGGATACCATGGTATATGCGGAAGATGCGGGTTGTTGATTTAGACTAGTCTTTGGGTGAAGACAATGAGGGGGACAAAAAAATAAACAAAAAACACCCAGACCAAAGTCTGTGGCCGTTCCAGAGTGCATCGAGGAAATGGGCTTGCAGAGAGCGGCATGACTAAAGGGGATGCAGGCAGCGTGAAAGGCAGGGTGCCAGCTGCATGGGCATGAACCGCCGTGCCAAGCGTTAGACCCATTATCTCTGAGTGGCCTAAGGAGCAGCGGGCTTTTATCCGACGTGATTAATGCATCGCACAAAACGGACGCTTTCGTTTTAACCGGGCACGCAATTCTCAACAATTCCAGTTGCGCTCTTTGATCAGTGTAGATCTGCAACCCCCCTTACCAAGCCGGGATTTAAACACGCGACCTTTTCGGGTCGATCGGGTCCGCTGGCTAACCGCCACGCCGGCTGCCGCCGTACACACGCCACCGGAGGCCCGTTCTAGAGTTCCGTAAGACGTCTTTGGTGTCTGCTTTCTGTTACAGAAAAAAGAGGGGGGTGGGCTACAGTCACAACTCTGTGAGCTCCGTAGCTTGTTCCTGTTAGCCGTCCATGGGTTTATTTAAAAAGAAGAAGTGTTTAAATATGGCCGAAAAATGAGATAAACAGCCATTCAGTCACCAAGCGCATGATAATAGGACCACTTCGTTTAGAGATAACAAACAGCAGATGATAAGCTCTGGTCCCCGGCGCAGTTTGTGTTGCACTTGACCATGTGCGATGCATGACAAAGCGAGTGCACGTTTGTGACACTGCCGGCTTTGTTTTTATCACTTGCTGGGCATCACGACTCTTTTTTTTTTTTTTTTTTACAAATCCCCGTTAATCATCTCCCTTGTCAGCTTGGCTTATGTGATTTCACAGGCACTGTTTGGTCAAGGCCTTCTCTCTTGGTCAGGTGGCCACCCATGTTTTGGGTCCAGGCAGCCGTGTTTTGACCCCCTTGCTAGCTACATCCCAGTGGCACCCAGCAGCGTGATCCCAGCACAGAGCATCCTGACTGCCAAAGATTCCACTTCCCGTTTCTGGACCTTTTCACTGTCATGTCTCAGACTCCCTAGGCTGGAATGCATATTGTGACTACATAACAACAAGTGCCAAGTGTCCTTCCAGATGCTAATAACTTCCACACATCGTTTAAAATTTCAGGTTCGGTCACATAGCTTCCCTTCCCTGTGAACAGAACCAGGCTTTTGGCACCATCTGGGCTCCGTGGGTTCAATATAACAATCTTGTTTAAAATAATTCCGTTCTCGTCTTGAGCCGTTCTAGTACCGACACTCTTGGTAGTGACTTTCATGTCCACCAGTTGACAGCGAATCACGCGTGACTGGACTACATCAGCGAATCCGACAGCATGGAATGCAGACGCGAATCTAACGATGTCTAGATTCATTCAAACTGCCGCAACAATCGTCCATTCAAGCTGCTCCCTGTTCAAGATCCTATTCAGCAGGTCTCTGGCCCCAGAAGCCTCATTCAATGAGGAGTTCAGGTCCTTTGTGGTAGATGTAATAGGTAGCTTTTGCACAGTCCAATCAACACCTTTGCAGAAATACAGCTATCTGTGATTAACAGTGTGGTTAAATCAAGCAGTTTTATGAGGAGAACTTATCACTAATTAGGAGGTCAGGACAAGGGCGAAAGAAATGCGAGAGACAACAGATGTCTGCAGGTCCTGTTCATTAGATCGATGGGCCAGACTTTGATGTTGGTAAACAAACACAAACACCAGTCTGATGCCAGCATTTGTATATAACCATTATACCAAACATCCTTAGGCCTTCATGCCGAGTGCTATTTTAGGGTTCTACTGTAATGTACTCACCAGACGGGGCTTTCTGCCCTTGTCCTGGTCAATGTGGACACACTTCGCCTGGGGATGCTGCAGTTTTGCGCTTATATAGAATAAAAGCACATCAAGGGAGTGCAGTCGCACCCAAATTAGAACCGTAGGCGAACGGATGAATGACGTAATTCTCACGTGAGATCCGAAGTGCCTCGGTCGAGAAATTTCCAGCCAAATAATGGTCAAGACTGGAAATGAGCAGAAAAGGACGGTTGCGATGGGACCGTGGTGGAGAGGGGGGGTCCCCCCGTGTTTCGTAGCGAAGCAGACGGGTCAGCCGTGCCTCTACATTTGGAAGCGGGACTGATTTTCAGCCATGAGGTTGGGCATGAGGCTTTGCTCCTGGCCGTGACATCTGCTACTCACATGGAACAAGGCTCCCAGAAGGGGGGGGGGGGTTGGGTAGCACAAAGTGCCCTCTGGTCAGAGAACAGCTTTTCACCACCACAGCGCACAGCATGTTTAACAGATTGTCAGATATGTCTTTGCATTCATTTTGTCATTACATTTAAGCTGCACACAAACATACGTCACCCCTGCACCTCTAGGTATAAACTTACATTATTTCTTTGATCACTAATTTACTGCATATCGAAGTACCCGTCTATCAAACAATAGCTACATGCTAAGAAAGGAATGCAATATGGAAAAAAAAAGCTCCAATAACATTTAGCTGATGTAATCAAAAGTGCGTTCCCAAACTGAAAGTCTGTCTCTGAATCTAAATATCTCTCTCCTGAATGTTAAGCAGCACTTACTGTTGTCTGGGAACTATACAATTCAACACAAAGGCCACAAAAGATATTTGAATGCCCAGGAAAAGTACCACAGTGACCTGTGCCGTAGGACATTAATGTGGGCCCTGTTTGTCATGTAAGGACTGTACAGTCTCAGGGCCCATAGAGAGTTCTGGAAGCGCGGACAGCCAGATACATCAAGCATGCTGTCTGCACGGGTTTTTAATTTGCAGAATCCCCTCAATCTGGACACCAGGGCAGGTCTTTTTCATTATATAAGGAATGTCTTGTGTCCAGTGCTGGCACTTGTGCCAATGTAGCTGTCGGGTCCTGTCGCGGGTTCGAGTCCCTCAAGGAGCCCTGCTCTCACACTCTCCTTCACGGTACATGACCTGCTTTGCTGCAATCAGACACACACCCGTGTCAGCACTGGTCCCTGGAAGGCAGAATGCTCATTACCGTCGGCTCTGACGCCCGGTTTAGCTCTGAGCTCAGCAATCACCTGCACGCAGCTCGCAGAAAGAGCGGAACGTTCCAACAACCTCAGGTGCATGTTTGTGTTTGTTTGCTCCACCCCCAGAGATTTCCATAAGCACTGAAGTGCCATCTATCCATCGCCAATGCTACCTGTCAAGACAAACCTGGATTTAACAGCCATCGCACAAATAAATGTCTCAGTTATAGTAAAACAGTATTTTTACATTTTTATTATTATTTATTTAATTTTATTGTATTTAAACTGTATTTATTGCACTATATTTTTATAGTTATTGTCTTAAGTTGCCTGTGTTGTAAGGTGAATCATGCGTGATAAGTGTCTAGGACTATTCATCGCAAGCCTAATCTACCTGTGGGTACAAATAAAGTAACCTGACCTGATCTTCTCCCTGCGACCACAGGCAGGGGTGTTCCCTAGAGATTTTAGGCCCCATAAAAGCACATCATATTGGCCCCCCAACCCTGATCAATTCAATTATGTCCCAAACATAGGGGCCCTTGGAATGGTCCTCATTCATGAAAGTGGAAGTTTTGGAAGTTATGGAAGTTTTGGAAGTTATGGAAGTTTTGGAAGTTATGGACGTTTTGGAAGTTATGGAAGTTATGGAAGTTTTCCTCCTTTATGACGCCCCTGACTAAAGTACACAAAGCAGGGGATGACAGCCCGGCAGCCCTGTAGGGGGTGCACACAGTCCAGGGCAGGACTCCTCGAACCACGGCCGCATGCAGCCGTCTCCCTGCATCTGACTGGCCCTTTCACCAGGATCAGCGGTGCGTAAAGTGCGGCCCGCCACGCAGCGCTGAGTGTGCCCTGCGCTGGGTCCCCCGTCCTGGGGTGTTCCCTGCCTTCCACCCTTAAACTACCGGGAAAGGGTCGGGGTTAAGAGAAGTTACAGAAAATGGATGGAAGGAGACACGTAATGAAAAATGCAGCAAAGCAAATGTAGCTAGTATCTGTGGAAACATTCACAATAAAATGTGAATCTGTTACTCAGCATCCAACTTTGCTCAAAAGTTCCAGGAGTCTCTCATAAATTGAAAAGAGCTGCTCGTCCTTGACGCCCGCGGATGATGCTCAGTGTCCCAGAAATGTATCTTTCTACTAGCCAGTGGTGGATAAATTACCCACAAAGATGTTTTACTGTCACAATCCCACCCCACCCAGTAAGCAAATTTTACCTCCAGCTACCAAGTACTCCCCCCAATCTACAATCCTTTGCCTCCGGCAAGCACTATGCTTGGGTGGTATCTAATTTTTAAAATCTTTATTTTAAATAACGCTTCATTTAATCTTGTACTTGGAAATAGTGTACATAGAATGAAAGTTGGTTACAATGACTCTTTCTCTACTTCAACCCCAGTCCGGCCTTCTGGAAGTTTGAATGGCAGTGAACTGGTCCGTTGGTTAAAAAGTTTGGGGACCCCCTGTTCTAGGGTACTACTTACATTACACCGTGGGGCTTAATAACCCCCAGAATCAGGGTATTTCTGCCAAGTCAACATCAGCTCTTCCTAAGAACCTCGGTGCCATAGTATCTTTGAACATGAAAATGTAAATCTCGCACCAGATAACATTTAGACTGTCGTCAGTCAGCGGATGCTGATGAGATCTCCCCTCCGCCTGCATGGTTTGATGTGGCTCTTCAACCAAATCACTCCATATCAATAGTCATCATTTTTCCAAAGTCATCCCTTCCTATAAGCCGGGAATTAGAGGGGGTGTAAGAGATGCCTCTTCAAAAAAGAGCCTCTACGGATCGGTTTGGAATTGGGAAGGTCGCTGTTCGGTTACTCTTCTTGCTGACTGAATCTTGTTGTGTTATATCCATGAACATGGTGGCAGTAGACATGTTCAGTGCTGTGCATTGAGGTCAGGGTACTTGTAGGAGAGGGGGGGGTGGGTTAGGTTAGACTATGCATTGCTTAAAGCCCCAGAAAACAGCATCATGCCTGCCTGCCCACCCCCACTCCGACTAACCACAAGCAAGCCGACGACAGCTTGTGCTCTCTGGCAGCTCTCAGCCTGCTTTCTTTGCACTAGGCAGCCGTTGCCGGGGCGGTCGCCGGGCGGCTGTTTGCAGCTCCTTCATGAAAAAAACGTCACGCGACAAGACAAGCGAAACCTTCGTGGTGTGCGCTGGTGCCCAGGGCCCTGGAGAATCTTTTAGTACTTGGTGTTGCAACACTTCGAAGTTTCATTTCAAGTGTGAAACATGCTTCCAGGACACCGTACGTAGCTTGGTTTTGCTGCGACCATATCTGTTTATTTAACGAACTGAACTGTTACTTAACCATTTCAGTAAATCTGTAGTGACCCTAAGCCACACCAATCACACCTCTGCCAGTCTCATTCATTTTTCCTTTCTTTTTTATTAGAGGGTGGAAAAGCATACAGCAAGGTGACAGTAAATCATTGGAAAGGAAAGAAAGAACAAAAGAAAGGACATAAGAAGAAGAAGAAGAAGAAAAAGAAAATCAACCCAAAAAGCACAATGACAGAACCATTAGGTGTTTTTATGCGGTATATATGGTATGTGTAAATTATTTAGGTTGCAAACTGTACTTCAACCATAGCAGTGGGCATGTGCTGTGAGTGAGAATATATGTGTTTGTGTGTTTCTGTGTGTTGGAGAAGATCAAAGAGATACATTGGGAGGTAGAAATGGAAGAGAGGAGAGGTAGGAGCAAAAGAAAGATTTCTTCTAGAAATGGACACCTGGAACATATGGAAAGTTACATGCACTGCTCCATTTGTCACATTCCACAATGATCTCGTTCTTCTCAGCCTGACCTCTTCTGCAAACCTTGTCGGAGGCTATGCTTGCCACCTGGCCCAGAACACCTGCATAACCCCTCATTGACGTTTGAAAAGCTCTAGGCAGAAACATCTAATCCATGATGTTCTAGCTGATGGTTCTGACTGGCAGCTTCAGGTGACGGATTTCACCCTGTAATCTTCTTGGGCGCCTCAAGAAAACCGTGGGACTATAGACTTTAGAAAAATGCATTTAAACCGGGACATGTTTTAGCCTTCGTCTCGAGCTTGATGTCATTCCAACGGTTTTCTGGTAAAGTCATTTTTAGTGTTATTCTGGTTTATCTTTCTGCTATGGAGAACGGGTTTAAAAAAAATCCCTTCTTTAAAAATACGTTTTGATTTTCATGCTCTCCTAGACCTGCTTCTACATTGGTTATTGTTGGCAGCCTTGTTCCAAAGAATCCATAAAAGTTTAAAAACCACAGTGAAGTGTAGACTACACACGGTCCATAAAACGATTTTACATGTCAAATGTTGAGAACTAGCATGGCGCTCAGGGAATAATAAATCCACACAGGCTAGTGTATGATTTCGGAAAGCAGCTTTTGTGTTCGAATTGCTCCACGACTCGGACTGCTCCAGAGGCGGAACGGCAACGGGGATGGACCAGCAGCACGGGAAATTGCTGTCAACTTGTTATTTTGTCGCCGACGGGAGGGTCCGCCTTGATATATGTCGCCGATCGCGATCATATAGGTTATATAATGCTGGCGCTGGGGAAGAAAATGCCCTGACAAGACCGCCCCGCGGGGAAATTCCCGGAGTTCCCGATGGTCAGTCCGCGCCTGGAACGTTCCCAGTGTCACCGTGGGCAAGCAAGATTACTGCTATAGGTCCCCAAACTACACAGTGGTACGGTTAAGTACAATATAAAAGACCTACAAGGATGTTAAAGTCTGCGTGTGCCAAATTTTAGCATCCACACTTTAAATGCAATTAAAGCAAGGTTTCACACTGCTTTCCGAGAGAACGGAGCGTGTGTGAAATCCCCGAATATATGTTTAGGAAATGAATTTGGCAAATAACTCCGTTAACATAAATTATAATTCAGTTATGAGATGAGATGAGATGAAACAGATTTTATTTAATTTTCGGATGGGCCGCATAATATATGGACGACAAGTAAACCTATATAAAAAATCTGGAAAAAGAATCATCTAGTACACACTTTGCAGTAATCATTTTTGACTTTGCGAAAAAAAGAAATGCAAATCCTATTAGGTGAGGAGAAGAGCCTCGGAGATGATGAAATTTGGCTGTCGTCATTGCTGCAGTACGGGTTCAGCCCCTAACTCCCGGGCACAGACGCTCAGGACCACGGTCTCCGTCACCATGACAACAACATCCCCTCCTTCTCCGCACGCGTTGCGCGCACTCCTCTTACGTCGCCTCCCATTTTTGCATCCCGGCGTCACCATCCCCTCCTTCCCCGCACAGAAAGATACCCACATAACAACATCATTGCATCAAGAGGATATAGCCAAAGACGAAAACGAAACGAAAAAAACATGGCGCTCATTCCCTCCCAAGTTTTAAGGGTAGCGATCCTCCTCTCCTATTTCTCCATCCTCTGCAATTATAAAGCAGTTGATATGCCCGCTCATCAAACTTACGGCGGTAGCTGGAAGTTTTTAACATTCATAGATCTGGTAAGTGTCCGTTGTTCTCATCATGAGCCATGTTGAGCGATGAGTAAGCGTAGAGATCGTGGTGGTCGCATCTATGGTGCTGTTGTGCGATTCCTTACCACATACCCTGAGCTGGAACCGGGCCTCTTAGACGTAGTAATGGTGGAATATGCATGGTTTCAGCCTCGTCTGTCTGGTGTTTTCCTTTGCAATACACATTAACATATGAAGCCAACACCCATCCAAAGAACAACCCCATCCCCCACCTTTCAGACACGGTGCGATGCCTCATTGTCTTTGCTGCTGTCGTCCCTAGTATCAGAATTACGAAACGGGACCCACCGATCCCGATTTGGGATGTTGGAAGATGCCACCGAGATGCGAGAGCAGCGCATAAACGTGTGCGTTATAATGCCAGTCAGTTGGCATTAAATAAACTTAATTTTGGTGCGTACGAAACAGAAACAATAATGCCGTGCAATTTATTTCAGGACAAAATAGTAGGCCTACTTAATACGGATTTTACGGCTTATTTAACTACAAAGACAATGTGCATGTGGTTATGAAAACTAGGATATTTACCACAGCCCCCAAATACACAGATATGAGAGACACGCACACACCCTCCACCCCCTGCCGCGATCCTATCTGGATCGGCTGCTCTCCCGGTTTCCTCTCAGCCCATGATGCCCTGTCAGTTAGTCAGATCGTGACTCATGTTTTCCACATTAGAATTCCAGCTTTTTGAACTCGTTTTAATAGCAAACGTGAACAAATACGAAACAGGCCAAGCAGAAGTAAACAAGTTTTGATCCATTGTTAATTAGAGCATCATTTAATCTGCTTTGCAAATGCCCGCTCAGCGAAACTTCTTGCACTTTTTGTGTGTCGCTTTTTAACCGCAGTTAAACTACATGCATGAATTGCCTTTATCTTACGGTGTAATACTCCATTTGTTTGCATTTCCACTGAAACAATAACTTTTGAGCTGTGCGTCTTAGCGTCGCAGATGTCTTCGTTTTGTGTTTGTTTTTTTTTTCTGGCCATATTTAAAGCAAAAGGGAAAAAATATTTTAAATAGCCTGTTATTGGTCTGTAGTTCCCTAGTATGACAAAATAAGCAATCTAATACCTTGGAAAAGCAGGAACTGGAAACTTAGGGCAAAATTCTAATTTTAGCATCTTACACATAAACTTTCAAACATGCTTGTACCTGTCATACTGACTTGTAGTTGTTTTTTTATGTGCCTTATTAGATTTTGTTTCTAGGAATCATTGCTCATTTGAGATGGTAGACGTGTTGTAGTTTATTAATATTAAATAGCTTCAAAATTCTCTTGAAAAGACCGGCGAATGCACTCATGAATATTTTGAAAATGATTTCCTCCCGTAGACTTGAGCAGCGGAGATAAAACACCCCAAAAGATCAGCTATACAGTGATGTGTCCCCTGAGAGCGCTGGGAATTCTGTAAACTTACAGCGTTGGCACGTTACGGGCGTAGCCAACTACTGTCTGATCGTGTCGTCTCGGAAATTTCAGAGCTGTCTCAAGCTTTGTGACTCACGGTTGTCCTCAGAAAAAGGGATTTCCAAAACTCGGTCACACGAAGAGGACCTGATAGCTATCCAATGTGACACTAGACGATGATATTTTATGGAGGGAGACTGAAACGTGTGTTTGCAGAGACACACTTGAGAGCAGAGCGACAGGATATTAATCGTTGTCTGTTTAAACTGTTCACATGAAATAGAGCTTAGAACTGAAAGCATTCAGTCCAAATTAAATTTGATATATTTAGTCCACGGATGGGGCGGCACGGTGGGTAGTGCTGTCATGTCAAACCTCCAGGCTTGATTTGAATCTCGCCTCCGCTCTCCATGCGTGGAGTTTGTATGTTTTCTCCATGTTGTACTGGTACCTCTGGGCTGTCTCATCTCCCACCTACAGTCTAAAGACATGCTGTTAAGTTAATTGGCATCCATAAACTGTTCAGTGTGCCTTTGCTCCCTGGAATGGCCTTCGCACCCCCCCCATAATCTTGGATGGAGGAGCATGGAAGAATTTCTACACAATGGTGTGGAAAATCTGGGTTCCCCATTTCCAGCCCTTGGGAGCCTGAATCCAACATAGATTTCCCTGCTCAAACGCATCTTAATCAACTAAATACCAGGTTTTGTGGGTGTGTTTGAGTACGGAAATCTGCAAACAGGCCCTTCACTCCAGCACCGACTCTAAGGTTATCTTGGTAGTACACATCTTCTTGTTGCTCATGTGGTACACATCCATTGTTGCTCAGGGAGACAGGAATGCGTCAAAGTCAGCTGTGTGTGACAGTACCACCATTGATCATCTACAAAAGGTCAAGCTGTGAACAGCAAATTACTTGCACGCCTCATGAACCACTGGTTACACTGTTGTACTTTTGCTAATTTTAGTCCCTGCTTCAGTTTAATGTACAGACTGAAGATGGGGCTTGTGTCTCTATTCTAATGGGCAGAGAATAAGGGGGAACGTATGACTTCTCTGCCTGTGTTCAGAAGGTTGCTGGTTCAAATCCCATGACTGGCAGAGTGATGTCATCATTGGGCCTTGGAGCAAGGCTCTTAATAACCCATTTGCTTCAGAGACTTACTGCCCGTTCTCTCTTAATTATCATCTATGTCTGCTAAATTAATGTAACATGCAATGTATTAATATGTTTGTGCACTATAGTAATACGTGGAATAGTATCCATAATGCATACAAGGATGCATTAACGGGAAGATTTTAAGAAGGAGATATTGACAGGTTTTGCTGCAGGAATCCATTACAGGGAAAGCTTCTCATTGACAGCAAGCCTGGGTCTTGAAATACTTTAAAGTAAATCCCTCCTGACTTTTGGTCTGTTGGTTTTGGTCACAAGTGTTAGAATTGTGGTTGTTTTGTGCTGTTTTTTTAATAATATAATTGTGGTTGAAATCTGAAAATCACACTGTGTGATGAATTAATGTATGGAATTTTTTGAAGTCGTTGAAAAGAAAAGTGATGGTTTGATATCCTGTGGACAGCAAAGTGATTCTGATTTGCATTACGCACCTGGAGGAATGGTCGCTATGTTATTAATATTGGTCTTGCTGACCACATAGGGGGGGTCCTAAATGGGGGGTGTCCTGTTTTTCTGCACTAAAGCCTCTGAACATACCTCCAGATTACCAAAGTGGAGGAGATCTCCGTCGCCTACTGTCTTTTACTGGATCCCAGTTCAAAATTGGTGTTGTGTCTCTGGATGTTGCTTTAACCTTCACCTGCCTTCCCGGAACACATCACTGGGAGGTGGAGCTATTCACCAAGACGAATTCAGAGGAGAATGCTCCAGTTTTGGGTAACATGTTGATTGGTGAAACATCTTCTCAGTTTCTCCGTCGTCCACCAGAGGTGTAGCTAGTGCAAAAAGAACATGTAGTTATGCTATGGTCAAGAAGTAGCGAGGAAATATCTTGCTTTATCAGTGTTTCAAATTAAAATATAAAAAATGCACGACAGTAACACTATAGTCCACAGCAGTACCAAGAAACTCTACCATAACTGAAATATTGCACAGACATGATGGGTCAATACTTAGACCAAAGACTGCTATGAAAAATAATAGCGGAACAGATTAAAAAATATGACTTAATGTATTGTAATTTGTAATGAATGTCAAATGTCAACATTTCTGGAACAGGAAACTTTGAGGGAAGAAATGAGTGTTAAAGCATTTTCGTCCAAGGTCAAGTTCAAGTGAGTTCAGAGGTGAACACAGTCCAATTCATCTGGATGATGAATCTGTCTCAACGGACTCTGCCGTGGACCTTACTGAGATTCTCCTCAGGGGAAGCCGCTTGCAAAACATGATGAGGTCATTTGTCCCAATCTGCTTTTTTTTTATCATTCTACTTGAATTTCATTGTGTGATTGTAGCGATTGTTCACATCATCTACAGTGACTCTTACTTTCTTAGCTCGGGTAAGAGTCCTGGGATTATTACTCACTTTCAAATCCAATGATGATCGTGGCCTCACAAGAGCTTTGGACTCTGAGGGAGAAAAGTACTCAGAACTTGTAAACGACCTAATGCCCAGCTGTTGGCGTCCCTCGGCTATTAGAAGCCTGTTTTTCGAGCCAGTCGCATTTTATTTTCATTGAAAGGAAACCTGGATGGTGGTTTTAGCCCTAGCTGTTGGCAGAAGCAGTAAAATTCTGAGCCGTCCTCTGAGGAAATGGCCGGGGATGTTATTTATGTCCTCAACCTGAGCGATGCGTCTGCAATCGGCGTTGCGACGAGACAGCGATTTAATGAGAATAAAAGTCAGCCTTTCAGCTTTAGGGATTAAGGAGCGAAAAGGCGATAAATTAAAGCCACACTACATCTTCCTTCTTAATTTAATGCAGAAATAGCTTCCACCGTTGAATCCCACTAATGCTTACAGCAGAGTCCAGTAAAAAAGCCTGTGTCAACTTACCTTTTGGGTATAGGGTACAGACAGACAGGCTTCCTTGTAGAGTCTGCTCTTCCTAGTAGAGTCTGAACTCCCCCCCCCCAAATTTTTTCAGACACAGTGGATCTTGGCTTTTGTTGCTAGTGGAATTTGACCCTTGGGGAAAAATTGTTAGGGCTCCCTGGTTTGCCTCTTACCTAGCATATATCTAATAATTGTTCTTTTTTTTGTTTTCCTAAAGGAAAGCTTTCTTCGGGACACATGTGAAAGTGCCCTGACAGTTTACATCAAGGGTGCCCAATCTTATCCGCAAAGGGCCGCTGTGTATGCAAGTTTTCGCTGCAACTCCCTAATTAGATTACTAATTAGAGGACTGATTGGCTGAAGAGTCTTCACACCTGGATTTGAACAGCTGACCTACAGGTTATCCCAAAAACCTGCATACACACCGGCCCTTTGCGGGTAAGATTGGCTACCCCTGGTTTACATGATTGTGGAAGAGTTTACAAAACCATTTTAAAAAGACTCTACTCCTTTTTTGACGTAAGCTGAGACAGAAAGAGATTAGGGTTATGGGAACGTCAGGTGCTGTGGTGCGTTTCTGGTTTATATTTCACGCTGTGTTTTGTTTCTGTAATATTGCGGTGTTGATGATGGTTATACCTCAGATACCTCATAACTCAGATGACTGTTTTTTCTTTACAGTGTTGATATTTTCCCCCCATGTCAGCGAATGCAGATGTACTGTGACTTTCCCATGATGCTCTGTGGTGAGGTACGATTTAAATCTAAGCTCGATGCATTGATTTTTTTTTCTGTCTATTTTTAAGGCCTCTTGTAGCATTTCAGCTGTGTAGTGGAAGCGAAACTTGTTCTTCACAGATTATTGTTTTGCATTGTCAGTTGGACATAACAGTTGCATTCCATTGCTCAGGATGCCTGTTTTCCCAGGATCTGAACTTGCAGAAATCCTGTTTTTTTTCCCCATATTGTGACAGATTTTGTCTCGTTCTCTGAGAAGGTTGCAGTTGCCTTTACCACGGTAGAAGTTAAGCACTGGGAGGTGTTAGCTGGTTTAAGGGGTCCTATGCTTAGTTATGTAGTTTACTTTCATGGGCACCCAGACAGACCGACCTTAGAGAAAACGCGACTGTAACTCTGAAGTGAAACTACGTCAAACATTGAGAAGTAGTGGTACAGCTAGGTGTTGCAGCCTTTACTGGCCCCTTAGGTTATACGACTGACCCTGTATCACTTAAAAGCACACAGGTCATTAAATACTTCGGAAGGTATATATTGACCCCCCCATTGGAGAAACTAAAACACCGTCCAAAATACCACACACGGCGTTTCTCATTCAAGTACTTTGTGAAAATGGTTCTTCTGAAAAGTTGGCATGACTAATAGCGGGAGGGGTACTTCTTTACGTTCTATTTTCAGTTTCTCTTTTATCTGTATTTTTGTCTGTGAGATACGCATCGCGATCCAGCACGGTGGGTTTCAGTGCCGTAACGGGGCTCGACCAGGAGACGTCAGAAGTGATTTCCGAAACCCGGTTCATCTGTGGAAGTTCCAGGAGTAGCATGTCGCTGCTGTGTGTTTGTGACTGAGTCTCCTAACGCTCCCCCCCCCTCCCCCATCCCAGGTGATCCAGACAGTCTTCTTTGGGGTTTGCGTGCTCACTGACCTCTCCAGCCTGCTGACCAAGGGCAGCGAGAACCGGGAACAGGAGCAGCAGCTCCGTAAGCTGATCAGCCTGAGGGACTGGATGATGGCGGTTCTCGCCTTCCCCGTCGGTGTGGTGAGTGTTTTTCCAACCGTGGCCAGCAGGTGGCGCTAGGGCCTGGAGGGCATTAATTAAAACCGGATTCAATCCCCCCCCCTTCCAAATTCGATTGTTTGGGTAGAGTAGAAGTTAATAGACCATCTTACTGATCAATGCGTAGATATAGCTGCTGGATTACTTCCTGTGACCTTTGACCCAGTCCAATGAAAGACATCAATGGCTACTCTGTCAAACAGCACAGTTTAACAAACCACCCACACAGCTGGAGGCCGGGACATTGCATTCTTTTAGGTAAATGTAAAGGTGACGTTTGTTTGTTCTGGCTTTGCTGGATTCCTGTACTACTACTTTTTCGGTCTGTTTAACCAGAGGCTCCTGTTGTTACACATCGGTCACACGAATGGTGTCGGATGCAGAAGGCAGTCTGGTGAACAAGGGCCTAGATCACACTGAAGGCTGCTGGCTTAAATCCCAGCGCCGTGACGTTTTTCTTAATTCATAATAGCTCTCAGCCTGAACTGCTTTACCAAGTATTAATGTGTTTACACCTGTATGTCATTTTGTAAGCTACAGTCTGCATGACAGCACAATACTACTTGACCTCGGTGTAGCTAGTAATTCTGGACCCCATGATAAGGTTTCAGGTTGGAGGGTCTCCCCCTATAATATATTTTGCCGAGCAGGTGGCTGGGGGGGGTCTACTACTAATACTACTAATAATAATTTAAAAAATCATTATAATATTGCTCAGTAGGAGAAGCAGAATAAATAGGGTTAGAAGGATAATAATATAAAGAAGAAATAAAATCATTACTGATAAATAGCTAAAAGTACAAGGTGGCTGTAAACATCACACAGGAAGAGGGTTATCCTCTTACATCACCTCCCCCAAGCTGTGACGCCGGAAGCTGTAGATAGGCACCGGGCGGAGATGAAGCGAAATCTCACTCTTTAACCGAAAAATCTAATCTGCCGACGCCAGCAAGCTCGTTGCCCCAGGCTGGAACCGAAACAGCAGCCTCCGGAACCTTCCACGTGAGCCCGCACGGGCCGGTTGGTGCTGCCGGCTACCCCCCCCCCCCCGGACCGGCACTGTTTCATTTGCATGAGGCGAGCGAGGACACTGCCTGTCATTCACAGAGGCTCCCGGCCCATTTGGTTAGCAAATCCACGGAGGCTCTGGCTGATAACGCTGAGACCAGGACCGCTACTCTTAAAAAGGAAACGCTATGTGTTTGTCTTGCTCTTGCTCTCCGTGTTCGAGATCACCATCTGATAGTTGCTGGGAAAATATTTAAATTGAGCACAGGACGTCTTTCTTCTTCCCTGCCGGTGAGGGAGGTTTCAGCTGCGCACGCAGCTCTGCCCGCCGTCGCATGTCAGCTCACAGAGGCCTCCCAGCTGGATTCCGTATTTATAAGACACCGGGCAAATATTTGAATTAAATTAGGAAGGACTCAGTCGCCAGTTTGCTTTTTTGTTTCCGAGCCCTGAGCCAACGGAGGGGCATGAGTTTGAGGTCCGCAGGCGTCTGATAAGTGACGGGTCCCGTCGGCGGCCTGCAGGGGGCCGGCTGCGTGTTTACCTGTAACACGGATGTGTTGCTCTCTCCCTGCCAGCTGGCTGCGCGTCGTTTCCTGTTTGGATTCTCCTAATTGAATCCCCCACCGTCCCCAACCCAGTTCCCGCCCACTTTTAAAATGGGCCAATGAAAAGGCTGTGTTTCCAGCTCCTTAGTGTCAGGCATCATGAGGTTAACAGATGAGCCCCATGGCTATC
>JAODJU010000039.1:6451220-6469722 GCA_026776725.1 Gnathonemus echidnorhynchus
ACTCCTGGCGGGGGGGGGGCGGTGGCTTCCTCTCGGCTCGGTCATCCCAGACGCCATGCCTGAGCCCGCCGCAGCACGGGGGCCACACAGCGTCCCGGGGGTGACGGAGCGACCCGCGGATTCAGCACCGCCGGCGGAAAGCCAGCGGCAGCGGGCAGATGTTTTCCGCATCCGACACTTGGGCTGGGGCCCGGAGATCCATTTCGGAGCTCGTTAGCGTGGAAGCGAGCCGCTGGCTGTCCTCACTGGCTTAATTGAACCCATAAGCAGAGAATTCCGGATTCCGGGCTGGCACCGGCTACAGAGCGAATCCGGAGTCTATTCCTGCATAACAGCTGGGGGTCGGAATCACAGCACCAACATAACTACAGTTGTTGGTTTGTTACATTTATTTAAATTCTCTCTTTCATCTTACATCTGAATTTCTGTTACTCCAATCGAATCCAAGGACCTTGAGCAAGTCTGTCATATAATGTCCTTCTTCATCTGGCCGGGTTAAACCAGTACTGATGTTCAGTTTAGAGTCCCGTTTTCTATCCTGATGCCAGTTTCCAGCTTCGCCATCCGCATGGAGGCCCGCGTAGCATGGCAACGCAGCACTGGCTTCACGGAGGGTGGGGCAATGCGTCACAAACAGCTGGCATCATGAAGGGGGGGGGGGGGGGGGAGTGTCGCTGGCGGGAAAACATAAAGCGGCAGTCAGGAAGTCGCTGGCGCTGCTGCAGGAGCAGGCTTCCGGACACAAGCCATTCTGCCGGATTTACAGGAAAACGAGAGACAGCAGAAGCTGCCGGCCTCGGTGGGGCTGGCGCACCCCGCGGTGTCGTGGAGGGGTTCAGCTCGGCGGTCTGCACTGCGCCGGCCTGGCTCACACCCAGAGGCTGCTGGGAAATTCTGGGCTGCAAACAGGAAGCAGACTCAAGTCTCTTATAGTCTTATTAAGGCCAATGAAACAGGGAACCACGCAGGATGACGGGAAGCATGGGAGAGCATGTGGCCGAGCGGAAGGTACCCGACTGAACACTAACCTTTCCGCTTAGCCAGCTCTCTCACCAGAAACGGCATTATCTTACAGTGCAGAGTGACGACTGACTGAATGCACGCAAGTGCCATGGATCTGTGAATCAATGAAGTAGGTGAAAAGGCAGGAAAGGGTCTTCAGCGAGGAACCACGCAAGCATGAACCACATCATGAGCTGAGCCGTCATTTGCTTGAAATCCTGTTACTCACCCAAGCAATGTAACTGCCGTCTACCCTGACAGTTATGGCTCTTAATAGAATAGCAATGATTAATTCGTCTCAGTAGGGAAATTGGGGAGTTTTCACGTATCCCATATTATGGCCCATGAGACAAATATACAGGTGAGAGCAATTTTTGGGGTCAGAGCACAGGACCACCAGCATCCAGCATCCTTGGAGCAATTAGGATTAAGGGCCTTGCTCAAGGACCTAATAATGGCATCACTCGGCTGGCCAGGGGATCTGAACCAGCAACCTTCCGGTCATAGGCATTAAGCCATAGAGCCACACGTACTGCAAAAGTCCCCCCAAAATTTTCACAGGTCCCAGCATGAGCAGTAAGCCAACTTGGATCTCACACTCGCAGAAAACGCCCTGATATCATGCCTTGCTCACCATGTCAGGTGAACTTGTAAACTCTGCTAGTGGGGCTTCCAGCTGCTACTTCAGTGCATCAAGTTTACTTTTTAAACATATGCTTTATTTATTTATCCAACACAACAGCTTAGAATCTATTTAGACATTAAACAGACTTAGAAAACAGCTGGATGTCGTATTACGGCAGCCCTGGCTGCGGGTCTCAGACTTAGCCACTTCCCCGGAAAGCCTCCATTTCCCATGAGCACAGAGCAGCAACAGGAATGGAGTCGCCCGCTAGAAAGAAGACCCATCGGTGGCAGTGGGGACCCCTAGCTGCCAGGAGGCCACAGGTCACGCAGCTCACAGCTGTTATTTGGACTGGATATAACTTCACCCAGTGAAGCCCAAAACCCTGAGTCGCCGTGCCTCTCCACAGAAGAGGGTTCCTGCACTTAACATACAGCCATCAGGCAACGGTGGCAAAACAGCGAAACGGTGATAAGCTAAGTGTGAGGATACTCATCCTCTAAGGAGTGATGAATCGTAATTTGAATAATGCTGGGCTTTGAACCTATGCTGTGGCAGAGCACTGGCTAGGGTTCCAGCCCATCGCAGGACACGCGCGCGCGCGCACACACACACACACACACACATACGGGGTGAACGTGAGTCTGAGCTAGCATGCAGCTCCTATTTGCATATATTCCACTTATTCCCCTTTTTAACTGGCATGGCAGACAGATTGCACTAAAAGACATTAGAAACAAAACTGATTAAATTCACCAAAACATACATTAAATGTTTCCTGAAGCATTACACAGAACAGATGTTCTGAATCCTAAAACAGCCTGTACGTGTTGAATTATAAGGCAGTCTCTCCAGGTAGCTTCTGAGAAGGAACCGGTTCTGCTGTATAATGTTGCCCGAACCTGTCTACTCAGTAGGTTAGCATCTAGAGCCCCCTGCTGGTCAAACAAAGCACTGTCCATAGCCAGTCTTCTCAGTCCTTTCTCACTCTTGGCTTTGGGGCTGAAAGCAAGACAAACATCAGGGTGCATAAGCACATAAATCACATAAAATGGCTGACTGTCCAGTAATAAGCATTACAGGCTAAGAAATGTAACTTTTCTCCCCACTGGATTTTCAAATGTTTTTAAGCATCTCTGCCACTCAACTTTTACAGTGTTTGAAACTCTGCCCACTCTCACCAGACAATTCACCTTTTGAGGTTACAGTGAAATTTACTGTAGCACGACTTTAACAACATAGCTACAGCTACAGGGCTAAACTGGATAAGAGATTCTGCCACATAGGTACAAGTTACCCCCCCCCACTGTGGGTGGACTGGAGGGCAGAGCTAAAGAAGTCTTACCGTTAGGGTTCTCCTGCTTGTAAAAAACCTTCAGCATCTCTACGGCTTCCTCAGCTCTGAACCCGGAGATGCACTGGGGGGGGGGGTGTAAGAGCATCGACTGAGTCAGCGTGCTTCAAATGCCTGGCTCTCCTGCTCCCCCCAATGGTGAAGAGCGTGTGTAAAGCCTTTAATGGCTCACCTGCTCCCCCCAATGGTGAAGAGCGTGTGTAACGCCTCTAATGGCTCTCTCAGCCAAAACGCAGTACAGTTAGAGGGATTTCCGACTGAAGCTGCTGGAAAGCCCATGACTACACAGATACCTCTCAACCTGCCTGGGCACCGTGTTTCTTAATGGTATGCAAACAGCTTGGGGGCAGCAGCTTGGGGGTGGGGTCACAGAAGGCATGCAGCCCACTCTACCTTGAATGCCGTTCCGGTGTTTGGCAGCTCGTCCCCGGGGATGTCGAGCACCGACCCGCAGCCGCCAAATCTCTCGTTCTTACAGCCATAGACCACCAGAGGGATGTCTGTCTTGCAGTCAAGGCTCAGCGTCTCTCAGCTGCCAGGCACCTGCTCAAGTCGGCCCACTGTTCCATATTGGCAGGCACGTTCTCTTCACATTTGGTTTTCCTTTAAATACCCTTGTTTGCTAACCTTGAGCAGTCTTTCATTAAACCCTGTTGATTTTACATAAAAAAAACAGACCGCTGAAGTGGAAGAGAAAAGAGATGAAAAATTCTCTCCCCAATGCTGAAAGTATACTGCTGTTATTCTCTGCGAAAAGCGTGACAAACTTCAGACTAGCGAAAATGGCACCGTAACAATATTACTTGTTCCTTATCCTTTAATTTAAGCACATCCCTGAACAGAACATGCAAACACTGTACTGTTCGTACTGGCCGTACTGTTCTTATGAGCAAACACTGTTAATTACGGTTCATATTGTCCATCTGCATTCAAATTCCCACAATACTGTTGCTTTTAGCGGGAAATACAAAATGAGAGGATTTCCAACTAACAACTCCACAGGTTATAACGTAATAAATGTAAAAGAAGTGCATTCGTCACATTTTACGAGGAAATACAACCACTCTCATAAATTGCTCATGACAGTAATATAAAATAATCAGAGGAATCAATAACAGGAAAAACAAAGTAAATGTCTCCACCAGGAATGGCCGTACCGCCCTCAGTGAACCCAACTCTAACACTGTGTAGGATACTCATTAGTCGCAAGGCTCCAGCACACATAATGCATGGCTCCACTGTCACATAGAGGACAGTCTGCCGTAGCACCTCCCCGGGGTCCCTCTGGGCCTTGTGGCACCAGTTCAGCACCTGATCCAAGGCAACCATCTCTGCATGGCGGGTTGCCTGTTGATGGGAGTTGGGAGAACGGAAAACATGGAGCGGATGCACGCCAGGCAGGCCGGTGGCCGTAACACCTAAGAAAATGGTCTTGCCGTACAATCAAACCTGTAAGAAACTTGTTCAGTTACCGAATCTTTAAACAAATAACCAGACGATTTCGTACTTACATTTTTCGTTTCATTCACTTCATTCCATCCTTTCCCCAGGATCTGGCTGTTGTACACCATCAGACATCCAACGGGTACTTCGCCCTTCTCTAAAGCCTCTTTAGCCTAAAGAGTAAAACCTGTAAACCTTCCTCAAAACGGGAGAACGCGAGATGGAATACGGTCCATATGTTTCACGTTACCATATCAAATGCTTTTTGCATCCAGCTCTCTATATCCTCTGATGACGGCTGATAAAAATTTTGGCAGACAGCAGGGTCTCCCACGGATTCAGTATCCATGCTGACAGATTATAGTTATCAAACAACTTTTAACAATTAAGACATACTCAGAAATACCATCACAACAAACCTAAGGTTATCTCAAATGCGATTCAGCGTTTTAATTGTAATTACAAATATTTAAAGATATAAAGTAAACAGATACTCGTATACGTATATCTCGCTAAGTGCATTATTCTTAGATGCTCCTCCACTTGCAGAGAGTAGCTTTTCAGCTCGTGGACAGCGCGAGTGTTCACGTTGGAAATGCCGTTTCACTTTTGCCGTGGTTAAGAAAACTAAATTTCTACATTTTAGTTATTCTTCATTGAGAAAGATAGTAAACAGACTTAAAATAAATATTGCCAAATTAATAAATCTTAAATATTATACATTAATGTTATGATAAATATACTTTTATCTATAAAATAATAACGAAAAACGTCAGGATAGGAACTGTATTGCTGGTAAAAAAAAATAGATGCCCTCCGGAATATTTAGCGTGCCGGACCGAAAAGACAGTCTCAGCTGATCGCAGAATTACAGATCGGTTCTCAGGTTCTTTGGTCGTATTGATTTCTGTTCACTGGCTGTCTAGCTGCTTGGGTTATGTCCTGGCTAAGTGAGATTAATAAAAGCCAGGAATTTTACTTATCTTGACTTTAAGGATTGTCGACAGTTCCGAGAATGTTGATGTCAACGTGGAGTTTTCTGAAGCGTCACAAAAGGAAATTTATATTTGCTGGGGTTTTCGTAGGAGGTAAGTGTCGATGAGCTCGCGAAGCTAACTATCTGGACAGCATTGTTTTCGGATTAGCCAAACAGCGATGCCACTTGGAAGGTTTTAAGTGTTAACGATTCATCTGGCTAACTAGATAGCCTAGAGCAGGTCTCTCACATTTGCTAAGGGCCTTGCTGAAATGGCTGTCACTTTGGATTCTCTTATTTCAGGGAATGTCGCAGGTGAGTTATTTCAGGGGCACTGCGGTTTTGTTAACATGGAGTTTTCTTCTCCGGCAAGGTGTATATCTTTTGGGCAAGTACGCGCAGAAGAAAATTAGAGAAATACAAGAGCGGGAAGCGGCAGAGTACATCGCCCAGGCACGCCGCCAGTTCCACTTTGAGAGTAATCAGAGAACCTGCAACATGACAGGTGAAGCTCAAGTCTCTGCAGCCTTTTAGTCCGATCAAAGTCCGCCCTAAGCGGAAGTTCTCGCATATTTTAAACTGCATTTTTTTAGGTCAGTGACACTTAACCGTGTTTACGATGTCAAAGGGGTTGTGGCTTTAAACACAGGGCACGGGTAGCATAAACGTGTTTTTAGGTCTCAGATCTGCTTTTTCCCCTCGTAGTGCTGTCCATGCTTCCCACTTTGAGAGAAGCTATAATACATCAGCTTAACTCGGAGAGCTTAACAACACTACTGAGGAGCAAGTGAGTGCGAAAACTGGCATCGAAATGAAATCGAGCCTCATTCAAAATGCCGGCTCCGTATTGATGGTTACTGTCTTTACAGGCCTGCGAATAAGCTAGAGATCTGGGAGGACCTGAAAATCATCAGTAAGTTGTTAGATCGAGGAAAAGAGGAAACAAAATGTCACTGCAGCAGTAATTTTGTTATGATCGGTTAAAACATGTCCTAAGTAACTTCTGTGCTGTCTCGAGGTTTCACGCGGAGCATAGCAGCAGTTTACAGCACCTGCATGTTGGTGGTCCTTCTCCGCATTCAGCTAAACATCATCGGCGGCTACTTGTACTTGGACAACTCCGTTAGCAAGAACGGAACGGTACGTGCCAGATCGGTACTGCATCGATCTGTATGTTTCGGTGTATATCTCTCTGTCTCTTATCGTGACGTGTCTCTCTCAGACCCCCCAGGCCCCGCCTGACGTGCAGCAGCAGTACTTGTCCAGCATACAGCACCTGTTAGGCGACGGTAAGCGGCAGATCCCATGCTGCCCCCCCCCCCCCCTTTTGGACACCTACATTCTACGTCAAGTGCTTGGATTGCTGCAGTATATTGTGCCTCGCATAGCAGACATTAACAGACCATCTCTTGTTTTCTCTGAGTAGTTTCACTGAAACGGAAAGCTAAGTTGCAGATAATGGAATGACAGGGAAGCATTTAAGAAGATGCACTTTTATTATATTAAATCAAAATACAAATTGTTTGGGTACTTACTTGATGCACAGTCTGCCGTCAGCCCGTGAGGGTTAGGGACGTGATAATTGACGAATTATACATTTACTGTAAATAAAGGCACCCCTAACCTACCCATAATAGTGTACAGGCCTGAACTGTAACTTAAAAATTCTATTTATTACCAATTTCTAAACAGTATTCTACTGTACACTTTGCATGACAAATTACTTTGTCATTTCCTAGCTTTTTCTGTAACATCCAAACTATCTAAATTATGCCCCTATGCATACAAAGTTACTACTGTAACCACTGGGAGCACTATGTTTCGGGAATATTAAAAATTCAAAACTAACAGCATTGACAATATTAAAAGTTACCGCGAGAAACACAAGATTCCACAGTCACAAAGACGGCTATCACGAGTGAGGCTGGTTGCCAAGACAGATATGTGACGTACCCATGTCAGATTTTTAATATTAAAAATATAATATTCACTTACGCTATTAAATATACAAATATTAGTCATACGTGATATCATTTTCAGTGATGTTTTTGTCATACGCATTCTCTGCCAGTCTCTGCTGTCTTACAGCAAGCTCCATAAATATTCAATTGAATTCAAATGTATTTACATAGCGAATTTTCACAGTATTACATCGTCTCAAAGCACTTTACATTGTCCCTGCCCAAAGTCTCCAGAGAGCAGGCCAGAGGCGACAATGGCAAGGGAAAGAAAATGTAGTTTGGAAGAAACCTTGGGAGGAACCAGACTGAAAGGGGGAGCCCGTCCTCCAGGGGGCAGCAGAGGAAGTCCAAAATAGCAAAGTCCCAGTTTATAAAGTCATGTATTGTATAGCCCTGGTATAAATGCGGAAGGTCTAGCTGATGTCAGGTGAGGAAGCCGCTTCCTTTGGCGCGATGGAGGGGTTGTGTGGTCCAGCAGCAAGCAGGGGAGGATGGAAGATGTGTAGTTAGGCTGGGTGACATGAAGATAGGGAGACGCTAGGAAGTCTAACTGACTATGGCAGCTTAACTAGGTGGGAGAGAAGACAGGCATGAGGACATCCTGAGCACCAGCACTCCAACGACACATAGGAGATGTGAAGCACTGGGACACCAGCACTGGGCACCCAGTTCATCCACAATCATTGACACTGATCCCCCCCCCCCAACTCTGTGCCACAGACCCTGACCCTGGCTAGGGGTGAGAGCTAGTTATCAGCTTAGTCACCATATACTAGCCTAAACTAGTGAGTTTGTAGCCTTGACTTAAATATCGGGCATGAGTCTGAATCTCAGACTTTTGCTGGTGGACTTTTCCATAACATTTAGAACCTGTAACAGAATGCTCTGCAACCAAATGAAGATCGTTCCACTCTAGGCAGCGTCAGGTAGCCCAGCCCTACCACTGGGAACAAAGCAAACGGGTGGGGTGGGGGGGGGGGGGGGGGATTACTTCTAGCCCAGCCTAGAAGTTTTAACAACGGGTGCTAACTCTTCTACATCCTGAAGTGAGATCATTGCTCTAAATTTTGCAATATTCCTCGGATGGAAGAAAGTTGTTTTAACCATGTTATTTATGTGAGTGTCCAGTGACAAGGCTGAGTCAGTAGTCACACCAAAGCGTTTAACCACTTTATTCACATTTAATTCTTCTTTGCTAAGTCTGGAATGACAGAAAGCGTGAATTTCAAATGCACCAGTGGGAAGGGGTCACAGTATTGGACACCTTTGCTCGCTTACAGAAACTGCCTGCCCCTTCAGACAGTGCAACATGTGGCTGTTACTGAATACATACAGTACAGCAGCTGGACAGGGTTCCATTACTAGGGTGTGACTGAAGCGATTTTGAATGTCCTGTGATTGTTGGTGCCGGGCCTGTTGGTTCCAGCATCTCAGAAATATCCGCCCCTCTGGGATTTTCACACATTCCAGCAAGGATCTTCAAATCTGGCCCTCGATTCCAAATCCAGGCCTGATTTTCAGTTCTCCCAGGTAGTTAGTTAGTTTAACAATTACTGATTCTGATTGGCCAGAGTCTTCACGCCTGGCTCACGGGTAAAGGAAGGCTGGAAAATCAGCAGGACTTGGACTTTGAGGACCATGTTCTGAATAGCCCTGGGTTATAGTGTCTGGAGTTTACAGAAAATGCTATGAGGAATTAAAAACATCCAGTAGAAGGCTAATTGAAGCCATCAGGAAGGCAACAAAATATAAAACCTCAGTACAACAGTGAAATGGAGAATATGGCTTTTCTGAATCCACAAGTCATCTACCCATGAACCAGTTCTCCCAAAATGACTACTTCAGCTACACAATAAAATGGACAGTCAGTGTATAGAGTGCATTGTCATGCAAATCACGCTGCTGGGTGTTTCACACTGTCCTATCTGCCCTAAGGTCTAAATGAACTGATGACTGTGGTGAAACAGGCCGTACAGAACGTGTTGGGCGGGTGAGTCCTTTGCCGTTTCAGATGTTGGCTCAGAGACCGTTGACATGGCAACCGCTGTGGCATTGTCCATTCAGAAATTTGCATGAATTCTGATGTCCTGAAGGTAAATGTGTGTGTGGTCCTTCAACCCACAGGATCTCCCTGAAACAAAGCCTCTCTCTGCATGACCTTGAAGATCACCTGCACCAAGTCAGAGCCCTTGTAGAGGAAGGGTATGAAGGTTGGATACAAAGACCTCTCTGTTGGTACATGATGCCCGATGAGGAGACCACACTGGCAGCTCAGGTAACAGGTCCAGCACCTTAAATCATCTCCCACTTAATTTATAACCCAGTGATTAGCCTCCTAACCAGTATTAATAATAATAACAACCAGTATTAATAATAGCCATAACAGCATTTGTTGAGCTGACATAACTAGAATAATTTACAGTGTTATACTAATAAAGGAGTTATAAATGAAGAACAGTTTGAATTGGCAGAGGGTAAGCATCACAGAATGAAAAGTACTGCACGCTGAATAATCTCAGTAATCCGCACAGATGTTATCTTCCTGGTGAATCCAAGATGTCTTCCTTTGCCGCCCCCTAGAGGATGGGCTCCCCCTCTGAGTCTGGTTCCTCCCAAGGTTTCTTCCTTCTAGGGAGTTTTTCATTGCCACTGTCGCCTCTGACTTGATCATGGGGGAGTTTGGGTGGGGATGATGTAAAGCGCTTTGAGACGATGTAATGTTGTGAAAATGCACTATACAAACAAATTTGAATTGAATTGATTGTATTTGTTGCAGGCATGTGGTCTAACAGAAAAGGATGTTTCAACTATAAAGTTGTTGAATGAAACCAGGGATGTGCTGGAAAGGTACGAGTCGTCAGAATGTTTCACCAGACCACAAACTGGTGTCTTACCCTCCCGCATAGCTACAGAAAAAAAACAGTTTAATTGCTGTTAATTCTTTTTGCGGACCTGTAAGTCCCATTTTGCCTGTCCCTGGCTGAAATGTGCACCTCTCTGTCCTCAACAGCCCCGACTTCAAGACCGTCCTCGACACCTGCCTGAGCCGTGGCTTCAGTCGTTTCCTTGACAACATGGCTGAATTCTTCCGGCCCCACCAGCTGGACTCCATGCATGCCGGCCCCCCCGACAGGTCAGAACTATCAGCCGTTTGATGACATGTTGAATCGATGTCTCATTAGGTTCTTGCTGTCTTTGAAAGATTATATTTAGCAATTGTTCCAGTGCTGCTTACACTTTTACATTTATTGGAAGTTCACCATATCAGCACTTGTGCCTAGTTGACTCATTGACAGCTGTATATTAGTAATTTGTCTCACTCATAAGTTGCTTTGGATAAAAGCACCTAAATAAAGTATTTGTATATTAGACTTTCCTACAGTGTTGCGGTAGCACAACAAAAGATGGCCAAGTTGGCGTCAGTGTTGGGCAGGTTTTCTTGTGGCATTAGGAGGTACTAAACCCAGATTGGCTCAAGGAAACATGTGATTTGATGACAGTGTTCTCTCATACCTAGAAAGAAAGCATTGGGTGAAGCACTATCCATGGCTTAGCCGTGTCTCTTTTAATCTGCCTGGGCAGCACATAAATTCCCCCCCATCGTCTTTGTCTTGTAGCCTCTCTCATATCCAGCTTCCCCTCGCCAAGATCATCCCCATTGTGAATGGACAGATACACTCAATATGCAGTGAAATACCAAGTCACTTTGTGCAGGTAAAGAGCTTCTGCAACTCGGTGTTGATTGTCATTCCATAGTGTCCCTTATCAGTGACTAACTACAGTGGAATATGCACTTTCCATAAATGTTGAAAAGATTTACGTAGTTGATTAAAAGCTGGTCGTGTTTCTCTTTAAGGATCTTCTGATGGTCGATCAGTTGAAGGAGTTTTCTGCCAATGTGTACGAAGCATTTAGCCATCCGCACGAACTTCAGAAATGACCGGCCGGGCCCAGAACACCACAGATACATTCCCCTCCTGTCGACTTCTTTCGGGGTCTCCCCAGCGTGAACTCCCTTCCCATAATTCACTTGGAGCGGGGAGGTGAAGCACATTCAATTGCCTCAGGGAGTTCTCTCTAACAAGAAGTTCCGGAACTGTCGGCCTTCATTTCCATATGTTTGGGTGTTGCAGTCCGATGTAGAATGTGTCACCGTGTCTCGGAATTGCCCACTCCTGCGGAGGTTTGGAGAGCGCCAAGTCAGAGGTGCTCAGAATATTGGGGAATCTATGTCATACATCACAGTCATTGCCCCTCCATCCATTTTCCCCTCAATGAGACACATCTTAGGACACTTCCTAGATTTTGTAAATCACAACCCCCCCACAGCTGCCAGTCTATGTCATAATGGCAGTAAATTAAGTCATGTATGCGATTCCCCCACCCCAACTGAAGTACGTGTACTGTACTGCCTTTGGCAGAGTAGTTTGTGGTCTGTGCTGTCTGGGTGTCAGGTTATAAGACTAAGCAATGATAATGTGTGACATCATTGCCTGACATTTAGACAGCTTCACAGTTGCTTGGGGGGGGCCTTTGGTACTCTACCTTTTATTATTTGAATTCCCGTTTTAGCCTAATGCAGTAATGTTGAATATGTAAACGGGTTGTGATAAAGAACATGAGAACATGAATATTTTTAATGAACACGGTGGTGAAACCATCAGGAACATTGTGGTTTTTAACACTTGGTTTGGTTTACGTTATTTGGTCCAGTGTTTTTCTTTTCTTTCTCCTCCATCGTTTTCAGTGAACTCATTACGGCAGTGACTCTATCGCTAATTCCTTTATATTACTGAATTCAATAAACTGACCTAGACTGGACTATTCTTTCCTGGTGTGAAGCTTTTTTTCACCGTGTTGCGTTATTAATTGATTTGTTTTTCAGACATCCTTAGGCATATCGGTTTCCTAGAGGTGGCAGTGACAGTCTGCAGTCCCGGGGGCGGTATAGCTGCGGCGGTAAAGGATGCTGAGCTTCTTGCCGATAAATTATACAACCACAGAAAAAAAAGGATTTCCGAGATATTACGCATCTTTCGCGGGTGACACGGAGCTGCTGAAATTTACGGGAGATTTCGGAAACTTCCTGGAGAGGAGAAATGTTTGTTTGCTGAGAAAACACACGTACCAAGCTTTAGTCCTTGAGTTTCCGATTAACGTTAGACGTCAAGGGCGTGGGTAGAAATTGGAAGCATATGCCAGGAGCAGTAATTGTATGAAAGAAAAATGTAACAAAAAATGTATTTTACACAGACCCCCTGCAGCAGTTAGGTGTCCTGGGGCAACTATTACGTGTATTAAGGGCACGTATACACATGCAAAGCAGTTGAGTAACCAGTTCTTTAGTTGTGGTTGCGGTTTTCTCAGTTGCGGAGGTTTTTTCCTCCTCCTAGACTTCCTCAAATGGGATGGGATCTGACCTGATCCGGCCAATGGCACAGTGTCTGTGCAGCCTGGGCATGTCCTCGCCGTGTTTTACCGGATCGGTCCCGGGGTTTCGGTTTCCCACCCGCAGCTTCTGCATAGGTGCGGTGATCGCCCTCCTGTCCAAAGTGCACCTCAATCGATTCCAAAAAATATAAAACCATTTAATAATCTGTCGATAGTGCGCCACTTGCATGTTTGATTGTTCAAGTATTTTTTCCAAATGCTAATGGAAATCTGATGACTGCGGGTCCTCTAATCATATATATAAAAGGTTCGTCTTAAGCGATTCTGAAGAAATAAACCGATAAGGAATATTCTTAGAAATTTCTGATAAGCCATACCGTTACGGGATACACCCAGAATGGCAAACCAGCATTCAGCCGCTCCCACAGCAGCGATGCCCATCCTACGTATTGCCGGAAAAAACGAGTCCACGGGGGATGCAGCATAAGGTCACCTTCCTGACAACATTTTCACTAACAGCACGTCACCATACTTTGAGTCTGTTTTTTTCGTAAGCTTTGATGATCGGAATGTGGAGGATGATCACACTGTCACCGGATTGTTTGTATTTCCCGGACGTATGAATAAATGTATGACGCAGCCACGCTATATGAACACAAGGTGGCGGGATTTCCAAAAGAGCTGCTTTGCGGCGGATGAAGCTCAATCTGAGCTTCGGGCCTTTCTCTTTCTGAATTATAAACATATTTTGATCCCAATAGGTGTCATTTTGCCATATCTTTCGGTACCTCCAATGATTATGGTACCCTTTGGGAACGGGTTAGTTTATCTTATTACCTCTTTATTTTATTGGCTAGGCGAATACAATTTTTAGTAATGTTATATTTTTAATCCATTTATGTTTGTATTAAAACAGAAGAGAAGTCCATTACGCAAAAATTAATTCCGTTACACTTCTAGTGTGCCGTTAACATTTTGATAAATATCTAAGATGACGAAATACTAAGGGAGACCGGGTTTGGTTGGCCATTGGAATTGGTTGGCACAGCAATAATTTCCAAGTGAGTAGAGAAAGGATTTGGTAAAATATCCAACATTACGAAGTGTGTCCACATGAACTACATCCTCCCATCTTGTCAAGAGATCGGAAGGCTGTACACTGCTAAGGGGGTTATCAAAATGTCTAATTTTATGTGTATCTGAGTGAAATATTAGGGGAAAAAATATACCAAATAAAGATGGGGATTTAATAGTTATATTTTGTGCTAAGGTTTGAAAGCCTGGTTAGTCATGCCAGGCAGATTAGGCTAATTGGTATCGTGAAGCGCATACGGGGCACAGTTCGGGTTGGTTGGTACCTAATGCACAGTGTATTTTAATAGTACTTTTTGCTCAAAAGTTAAAAACACATTATTTGAAAAATCACTTGGAGAAATAATGTAAGATGACACGATTAAAATGCTCAGTGGCAAAAATGTATTTGTTTTATTGCTGTTCCTATTAGTCTGCTAGACCGTGTTCATTAGATATTTTGAGAATTTTACGGAACCAGAAGCTTGATTTCACTGGCAGTGGTTGTCTGATTTTAGTTTGGATTAAAGCAAAAGTTCTGGTTATTTTTGTATGATGCTAGATTCTTACAAAATTCATAGAATATTAATGTTGTGCCAACCAATTCCGTATTGATGCTGGTTGGCACAAGTGCAGAACATTTTTATTTTAAATTACTAAACTATTTACAGTAACTGTTTTCAGTAATCTAATATGTCCGATTTTTAGTTGTGGTTTTAAGGATTAATTTGCAGTAGCAAGGTTATCATAAAGTAATAGAAGTCTGAGATACTTCAAAAAGGACCCCCAACCCCCCCCCCCCCCGACCCAGATGGCCCTACTTGCCAACTAAAACAAAGCATGCAGTATAATCACAACATTGCTGATATATTTGGGCAATAGTAATATGAAATGAATTTCACAATGGTGTAAAACGAACTGAAGTGCATGTAATGTCTGTGTGTTATGGAAGAAATAATAAGCCAAGGTAATCCACAGGAACATTAAAAGATCTGTGATGAGTCTTTTGTTACATAATTTCAACTTTGATTGTTCTGGATGACTTGCTGACTGAGAAAATATGTGAAAGGTCATTTATATGCGGTGCGTGAGCCATTGTGGTTCAGGAATGCCACACCTGCCCTGAAGCATTGCTCATAACATCTTGACAGATCAGTACAGAAACTGTCAAGTAAAAATAATTGATATCAGTAAATATGCAACAACAACAACAAAAAAATGCATTGTTTGAGTACCTGCTCAGCTGACTAGCGGAATGGCACGCCAGCTGTGATCTGACTTATTCGGTTTCATTTGTAATTAAATGCTATTGGTTGTGTAAATGAAACTCTGAATTCAGGGATTTTTTGCATCATGAAATATAGGTGTGCCAGGTGCACTGAGGACCCTTAGCTGTGTGTTTTAGAGGTAGATTAAGCTAATAAATTTCCCAGATAAATCCACATGTCTGTTCTACACAGGCAATCATAACAAGGCTTGAAATGGGAAATGAGTATTCACTTACGCATTTAAGTTTTAAATGCAAAAATACAGTATGATTTGTGCCATTTTATCCCCCAATCTTCCATGACCGCTAGTATAGTTCTTGTATAGTTATCTATAAGCACTTGTATTGCTCATGGTTGGAGTCTAGAGCCTATCACAGGAAGAACAGGGCATAAGGCAGGGAGACACCCTGGTGAGACGAATTGCCAGTTCATCACAGGGTATGTGGTGTAACAGAATTTCACACCAAGGGTAACTTCCATCCATCCATCCATTTTCCAAAACCGTTTGTCCTATTCAGGGCTGCGGGGGGGTCCAGAGTTTGTCCCAGGGGCTACGAGCGCAAGGCAGGGAACAACCCAGAATGGGGCCCAACCCATCGTAGCAAGGGTAACTTATACTTTAATAAAAGTTTAATAACAGGAATATAGGCAGTACATAATCACACTTAAAGCCAATTATGCATGAGAATAATATAGTCATGCAGTTAAAGTGTTCCATATCAAGAAGAAAGGGTCTTTGCAAAGCCCCACAACAGAACCATTGTATTGCAAGCTCACTGAATGTTCCATAACAATGAGGGAGTTTCCAGCAAACACACTGTCACATGATTTGCTCTGAGCGTGCTCTTTGTGGCGTTTTACAAAACAGGAAATTCCCCTGTCACATGACTGTGTGTATGAAGCTGTCCTGTGACACTCTGCCCTGTGCCGAAACTGTTGTCTCGAAATCCCAGAACTCTTTCAATTACAGTCATTGGCAAACATTTCAGGGGCGTGACATCGGTCACGAACTGAGATGATAAAGACAACAAACAACTGAATACAGAGTTCAACACACGGCAATGACTAAGCAGATTGTGATGCTTGTTATTACGTAGTATAATTTAGGTCACATCTGCATTAAACAGAAGGACTATACATTAAATAAATAGCCTACATTAAAAACATATGTCAGTTATTCTTTTAATATTTAATTAAGATGTGTTTCATTTATACTTTTGTTATAGCCTATCAATTAAGGCTACACATATAGGCCTAACATTTTGTGTGTGTGTGTGTGTAGCTGCACATGCATACATAAAACATTTATCTATACATACGCACAAACACACACACAATAACATTCACCGAGTCAATGGCGCTGGAAACACAACTTACGGCACGTAACAACAATAAAAGAAACTTTATGGGTAAAACACGGTTAATTACCCTGCTAAGTGGGAACCCACCAATCAGTGCTACTCTGCTACAGCGTTCGCCAACGTTGTGTCTATACCCACTATAAATAAATTAAACAGTTAACTATTTACACGTGCTGCATTACTACAAGCACTAGACAAGATAAATACAACAAAGCAAGAAAATTCGTGTCTGATATAACATTAACCGTATAGTACCCGCATGTTTTTCTCTAACCAGGAATTAAGCTACGACCATATTTTTCAGTATCTGTAGGCTACCGTGTAATATACACGCGTATTACATTCCCGAACGGGATGCTGCTGTGGTATCATTTCGCTGCATCAGGAATCGACTAGGCAGTGGTCCCGTCTATTGGGTTTGTCGTGACTCATGCAGTCCGAAAACAAAACTGACTTTTAAAATGTCAGCTTTTCCAGACCGCCAGGATGACTCACGTTGATAGCACATCAGTCCAAGCCCTGGCAATTAGACTGGCATTATGTTGGAGTTCACCGGGATCGCCAAATTTATAGCATTACCAGAACTGCAGTTCCAGACCGCGTAGCAAAACAAAAACCCATAATAAATGTATACAGTCACCTTTCTACTACTGTTCTCTGCCCAGCTAAATATGTACAATACTAAGCCGAGATTTTATATTTAATCTGTAAGATGAGTATGTAAAATAAGTACTCAGTAGCTTACTTCCTTTAAAGCGTAAGTGCTTTTCAGCCTCTGTGTTGAGCTATCGTTAAATATTGATCAGATATTCTGATGACACAACATGCTGTCATGCCACAGTAGGCTAGGATGATGTCAACGCACCCAAGCACTGTGATTGGCCCAGCACCTGAAACCATACAGAACTATTTGTTAAACATCAATACTACAGATGCAAGATTTGTATGATGTCATCCTGTTTAATTAGCAATAAAAAATAAAATAGCCAAATCACATACGATTATGTCATTAGACCACAGATGTATAAAAACATTAGTGTGATAACTCTTGTACTGTGAATAAAACAAGAAAATATGACAAACTTTATTGTACAGTGCAAAAAAGATAGGAATTAAAAGTCCTCCATTTTGTTTTTTTCTTTCAATAAAGTTACACAATTTTGAGTTGAATAAAAGGTATAATTGATTTCTAATAATACAAAGGGAATCCCTGTGAGGCATGTCCTGAAAAGCACTTATTCATTTCTGGACACTCTCTAAGCAATCCAACACCATGGGTGAACAGAACACGGAATTTTTGCTTTATACTCATTCCAATTATCATCATTATCAACTCCAGAATTTTTGCTAATTCCACTATATATATGCACATCAAACAGCCAGAAGTTAGCAAGGACAGTTTGGTTCACTTTCAGCACAATGGAAGGTTTCATGTAAATAGACACGATTATCTTTCTATCTTCAGTCAGTTGACAGCAGTGGTTCCTTTTCTTCTAAAGCTATACTCCCACGCTTTGGGGTGGAGGGAAAACATTCCCTCCAAGCCAGGAGTGAATGGAATCATTACAATAACATGGTAATAATATAGTGTGCAACATGGCCTTCATCACGTAATAGGGATAACTGATTATATGGAATCAGTTATATGGAAAACTAAAGCAACTTTGTTGCTCCAATTGTGTGTTACAGGGTATCTCCAAGGGTATTAAACAATGGAAATAAGACATAATGGATCCGGAATCTAGATTTACAATAAAGCTAGTTCAAACCATCTGAATGTGACCATTTCATCTAACCAACAGTCAATGATAACATCGTTTTCACCCCCTATTTTTTAATTAGATCATCTCTAAGTAGGGGTTTGTGCCTAAAACAGAGGTAGGTGAGTTTATTTCCAACTTGGCTAAGTGTCCTTAATGTTGATTCACTCTTGGGGCTATTCTGAACAAGCTCCAGAGGGAAGCTACCACTCAGTAGAAGCCTATCCTTTATACCAAGCCAGATCATGACACAGGTTGTGTTCTTCAACAAGACATACGACCCTCCCTAA
>JAODJU010000039.1:6473419-6487427 GCA_026776725.1 Gnathonemus echidnorhynchus
GGGGGGGGGGGGGGGGGGGGGGGGGGGGGGTAGATGGGCTGCACTGGAAGTTTCCAGGGCTTCATTGCAAGGACAGCACAGGACGGCCACTGGGTTGCACTTCACGCCTCAGTGGGGCATGTGGTCGCGTCCCACTCTACCCACGCTCTTTGTTCTCGTGCTGATGCAGACTCATGTATAAAACCAGCAGGTGGCCTGTCACATTCCCCCAGCCCCCAAGACCAAATCTCAAGGTAATTTAACTGCCTGCTGATTTTTCTCTGTTTCTGCTATGTACCCATTTGCAGACCTCAGTAAGTTACTGGAGTATTTTGGGTTAGGTTTTTATATTTGGGTAATATCCTCTCCTGGGACTTCAACCAGCAAGATACTTGGTTAGGTTAATCATAAACAATCAAAACATTCAAACAGTGTCTGTATGCTTTATCATTAATCTCCAGAAAAAAGAGAAACTATTGTTGCTCAGTAAGATTGCATTTTACTTCTTTTTTTCTAGTTCCTGTCTGTTTTCCTGGTTTCCTCGTCGTCGTTAGAAACATTATACTCCCCTTATCATCCATTCACAGGCAGTAATATGAATTTAAAATCAAGTCTGTGACAAACTGCTTTGGTGTTAGTTGTGAATTGGGCATAATGTTTCTGTCTTTCAGTCCAGGAGCTAATAATGTTTTCTTGAAATGATATCAGATGGAAACTTTACTTTTAGCAAAATATTACTCAGTTTGGGATTACATGCATTGTTTTTGACCAGCCTAGGTAATGGAATGGATGGATGGATGGAACTGTTTTCTCATTGTGCCCACAAACATATTGGTACCTAATCTGTGTGTGTGTATGTGTGTGCGTGTCTGTGTGTGTGTGTGTGTGTGTACGCTTTAATAGTCCCAATGGGGAAACCATGACCTGTGACCCCACATGGATGGAGTGGAGGCAGAAAATGGATGGATGGATGGAACTGTTCCTTTGCTTATCCCATCTTTCTCTCCTTAAGCAAGCTTGGTTGGGGTTAACTAGCATCCAGCATCCTTGGGGCAATTAGGGCAAAGGTCCAACAGCAGCACCAGTCTGCCAGCACCAGGATTCGAACCGAAGACCTGATCACACTGCGCCTGCCTTTTTGCCCATTGATTTTAGTGCAGTGATTTCAATTACGTATTTCTACAATTGCTACAAAAACCTAATAAAACTTTTGGAAGACACAATAAAAAGAGGTATCATCTATCACAGTAAGAAGAATGCAGCACATTCTAAAGTATTATTAAACATGACAAGACAAAAATCATGAGGTATGTTTTTACAAGCATTATCTTTATATTAGTCACCTTAAACAATACACCCAGCTCTGAAACCAAACTCTGTTATACAAGCAACAGCATTTGTCTTTTTATTAAGTTAATGAAAGGTTTCAGTAAAAAAGTATTTATTCCAAAATATATTCATTATACTGTGTTATTGTTATGCATTCTTATTCAACGAATAATATTTATATTATTACGTACGCCTAATACGTAATACTTATTAATATTGAGTAAATATGTGTCTATTATGTAATGTCTATACGTATTGAAACTTGCAATAAACACGGCGGTGCTGCCGGGTTCCGTGTGTGGGGTATCCCCCGGGTACTCCGGGTTCCGTGTGTGGGGTATCCCCCGGGTACTCCGGGTTCCTCCCACAGTCCAAAAACACGCTGAGGTTAATTGGAGTTGCCAAATTACCCATAGGTGTGCTTGTGTAAGTGAATGAGTGTGTGAGTGTGCGCCCCATCCTGGGTTGTTCCCTGCCTTGCCCCCGGAGCCTTCGGGATAATCTCCGGACCCCCCACGGCCCTGAACAGGACAAGCGGTTACATAAAATGGATGGATGGATGGATTTATGGATGGATGGATGAAACAGGTAATACATGAACACAATATAATCTTCTTGACTTAATAAATCAATAAAAAATAACAAAACAGACAGAGTCGTAAACATCCAACTCGACTGAACATTTGACGTGATATCTGTGTAAACATGAATTCTCCGATATAACAAAATCTAGTCAATCCCATAATAAATATCTGGTTTTAAAATCTGCCCAATTTTTTTGTTTCGGCAAATCTCAGCTGTACATTGAAAATCACTTCTACAATATTTTCTTTGAAGTACTGATTATTCTATCATCCTAGTACTTGCCACTGAATACTTTAATAAGCACGAGGGCTTTTTGGCGGGCGGGGGGGCTGCGGCTGACTGTGGCGCTCCCTCTCATGATGGCGTCCTAGTCGGTCGCTTATGTTGACCACCACTGCATTGGCAGCGTATATCTAACATGGGTTATAATGATCGCGACCCCGAAAACTCACAGCAGGAAGTAATCCGTTTCCAATGGATTTAGCTTAACCGCGCTAGGGGGTTATAATCAGCACTGACATGTCGCATGACAAGCCTGTCTTTACCTACCTCCTATTACGTACGTTAAATTGATAACTTGTGGCATATTCTGTTTCACAACTTGGATGGGAGAAAGAATATATCAATACAAATGTCTGCGTTCAAATAAATCCATTTTGTTGGGACCCCCCACATCAAGCAAGGGATGTTAACCTGTTTAATACCACCAGTCACAATTGTGACCAGGTTTTTTGTATTGAGCTATAAAACAATGGTCGCTACCTGTATGCCTAAAAGACAAAGAAAATAAGAGCAGAAATTGTCTTGATTGAGCAATGTCATGTCAATATACACGACACTCTCACGCACTCAGAAAAAGGATAGAAACGTTACACTCAGAAAAAAGGGTAAAATTTTGTGCCTTTTCTTGTCCCTGGCGCTGTACCCTTATAACTGTACCTTTTAAGGTACAGAAATGGACTCTGAGGAACATCCCAAAGGTACAAATAGCATTAATGTACCCTCAATGGTACAAAAATGTCGGTACCTTAAAAGGCACAATTACCTACAGCTAAGGATAAATTGGCAGACCATTGAGGGTATACAGCCCCACTGACAAGCAAAGGTACAAATTGTTGCCATCTTTCTGAGTGCGTCAATGGCCACTTGATCAGCTGAGCAGCTGTTACACCAAGACTATTGTAATTCAGAATTGTTCAGGAACATAGACTCTAGTTTTAAATCGTACTTTTATTTCTGTATGTTATGATAAACGATTAAGAAAAATCGCTAAATGCCATTTGGAAACTCCATATGTTATGAGAATGCCTGCTCGAAACATTCATATAAGAAATACGTTACGTGAAACTTTCGTAGGAATGATAGTGACGTTTCCCATTTGGCAATTTCCGCATATGACACTGGACATGTGGAATGATTATGTACGTAATGATTATTTTTTATGACTAATGTGATTTTTAAATTATCTAGTATTGTTTAATTAATACTAAATGTATCTTGGCAACATGGTTTAAACATCCTAATAGGTTAAGACTGCTTAATTTGGTATACAAAATATTTTCCATCGCCTGAATCACATATCTGTTTTTGGTTCTGTAAAAAAAAACCTTCCCATTATCTGAATGCCACAGAAATACAATATGTGTACATTTAGAATTTAAGTAAGTACGCTTAATAATTGCCAATATTATCATAAAAGTAAGTTACTCAAGTGCAGCTAAAAAAAACTTTACCAAGGAATTCGCTCTTCGTTTTACGTGAATAAGCATAAATCGGACATAGAAAAAATCCACTAACTAAATTGCTGAGCCACATTACTACAACAAACGTAAGCGAGTTAACGTGAGAAACTCGAAACTCGAGAACTGCGAGTTCAAGACGAGAGTCACGGAAATACCCTAAACTGTATTAAACATTATCCTTAATTATTTCGCAAGGTTTCAAAAACGCAAAGTAAACAATTACTATATACACATATAGGAGCTGTGAATCACAATGTTTAACAAAAACTCAATATAGCCTAATTCAAATGAACAATTTTAGACATTTACAATTTACAAATATTTAAAAAGTGAATGCTTTAAACTAGTTATGGTGAAGTGCTGGGATATTATATAATATCACTCTTATTGTGTAAATAGATACAAAGTAACTTTGAACATTTCAGTTTATGCACACACAACACAGAAACTGTTAAACAAATAGACAAGAGAACGTGGCACGTTACCTTAATGTTCTTATCCCATCCTTTTCGGATTTTTTCATTTAGTCACCAAAATTAAAATGATAATTTTCACAACATAGTACTGCTACTACAACAATTATTGCAGTAATAATAGGGTAAATAATTGGATAAACTTATAATAATAATAACAATAATAACAATAATAATAATAATAATAACTATTATTATTATTATTATTGTTATTATTATTATATGGTAGCTATAGAAGGAGGCAAAAAATAAATTAACAAATAAAAAAATAAAGAAATCATATGGAGATGTATTTTTTAAGCAGTTAAACTCCTGAACTGTAACTTTTAATGTGGACAGCGAGACCCGGGTCTGTGTATTAAAATGTCTTTTATGTCTCGTAGCCGTACTGGACATGCCTGAAGTCTCAGGTCATTAACTGAGTATGTCTTTATGGGCTCATTAGCGCGAAATGCTGTGAGTTTGAATTCCCCCTGGGAATAGTGGCCAGGCTGGCCTGTTATGGTGAGCCGCGCGGTGTTGCGCGCTTGCATCATCGGCCGGCCAGCTCCCGCTGGCCTATTAATAGAATGACGTCACCTCTGACAGCGCTCTTACTACAAGGATGCCTTAGCTAGTCTCCCTTTATAAAGCGGGTGATGCAACGGGACTGCGTTAGCTGTAAGTTTCACTACAAACAGAAGGGACGCGGGTGAAGCCTTTCGGACGGCACTGTATTCTCTTGTAAACAGCAGATCTTTTCGAGAGGTAGGTGCGATCGCATTTTGTTATCGATGATGGGTCTCGGGGTTTAGCTCCGTACGTTTTCATTAATCCTAAACGAGGACTACGAAGGTGGATCCGGGATCGAAGTGTTTTGTCAGTGTCCGGTAATATCATTCTCAGAATACGCCTGTATTAACAGTAATATAAGACGCTCCTGTTTATTACGCATGGGAATGTTTACGTGTTTGATCGAAATGTCTGTTGTTTTCAGTAGCTTGTTGTCCTACATCAGGCTACTTTTCAAACCTGAAGTTTTGAATGATCGTCGAAAGGAAAGCGTCAGTCAGCTCAGAAAGGCTTAGAAAGTCTATAGCCACTTCATAAAATAATAGTTTACGAACCCTGTTTCTTACTTAGTTACTAGAAACGGAGTTCCTTAGTGTAAAAATGAAAGTGAAATTAAGATTTTTCAGCTGCTCCAATAGTTATGTACTGGAATGCCTACAGTTCATCATAGGCTATATGTCCCTCGTATTGTATCCACTTAGCCATTCTGACTTAGCGATATGATGACTACTGGGTTTATACAGCTGCTTGTGTTACCGGTAATATAGACTAATAGCCTATAGTTAAGACATTTTAAAGAAGATCGTATTCTGTATTTTGAAAAGCACTTTTCTTTTGGCTAAATATTTAAATTGGCCTGTGCTATTCACCTAATCGCATTCATTTAGATTCGGTTTTTGTATCTCTAGTATGATCTATTTCTCGGTGTGTAAGAATGAAACTGAAGCGCGATAGCGGGTAACTTTTACAGCACAGGGCGGCCCGACGTTTCATTTACGTTTCTTTGTACTTCTATCCAAAGGGGAGTATAATTGAGAAAGCTGGGGAGTCACGAAAAGACGGCTAGTCTCCGCCGTATCGTTTCGGTTTTAGTTATGCCTGCCATAGACAGCAAGTCATTCCTGAAGTCTGGGTACTTTCGCATTTACTTATACAGTAAAGGGGGATTAACTTTCTTGCCTGAACCGACTGGCGTCATTCAGACACTGGCTGTTCTCAGGGTTAATGGAGATCATTTGGAAAGTGGACATTTTTTGAAAACATTCCATGAAAAAGTCCTGCCATTTAAAAGTTTTCCCTCGGTTGTTTTTTTTTTTCATATAGAATAACTTTTTTAAAACTTCCTTTCAGTGTATCATTAAGGGTCATGCTGTATCTCCATACATGAGAGCGCGTCTTTATTCACCTCCTAGGCAACATAATGATGCTTCAGTGTCCCGGACTGGGTCTTTCGGAGATCAGCGCATCGGCTTTGGTTCCTTGCCTCTCCCCGCCGGGGACTCTCACCCTGGACGACTTCACCAACTTCACGCCGCTGGTGAAGGAGGAGCTCCGTCTGGCGATCCAGAGCAAGCGTCTGTCTAACGGGCTGAACTCCATCATGAACGACTATACAAGTTCCAGCTCTGAACGAACCTCGGAGCAGCTACCGGTGAAGCGAGAGGTAAGAAATCGATCCTGCATTCTGTCCTCGTAAACATACATTTTATTTATAAATATGAACTTACCAAACTCAAAACTTACATTGTGAATGTTAAGTTTGGTCTCCCATTATAATATATTATATTTAAAAATATTATCATAATCATTTGTGTGCATGTGTGAGTGAATGGTGTGTGAGTGTGCCCTGCGATGGGCTGGCCCCCTGTCCAGGGTTGTTCCCTGCCTCGTGCCCGTTACTTCCGGGATAGGCTCCGGACCCCCCGCGACCCAGTAGGATAAGCGGCTTGGAAAATGGATGGATGAATCATAATCATTTTGTTTATAGCTTAAAATATGTGTGAAGTCTTAAAACTGTTAAGGCTAATGGTTATTTCATCATTTTCTAATTTCCTTTTAATGTAAGTACTCAGGAACAAAACAGTGTCTCCACATGCGTACTTTACCTCCTGTCTGGGCACGTTATTTTGTACCACAGACTTGTTTACAAGTTGAAAGGATAGGTAACTAAAGGTCAGGCAGAACTTTTTAGCGTGAGATCATGAGTGCCGCTAATTTATGGCATAGACATTTTTATATATGTTTGCTGCTTGGTTTTCTTTCAGGTTACTCCAGAGGAAAGCGAAAGGAGGAAAAGGAGACGTGAAAGAAACAAAATAGCCGCTGCCAAATGTAGAAATAAGAAAAAGGAGAAGACTGACTGCCTACAGAAGGTAAGATGGAAAATTAGATAAAAGTCAATAGTAACTGAAATGTCATCTGAGCAGAAGGGATTGTCTGGATAAATCAAGGCTGTATTTATGTTCAGCAAAGCTTTGTATGTCATAAATGTTTTTGTTTTTTTTTTGTATTACTTTGGCCATTTTCCCAAAAGTTAACTGGCATTTGGGGTAATTTGCTTGCATGGTTCCAGATAAGTAATGGCTCCTTCAGAGTAATCCTATTTATAAGTTCTTTTTTTTACAACTCTAGTTATGTTCTAAAATTTTAGGTTCCCTAGAAATTCACTTGGAATTGTCCTGACACCCCAACGCCCTTAATGGTTCCCCTGATCTCAGGCACAATTTCTTCCATTTGTTGCGTAACATTACCATTGTATTTACTAGTTCCTCGTGGCACTGGCGGGCATCACAAGTTCAAGTGTCCAGCTTCAACATGTCTCCCTGTACCCCTTCCAGGAGTCGGAGAAACTGGAGTCCCTGAATGCGGAGCTGAAGGCCCAGATTGAGGAGCTGAAGAGTCAGAAGCAGCAGCTGGTCTACATGCTGAACCTCCACCGACCAACCTGCATAGTCCGTGCCCAGAATGGCCAGACGCCGGAGGACGAGAGGAACCTCTTCATCCAGCACATCAAGGAGGGCACCCTGCAGGATTTGATCACTGGCCCAGCTGGACTGAGTCACACTTCAGTTCCTACGTCCTGTGATCACCACTGACTGAGCAAGGCTGGATCCATCTGCTTACAAAGTGAAGATCCCAGAGAAACTGTAATTTTCCACTCCCAATTTAAGGGACTTCTAGAGGAATTAAAGAGAGACTGGAAAGCTCCACAGTCCCCCGTTCCACCCGGGATGGTACGCGGACCATAGCCTGTGAAGGAAAAAGCTTTATAGCACTAAGGAAAACCAAGATATTCAATTTGCTTCAAAATACGAATATATTTTAATTTTACTTTGCCCTAACAATGTTGTCGATGGTAACTCACTCTGTCTTTGGTAAAAGTTGTGTCACTTTATGTTAATTTTGTCTGGTTTAGTGTGCAAAGGAATTTAGGTGATGTCACAGGTAACTTGAGATAAATGTTTACACAAGTTCAAATTGAAACTTCCCTATAATGCTGAATACTCATTACTGTGGTAACTTTTACATGGAATACTAATAGCATTGATAAGAATATATGGAGATAATACATATTTTTAGTTTTATTATTATGTGAAAACTTACGTTTCATACTTAGATGTAGAAGGCAAATTTGTTCTGAATTTTATTTAATGCTTAAAAATTGTTTTTTATGTGTGATATGATAGCTGTTGCTTTCTATGATTTCACTTATATGCAACAGCCTTCAGAAAGAGCTGCTAAAGTTTCAGGGGTGTGTACGTGTGTGTGTGTGTGTGAGAGAGAGAGAGAGTGTGTGTGTGTGTGTGTGTGTGTGTGTGTGCGCATGTGTGTGCATGTGTATGTTACCGGAGCATTAGGAGTGAATGAAAAGCAATGCTGAATCTTTGAAGGAGATGTTTCAGCGTCAGGCATCAAAGGGATAAATGCAACATGAATGTTCTAGAAGTCTCATGCTGGGTCTACATTTTGGTGGCAAAGGCTACTGGTACTTCGGACAATGTACTGTCAAGGGAATTTATAATGAGACTGAGTCTCTGAGGGCGAAACTTTTGTGAGAAGACTACTGTAGTCATATTTAAGCTGCATTTGTGCATACGTGCATGCACGAGTTAAAAAAACAAATTTATCATGATTATGCACAGTGCCACCTGTCAGACTAGGACAAAAAGCTTGCAGATATTGATAACATTGTACGTTGGCTATTACATGTAACACTGTTATAATGAAGTTGTATGGTATTTATTTATAAGATATAGGAAGCAATTATAAAATTTGAGCAACCACACTTAACTATATAACTTATATTTTGAATTATACACTCAGCTGAAATAAATGGCTGCCTTGTGTTTGAGCCTGCTCCATAATTTTCTCGGGCATCAGTCACCGAGCGTTGCTCTGTGGAAAAGTTTCAGAAACCTCTCGAGGAACATCATGGATGCAGTGGGCTTCAATACATAGAGTAAGGAGGGCGTGTTCAAATCCAGCTCTCTGAGACTGAACAGAATGAATGAGGTCGTGGTGTTTAGACTGTAAACCCTCTGGGACAGCCTTGCTGCCCAAGCACATCTGCTTTAGGATGTGTGTTTATGTGCTTGGGCGACAGAGAGTGATGTGTACGCGTCGGTAAATTTAGTAGACCCTTGTTCTTACCGTCCTCTTTATTTACCTGCACGCAGAGAAGCTACAAATTACGTACTACTGTATAACCCAAAGGGAAGATGTCTTGAAAGTGTTACTGTTTGCACTGTTTCTGGCATTATCTACAAGCTTTACCTACGAAAGTGCAGAGTATGGAGAAATAGGTTCTGATGTGTGACTTGGCTAGAATTTGAAATATGTGTAATCAAGTCAGGTGAAATCTCTGATACTTTACTCCGAAATGCCTCAAGGATATGTTTCTGTACAATCTGTCGAATTGTTTTTGATACTTTAATAAAAACATATGCTATTTTCTCTCTGTCTTCATGAATATCATTAGATGATCATTTTCCCACATTAACTTTACCTCTGTGTCTCTGTGTTAAAAGATACCAGATATACTAGACTTTTCCATTACAAACTGGTTCTAAAGTCTAAACGTGTCAAAGAGCCTTGTTTTCTTGTCTTGTCTTTCCATGTAGAGCACATGAGGAAGGGTGTGTCTCTTCATGCAAAATCAATGACTCAGAGTTGCCAATTACTTTCAGTTTCACAGGCTCTTAGCTCAGTGTAGCCAGATAAAGTGTACTTCATGTATGTGAAGTGAAGTGACTTCTGTTGTCATCCATCTTGCCAAGATTTGAAGAATCCCAATGCTAAAAACATGAATGATTTCTTTAGCTTGAATGAACTTGTTTGGCTCATGTTTTAACAACCACGCTCTCAGTTTGCGAACCCTGGGACAGATGAGGTCTCGGGGCGAAGACCTGCATTTGGATTTCTTAGTAACGCCTGAGAATGAAAGATCCTGAAGTAGACGATTTTTTCATTTTCAGTAATGATACACACATGATGCTGAAATGGTGTTTCTGGTTGGTTGGCACGGTTAAGATCCACAGATAGACACGTGACTAGAAGTGGTCCCTGCTTGAAAATCAGGAGCAATTATACACTCGACGTACCTTGCACTTACCTTAAATTTCTTTTGATAAAATGTAACAGATGTACATAGAATTTTCTTTTCTAAAGCGACACTGATAATGAAATTTTCTTTCAAAATACTGTTTATCAATAATTCAAAATGTATGGCAGTCAAAAATTCTTGGGCACAACATTAATGACCAAGAACAATACTACTTAACCCATCTCTTTAATTTACGTAATACCTCAATGTGATGAAGTGGCATATTTTTTGTCCAACCAGTAACACGTTTTTCCTGAGAATTGTGTGGCATAAAACCTCCCCCTGACTGTCCAAGGCTTCCGGGTTCTGAACCCGGAACCTTTCATGTATAGTTCAGTTAAAATGGTATTCAGTTGAGAAATTCTGATACCGAAATTCCATTGAATTTTAAGAGCTGTATTTTATCTGGAAATCCTGGCGAAGAATTTCATATCTGTAAAGTACAAAAAAAAAATCGTCGTTTATGAGGGCGATTTACTTGGAAAAATACACATCCCATTAGTGATATACATTGTTTTCCTGGATAAAAATAAGTTCATTGTTCCCTGATGGTATGAGGACAGGATGTGGGAGCTGTTCCAGAGAAGTTACTTTATACAGTTCCCCTTAAACTTCAGTGAAATAACTAGTTGACTCCCAGTGAAATAACTTCACTGGAAAGTGGTGCAAACTGCATATATGAAAAAAAACCCTGCGGGCCCAGGGACAAACAAGTGTAAACCCCACACCATAATGTCACTTCTGCACAGCCAAACATCATTTCTCATTGCTTCACGCAAATTTACAAATGCTTCAGTACATCATACATACATGTAAATGATTTTGTACAATTGTCATCATTTTGCACGATTTTCAGTTACTTTTGATTATGTAGTTTCCCATTGTAAGAATTTTACATAGAAAACTATATATGTACGTGATCATCGTGTTATAAACCACGTGCAAAACAGTCAACCAAGCTTTCAAAATTATTTAAAAATACATCCCGTAAATGGCAGTGATACAGCATTGTTGTATTTTTCATTTTTGTATTTTACACAATTTCCCCACTGTGGGATCAATAAAGTCCTATCTTATCTTATCTTATCTTATCTTATCTTATCTTATCTTATCTTATCCTATCTTATCTTATTCACACGGTACATAACTTTGTTGTCATTTCGTTGTTCTTGTATCGCCATGTTGCTGGTTTTGTGTTATATGGTGCTGTGTGAAGTTTTTGTTTGCTATTGTACTGTGTCTTGAGATCTGAAGAAGTTAAGTGTGCATGTGAGTGCTTTCTCCTGCCAGTGAACTTTACAAACAGTAATACAGAGCCTTGCAAGGTTGATACTAGTGTCTTTGGCATGAAAAAATATCAGTTTGCTAAAGAAAAATAATCTGTCAGTGACAATGAGAATGTGGGCACTGACTATCATTCAGAATATTGGAGCTCAGAAGCATAATTTCACTGACATACTGACAATATATCCACGGATTTTGACTCTCATGATTAAAATGGTGCTGATTGTACTTTTCATTTTGTTGACACTGACTAATTCATTGGTGGAATTATTTGTTTTTGAGACATGAGTTAATTGCCTTTTGCAGCTAAACCATAGTGTTTAGCTGCACTATGCTCTTATAGCTGTTAAATATGTTTAAGGAAAAGTGCAATAAAGGGCAATAAAGAGGAACTTTAGTTCATTGATAGAATTATTTGCTTTTGAGACATGAGTTAATAGTTTTAGGTGAGTTATGGCCCTCTGGAGCTTAACCTTACTGTCATGCATTATGCGTGAATTGTTTTGAGAAATGATCATGTGGTTGTGACAATGTTAAAGATGTTTAACGACATGAGCCAAAGCAAACTGAGAACTGTAGGTCCTGTAAATTGCGCGGTGGGATCTCCATGGATTGGATTGTTTGTCCAGCACACCCCACAGATGCTCGGGTAGATTGAGATCTGGGAAATTTGGGTGACAAGTCAGTAGCTTGACAGGTGCCATTGTAATGAGTTAATCAGTGTTATTTACTTCACCTGTCAGTGGTTTTAATGTTATGGCTATTCGGTGTATATGACATTTTGAGAAAGTTATTGTAGTGCTGGTCTAAATGATCCTGCGTTTGCAGTTGATAGATAGATAGATAGGCTGATTCGTTTAATGTATACTTTAACTTTGGAAGAGCACTAATTCTTTCTGTAAACAATTTTATTTAACCATAAAATTTGGTGAATCAAAGTAACCTTAGCATATTTTAGAGCTTTGTGGAGACTGACACACCCAGAGGAAACCCTACGGCGACGCAGACAGAACATGCAAACCCACGCCACGGAAGCCGTGGCGGAAACGCGAATCCCGGTCTCAGAGAAGTGAGGCAACAGTGTTAATCATTGCACCATCATACTACCGCTTGTAGGGTTTCCATTTCAAATTCTGACTTTTCGGTTTCCTTGAAAGCTACAATGTAATGTTTCTTGTTGAATGCACTGTGGTAATGTAAAAAAAAATATATATATATAGCCTTTGTTCTTTCGTATTGTATTGCATGTATCCCACCCGGCGCACTTCAGCATTCATGGCTTTTCCTTTTATTGCCACTAGAGGGAAGCAAAGTACAAACCTATTCGCTGTATAAATGAAATTACAGTTTTTCTCTATTGCTTTGGCACATTTTCTGAAATATACTTAACATTGTCAAGACTATAAGAGCATTTTTCAATACAATTCATGCATATGGTACAACAGTATGGTTTAGCTGCAAAAGCCTGTGACTTACCCAAAACAATTCATGTCTCAAAAGCAAATAATTCCACCAATGAATTAGTGCCACCATTGTATGTCAGTGTAAGTATGTCAATGTGAGTATGTCAGTGTAAGTATGTCAGTGTGAGTATGTCAGTGTAAGTCTGCTCTTGAGCTCCACGATGCTGAATGATAGTCAGTCCCACTTTCTCGTTGTCAATGACTGATCATTTTTCCATTAGCAAATTAATACTTATTCATGTCAGAAACACCATTTTCAACATTGCAAGGCTCTGCATTACAGTATGTAAAGTTCACTGGCAAGAGAAAGCACTTCTTCACATCTCAAGACAGTACAATAGCAAACAAAACAGTCACACGGCACTACATAACACAACACAGCAAAATGGCGATACAAGAACAACAAAATCGTGTACTATGATAACCAAAAACACAGCAATGCTGCATCACTGCAATTTATAGAATATATTTAAAGATTATTTTTATGGCTTGGTTAACTGTTTAGCATGTAGTGGCTAACACGGTAATCACACACCTACAGTATGAAGTTTCAGGTGTAAAATGACAGTTTTTCTGAATTGCTAAAGCACTTCATTCTTAGACCAAAACTGTCAGTTGCCGAAACGCATTTATTTAATCAGTCACTCGTTTGGCAAAACTGTAAACAGTGCTCACCTAGTTAGATACAATTTTTCAGATCTGAGTCACTCCTTCTGGAAAACTCTAAACACATTCTCATTAATCAAAACACATTTTGCATCATGGTAAACATTGATGCAAACACACTGCTTGCAAAAGTTAAGCACAGCCAGTTAAGCACAATGACTTATAACTGTTCATGCATTTCTAAATATCAGAAGCAGTGGCGTAGGCAGAAATTGTATTTTGGGCGGGCCATTGAAAAAGGGAGGGGGCCTATATATTTTCCTAGAAAAAATATTACTTAAATAATAATTAAACCTTAGAGACTCGGCAGATGAAGGCAGTGGCGTGTCTTCT
>JAODJU010000039.1:6488693-6503934 GCA_026776725.1 Gnathonemus echidnorhynchus
ATAGACCAATATATGTACACATTCTTGTTGAGCAAACAAATCTTTTAACTACCATTACTTTCCAGCAAAAAAGTCTTTAAAATTGTTTATAACAGATTATTGGGTGTTTCATAACCGCTTAAGCAGGATAAAGATGATATTAACCCCAATGCTTATTCCTCAGAAGCGCAGGGCGGGGGTCCCCACCCGGGGTCCCCCACCCTGACATCGGATGCCAGAACATTAGAGGTCACACACTCACTTTGCACTGTAAAGACACCAGTTCACATGCTTTTGGGTTCTTTTTGTTGCCTTAGGAAGACAGTCATTTTTCACTGTCAGGTTATCAGGAGATCAAACAGAACTGGGGAACTGGATTGCATAAAAATAAATTTCAAATTACACATTGTGTACGTGCATCTTTGCGCAAACCCCCGTGTCACAAACCACATATTTTCAGCAAACATATCAAACAAGACACGAGACGCTAATGAACTGATGTGAAACTCGATTTCAGAGTTCACCCTCCCTATGTTGTTTTTTATAATCATGCGCACAAACACCAGCAGTAGGTTATACAAAGTTCTTCTGGATGAACTTTGGCTACATCAGATTTGAAACAAAACCCCCAACCCCCCCGAAATGCGATAAGCCGTAAAATGCAAGAACTGGAAGTCGTCGGGTTGATGAGTGCATTCTCTGCGGCGCTGCGCATCTGATGTCAAAATGAGAAGGAAAACTGGAATAGAAAAGGGGAAGCGCTAATATTGCGCTCCAAAAATGTCCAGACTGCAGCCTGGGTGCCTGTTTGCGGAAGTGCGACACCCCAGAGTCAATGTTCAGTAAAGTTCTGTATCCAAACAACAGTCACATGGAGCAAAACAAACCTGTCACCAGTCTTGCTGCAGTGTTTTTAAGAGCACTAACATCTGGAAAGACCTTGGCAGCTCCGAACATGAACGGGACCCAAGCAGACATTAGCTGGCTCACTGATTGACATGTGGCTGTCAGAACCGCAGTCATAGCATTTAGGAGAATTATTAGCCAATCTGATTGCTTCTTAGCTTCCGTGGTGTGGTTTTTTTTTTTGACGATCACACAGCCTGTGAATAACCTTCTGGCCGAACGTAGGCCTAGAAAATTCTTTGGCAGGAAGCAGAGTGCTAGTTTTTCGTTTGTACTTTTGCTTTCCGCAAATGTTGCTGAAAAAAAAAAACACTTCCCATTCATCTACTGTCTAGAAAAAAAAGGATGTTTGTATACAACGTTATTGTATAGTACTGTATGCAGTCCTAATGTCCCTGGGTAGAAAGTTGTTTACCCAGAAGACAGCGACACCAAGATGGCAGAACATGCTGCAGCACCAAACACTGAGAGCCAGAGTCCGAGCCCTAATCACGTAGGTATGAGCCAGAGGTGGTCGTCTCTGGGCCAGTTCCTCAGCTGATGTTGGCCTTTCATTAATATTAACTATACCATCATTTGTTATGCAACTCTAAATTACCTGTAGATTTTGTATGTGTAGCCATGTCTATATTACATTGTGGGAACCAAATGTCCCCACAATGTGATTAAAAAAAAAACTGTTATTTTTACCTTTCTAGTCCCCACAAGGGGAGTCTGTGAATGCAATAAGAAATAAACTAAAAATGCCAAAAGTCTTGTATTTTGTTTGGTTACTTATGGTTAAGGTTAAGGCTGGGTGGGGGTACCTAATCTCTGTGTGTGTGTGTGTGTGTGTGTGTGTGTGTGTGTGTGTGTGTGTGTGTGTGTGTGTGTGTGTGTGTGTGTGTNNNNTGTGTGTGTGTGTGTGTGTGTGTGTGTGTGTGTGTGTGTGTGTGTGTGTGTGTGTGTGTGTGTGTGTGTGCGCGCGCACGGTGTCTGCCCTAACCAGAGGCCTTGAGCCCTAACCTACCTGGATAGGATGCAACTTAGCGTGACGCTGAAAAAATGCTACAGAATAAAGATGGATGGATTTGATGCTGAAGTTGATAACAAACATAAATGCATTTTAAACACAAAAATTGTGTATGTGGGGAGTTTAACCAGTTCCAAAGAAATATACAAATAGCTATATATAAAATCAAGGACAACAGCTTTTTAAATACTGCAAATCCAACAAAGCCACCAATTATTTTATTTGTTATATAAAAGAGAAAAACTCCCATAAAAAAGTACAGAACAGCTTACTCCACAAAAGGTGTCGTGTTATATTCAAGTAATGCAGATTATAACATTTACTAATACATACGGATAATTATGGATAAAGATAATCGATCAGGATATCAGGTGGGTTTGAACATGTCTACCATGCATCATGAATCACAAGACCACAGGTTCCGATGAGGATGTACAGATGGATGCAATTGGCAAAGCCGTTGCTTCCACTGAACACAGCTCAGTCCAAATGCAACACATCCCACTGGAAAACGGCGTGTTCCCTCAGCCTTTGGGAATTCTTCCCAATCTCCGATGGTTTGCCTAGTCCAGGGCTCGATTCCTGACCTGCACGTAGGATGTGAGAAGCGCTTGAGTTCTCCCTGACCATGACTGCTGTTCTACCTGGGGAGTCCCCCAGCAAGGAGCTCCAGCCTCGTATGTGACATCAGGCCAGCAGGGCAGTGCATGATGAGGCAGAGGGGCTCGTGCGCTTTCAGAGCCTCCGTCAGGCGCCTCTGCTCCTCCGTGAGAGTCTGCACCTCCTTCCTCAGCAAGAGGTTCTCCTGCTCCAGACATTCATACTCCTGCAGGAGGGACATGAAACAGTCTGATCAGGGGCCACTATAGGTTTTGGGTCCCAAGAAAGCAACCCGGACCAATCACGTTACAAACTTGTTAGGGCCCCTGTCATTCAGCCTCAGAACCTGGAGGAAACGCCAGGATGACAGAGGGAGAACATGCAAACTCACGCATAGAACCCTGGCAGAGATTCGAACCCTGATCCGAGAAGTGTGAGGCAAGAGCTAACCACCTGTTTTGCAATTTCTTACTTATTAATTGTGCAGTGCTGGTTCTCGTTGTTTGGAAAAAGGAAGGGGACGACTGAACCGAGTGGGTGCAGAGGACGGTGACCCCGCGGATGTACCTCGTGCAGCCTGTCAGCTCGCTGTGTTTGTTTCTTGCGACTTCTCTGTGCCGCTGCCCTGTTCTTCTCCCGCCTCTTCTGCCTTCGGTCGTCATCCTCGTCCTCCTCATTTAAAACATCGATAAATAGACCCATTTTAAACCAAGTTAAGGGCAGGAAGAGGGGTACTGCACACTCATAATCTAACGCCCAAAATGCTGAGAGCCTGATTAAGTCCTCGCACAATATACATATATACAGGCTTATTTTAAATACAAATTGAATACAATGCTAAATACAGCTAAATGAATTCCTACCTGAAAAACATGTCCCAAAGTTTCAATTATAAAACATGTCTAGGCAAAATACTTTTAAAATAATCTAGGTCTCACCTGAGAACAGGGCTTCCTTTACTTTAAATTAACGTAATAGATGGGAAGACGACAGCACACAATTCATACTAGGGATATAGCCGTCCTTGCATAATGCGGTGGAATTCTAATTCGCATTTTAGAAACGGAAGGTAAAAAAACTGCGTAATTTAACAAAACATTATTATTACTATTAAAAATAGTATTGTCAGTATTACATGTTTAGAGTATAACACAGTATTTCATCACGTCTTTGCACACTAACATCTTTTGTCCGTCTGTCATCTATTATTAGTACCATTAGTTGTTCCTGGTACTGAGTGTGGTTTAACTGGTGCGTTTTCCAATGAATTTTTGCAAATGACTCAACAAAAGCACTTGAATCATATTCGAATTCCACGAAACACAGCACGCAAAGCAATAATTCCCGTGAAGAACTTGTTTATTGCTTTCATTTGCGCTACAGCGATCTCACCTCACATCTTGGAAGTACATGCAGGTCGGCGCTTCTGTGCAGAAAAGCGCCCGAGAGCCCGACAGCCGACATGCCTCATGCAGCAGAGACTGACACCTAATCGCGTCCCGTATGAGCGTTCGCCATGCCCAGGCTGAGCTTTACATGATGGATACTTCATGGCTCTATCGCTACAGTCTCGGTGATGCAATCGATGCATCCTCCCCAAGGCCAGTTTCACTTTTTAGAGTGGAGTTACTTCTTTCTTGAAATGGTCACCAGCGTTCTTTTAAGTCACATGTTAGTGCGTTTCTGCAATGTCTAGCAGCGTCGTCTACCGTTCCGGGAGGCTTTTAAATTTGGCCTACGCTTAATGAAAACCTCTTTTCGAGTAAGTCTAGACAATGTTTTCACCGAGGTTTGTATTTAAAAAAATGTTATACAAGACATTAGGGAACTGGCAAAAAGTTCCAGTGATCTCTTCTACGCATGTGATGAGAAATGTTTTTTTAACGGCAACACACGTTAAATATTAAAGTAGCATGATTAAATATACTTTTCAAATAGGGCAGAAACGTTGTTAAACTTCCAAACTATCCAATGAGCAAAGAACTTGATGAGGTCAGTCTGCTTGTACCTTGTCTGGACCTAAAGCTTTAGTGCTCAAAACTATTTTTTTCCTTAAATCTGATCCAAATAAAGATGTTTCTTTTGTCATATTTTTAAAGAATCCAACCCCATGCACCCACAAAGTTGTTTAACCCAATAAAAAGCTTAACATCACAGCAATTTGAAAGACTTGTCAAGCTTTACAATTTGCTTATATGGTTTCTTCCTCATCTGGGCCAACCTCACCTTAATGTCATACTCATTACAAGGGCATGGGGCATTTTTCTGATAAAGCAACAGGTAATAAGCAACACTGATTTAATTACAAGCAGGTCCGGGGTAAAGGTTTCATTGTGGCTCTTCACATGTATTGTCTCTCTTTGGGTTCAGAACGTAGATGCTGTTCATCTCCATCTCAACTGCAGTCCTCTTGAGGGGTCGTCTTCTGCCGTCACCTGACTGCTCAGCCCCCGAGAGCTTGCCGAACACCTCCTGGTGGAGCTCCAAGGACTCGGCCGTAGGCTGCATAGCCAATACCTGGCGGAGACCCTCTGCCTGCTGCTGGACAGTTTGGAGCGACTGGACACAGCAGGAGAATAGAGCGTTTGCAATTACAACAACACTTCAGTAGACGCACTGAGTCTTACTGATTAAACGGCTACTCTATAACAAACATAAGATAGTAAAAAATAAATAATAATAAAAAAAAAACAGAAAGCAAACCTGCCCCCATCCATACAGAACCGCAAATGTTCCCTGAAACTCAAACTCAAAATGATCATGTATGGAAGACCAATTTATATACTTGTAAGAATGGGATTGAACATTGGTACATTAGATAAGCAAAATAGAGAATTATGTCATTCTAAAATAAAGCGAACAGCCCAATGTATCATTTATGTAAAACAAACTAGGTAGTTAGTTTTAATACTAAGTAGAATATACAACTACAGATTGTTAGGACATAAGACCCTGAGATGGTGAAGTGAAAGCAGTGGTAAGCCAATTAGAGAAACTGGGTGCTTCTACAAATAAATGGAGATTGGAAGATCACCTTCATCACAGAAGCAGCCTGCCTGACCGTCTTGGGCACGGCCTCTGACAGACTGCTCACAGTGCTCCCTTGAGAGGGTGGGGGAAGGGAAAAAAGAGAAGAAAAAAATGAAAAGAGCATTACATGCCACAAAGTAAACACAGTATGGGGAATTTCAGAGCTTGAGAACATGAGAAGTTGTGGTACCCATCCACACAGCTCCGAAAGGCAATAGGTAAGATAGTGGTCTTTCAGCTCAGGCCAGTGACCAAGTAGACCTCAAATAGGGAAATGGCCACCCGTACCTAAATTACTCTGCATATATCCTTAAACGAAAAATATGGGCGGGGATACCCCTTTCCACAAAGGAGAAGTGAACCCAAAGGTCAAGCTAACACCTATTACAGCCCACAGGCGTCCATGTCTGAGACCTGCACAGCGACAGCTAACAGACTGAAGAAAAACCAACAAAAGAGCAGAAAATAATGTAATAGAAATAAAGACTGTGCAATGAATTCCCAAGGAAGCAGGTTCCGCATTTGTGGTACTCTGTCAAAATGACAAGACAGAAACCCATCAGTAACAATACAGCCATCTAAAGGGGTTCATGGCACAAAATAAGTTTTGGATAAGGTGTCAGACAAATCAGTTATGTAATATGTAAAAGACAGATATCTGTAATTCGATTAATTAAACCATGTGTTTGAGAGGATGCTCTCTACACTGCATTAGCCAAAAACCCAAATGCTGTACTACTGTTTGGATTACAAAGCACTTGATCTAGTCATATACAAGACATTTGTCAGGCGCTGACATCAACTTAAAGGGAAGAACCATTCAGAGGTTTTTTGTTCCTATGCAAAGGTCCCCCGGTCACAACTGTCAAATCAGACGTTATCAGGGCAGTAGGAACCAGACGAAACTCAAACAAAAGTATTCCAAGTACTCAGGATGAATGAAATTAACTATAAAAAGTGTATAACATTTCTGCTGAGAACTTTCCCACAACTTCCTCATGAGACACCACAAAAGCACATGAAATATTTAAGAAATTGGGTCACACTGTAACTTCAATGGGGAATCTAAACTAAACTAAACTAAACTAAACTAAACTGTTGACATTGCTGGTTGGGTAAAATGAAGTGTGCTGCCGAATTGTGACATTTACCTTGAATGGGCTCCTTTATTATCTTTACTGGCTTTACTGCTTGTTCATACAAACCCTAAAACCAAAAGAAAATACATTAAAATCTAAGGATTCAATTCAATTCACTCTCATATAGCACCTTACACAACACATTTGGCCCAAAGCATTTAAGTGTGTGACAATATATCAAGCATGTTATGTTATGAGATGCAATGTAGGATCACAGCACTGATATACATTGATACTGGTTCATGTAACAGAGTTGAAATACAGAAAATGACACACCAATACAATAATCGCCAGATGGAGATTAATAAGTTTAATTAAATCTCATCTACTCTTTTATAAGAAACAAAACTTAGCAAGGTTCGAGATTTTAATAATGGTGTGTGGAAATATTTTGGATTCTATAAAGATGATATTGAACAAAACCAAGTGATTTGAAAGAACTGCTTTATATCAGAACCAATATGCTTGACGGTCTTTAACCACTTTGTGTTAGCACCAATATGCTTGACAGTCTTTATACTGTAAGGTCTGTTTGGCTATATATTTTGGTAAATTTGCAAAAAAAAATTGTTTTCATAAATGTACAATATTTATTGCAAAAAAAATTCACATCGCAATACAGCCCTAGCTTTCAAAGTTTTCAAAACACATTTTAAAAATCCTATCCTAAGGGAGACATCTAGTGGTAGCTTAGGCAAAGCTTCTGGAGGAGACTTAAAACAAACCGGTAACTACCTAGGTAACAGCAGAGGTGGACATTTCAGGTCCAGAAAGTAAAAATCCAGACCAGGATTTGGTTTCAACCAACCAGTTGAGTACTCTGTGACTGTGACTCTTTATGCTCAACTGGTTGGTTGAAACAAAACCCTGAAATGTCCACCTCTGGTAACAGGCCTGTAAAATAAGGATCAGGATAACTATAACAACCTGACTAACTCTGAATACGGTGTTTTTTTAAGATCTGACTGAGAAGTACTACATTAAAAACTTCAACTGTTAAATAAGCCTCCGCGGCATATTAAAACTAGCTCAATGCTGCCCTCTTGGGGAAAGACGTGTAAATGATTTTCAAAAACAATAAAGGACGAAAATGAAAACCTGAAAAAGTGATAGGGCTGTAAGGCGTTTGCAAGCCCCATAAAATTAATGAACGTTTTACGACATTTAGTGTTTTGTATTAGCGCCGCCAGAGGGGCACCCCAAGACCAGGATGGAGGGCAAACAGCACGGGAAGAGCAGTGTTCACTGCCACCTACTGCCTGGAGCTGCCCCCCCACTAAGGACAGCCAAAGGAGGACTACATCACTCAAAATATTTTACCAGATAACAATACTGGTTATAATGGGATATCACTTAAGGGTAAAATTGCTCAAATGTTTTTGTACTATTTGAGGAAAGTCAACCATATATTTCAAAATCATTACCTACAACCCTTATATTTAAGGCGACCGCCCACTTCCCTGTTCTGAATATAGAAAACAGAAAACCAGCTTCTCCTCCTCAAAATGTGTCAGTAGAGACTACGACATACCATAGTTTCTCGTTCTGCCTTCAGAGCACGGACGACGTAAGGGAGGATCTGTTTAGGGTACCGGCTGCGTTTCAGGGAAGTTTCCAGGATGTTTTCATCCAGCATGTCGTCCAACTTCTTACAATCATCATCTGAAAGCGCAATGGGCAAAATACATATCAAAGAATACCCTTCATAACGCGTTGTTAATTACTGTAATCACCCAAACCAGTGAGATAATGGTTTATGACGTGAAACTAAAACACATTTCTTATTCTGCCGTTCATTTGGAGCAGAACGGTATGCTCTACATCATCATTACTACTGTAATTATTAAGTTTACAAAGGACCATTAGCACGCCAACAACCACAGTTTTCCTCCAAGAAAAAGGAGACTTACACTGCAAATCAACATGACCAAAGGTAGTTTAACAACGCTAACGAGTGAAACATTTTTAAAATCAGAGAAAAGGACATAATCTAACAAACGCCATAGAGATTCTGCACTCAAATGTCACACTATACAAAACGAGTAGGTCACCCTGATCATTCTGCGATTAATACATATGAAAACATACCTTCGTCCTCATCGGGTGCTTCATTCCATGTTTCGCCATTAATCAGAATGTTGTCTTTCACCCCAGCCTCAAAATTCTGGAAAAAATACAACCTTTATTTACTGCCATTACCAAAAACAACGTATATTTAACTGTTTCCCGAAGCCTAAAAGATAGAAGCCATCTCACCCGCATCAATTCCTCCAGTAATAGCTGCTTAGTCTCTTCAGAAATGCCTGTCTGTCCATCTAATACTTTATTCAAGAGTTCACGATACTTTTTCAGTTGCTCGCATGCTTGTTTTTTCGACGCCAGCTTGATCCTGTGATCTTCTTTCTCCATTTCTTCGCAAAAATAATCAGTTCACTCACTCAAAAGTTGAGCGCCATTCGTTTGAAACGTCAGTACAAACCGGAAGTGACCTACCTGCCAATGCTGAAATCCTATTGGCCGTTTTAGAGGAGGCGGGATTTGACTTCTTATTGAATGTAATAGTTTATATTTTACGCACGTTTACTGTACATGTTTTAGTAATATATATAGTAATATATATACTTTTAAGGTTTTCTACTGATTAATAAGGTTCCTAAAATACAAACGCTGAATTCAGCCGAGAAGTCACTAATGCGAATGTTAGCTCTGTTTCGCCTCCCAACAGTAGGTGGCAGTATGCAGATTTCGGAAGGGTGTTTCCTAAGCCGGGGGGGGGGGCACGGCAGCAGCTCGAAGTTGGTTTTTGTGATGAATTTAACTAGGCTATTTAAAAAAAAAAAATATGCATTAAATTTCAGTGTCCCCGTGTGGTTCTGTGTATGCATTCTTCTTAATGGATTGCAGTTGCTAATTAGTGTCAATACTAGACTAGGGGTTTTAATTTATTTTTTGTTTTTATTTTAAATATGTAATTCTGTAGTTCTATGCAATTTATAACACCAAACAACATTAAGAATTAAGTCCTTAGCTGGTGGACTATGGATGGTGGATTTATCGACTGCCACTGTCACATTTCAGCGGCTGAGTTTACGAAGGTAACGCAACCGAAACATTAAATACATGAGAAAAGTTACATAAGGTCAGATACTGGACAATGGAATTGACAGCTAACTGAACGGAGTTATACTTAAACTGGTAATAGATTATTTTCCTACAGGGAAAATTGTCAAAGCTTGTTTTGTTTGAGTGCATGGAACATTAAGACAGCATAAACTTAACATAATTCCCATCGTGTTTACTTTTATATTACGCACCGCTTTCTTAATGCGGTAATTGAATGGTTACATTCTGCCTAATGACCTCCCATAATCTGAATGCAGTTTCGGGTGGTGAGTATAAGCTAACATGATGCAGGGTAACTGACAGACGGTTTCTGTAGTGGATATGAGGTCTCTTATAATTCAAGACGTAATTGTAATAACATATGATTTATTGTGTTTAAAAAGTTTCAAGCCGTAACAGAAAATAAGACAGCAGGGCAGCTTGTTACCAAGGTTAATAATGAGCTGATACGTTAGCCGTAAGTCCATAAATGTTCAGCACCGATGTTCATTCTCCCTTTTCCTCGCCGTGGGTGATGGTGTAGCTGATATTTCTGTAGTCAATATTCCCGCCCAGGTCTGGTGGGAAGGCAGCCCACATGTTCCTGATCTCCTCATCAGAGAAGCGGTTGCACTGAGTTTGGAGCAGGCACTCAAGATAGTCCTTCTTGATGGTGCCTTTACCCTCTGGGTCCAACGTCTTGAAGGCGGCAGTAATGACATCCTCAGGGTCAGAGCCTTTCAGTCGCTCCCCAAACATGGTGAGGAAGGTTGTGAAGTTGATAGGACCCTTGGATTCATTCATCATGGCATCCAGCTCATCCTTTGGGACATTAAGACAGCCCATGGCTGCGTAGGTGTCTATCAGGTCGTCCTTGCTGATGATGCCGTCACGGTTCTGGTCAATGACAGTGAAGGCCTCTTTCAATTCCTGGATTTTGTTCTGATCGAAGATGGAGGTGACGGTGCTAGAAGCTCTGGTTGATCTTTTGGGTGCCATGGCTGAAGGCCAGCGTTTGGTTTGCTGGTGAGATGTGTGTGCTCCTTCTACTACGGGGGGGTTAAATATTGTGCCTCTCATCAAAATTCAGAGTTAAAGTTAGAAAGGTTGGAGCCCCATGGTCAAATGCTGATTGTAGGAGTGGCCATAGGTGGGGTTTCTGAAATAGATTAGGTACCCTTGGTCTTTGTGGACAAATATGGCGTGGAATCAGTGGACCTCCTTGTTGTTCATTCTGAACCTAATTTGGAGGGAGAGGAATGACATAGTAATCTAGCATGTGTTTCATTTTACAGCTCTTGCCATATGGTGGGCTCTCTGCATTCTAACCTTGTGGGTGTGTGTGTTTTTTTATTCCCCCAGGACACAGATGATGTGATTAAGCGTGCCAAGGAGGTCGGTCAGCTGTTTCTTTTTAGCGCCTTGTTTTAATCTGAATATGCTCTTTGCTTCATCTGCCACAGAATAACCTTATGAATCCCTCCTCGAAAATGTAATATTTCAGCATAATATTTTGATGGTTTAGATTTCAGTTTTTTTGGCAAGCTGCACATTGTTGGTTGTTTCAGTAAAAAGAAGCTTTATCAGATTATACATTGTAATAAATGCTGCCTTTATTATAAAAACTGAAGGAAAACATTATTATTGTGACACTGCCAACAAAGCAACTTTGTAAAGTGTAATAACTGAAGTGTTTCCCTTTGTGTTGCATAGGCTGGAGTAAGGATGCTAATTTCAGTGACAGAGGAGGGCAGTGAGTTTGAAAAGGCCGTACAGCTGTCCAAATCGTAAGGGATCATGCATGTTCATGGTAGCGAGGGGGACAGACTGCTGAAATTTAAAGAATGTCTAATTCTGTATCTGTGCGTTTCTGTGGAATTAATGTGTGAAACACACGGATGCCTGTGTCTGAGAGTTTTCACTTGTAGTATAAACACTTTTTGTTTAAGGCAGGCAAGCATGACATCTTTAATAATATCAAACAGTGGAACAGTTCATTACCTCTGTGTCAATCAGGGATAGACTGTTTAACACAAAAGTGTTACAGTGTACTGCATCTGGAAGGCCAGGCGAATTGCGGCCTTAAAGTATCTTATGTTCTATTTCAACCCTAGCGGGGAGTCTTCAGACCTTGCTAGTTTGGTTGCAGGGTGAAAAATAAAACTATTAGTGTTTCCATCATTTTCACAACACCCTTGGAGAAAAGTGGTGGGTGATGTTACACATTAAACAAAATGTGAGCTGCATTAGGCCTGGATCCATGGACCCCATTGTGTGGAAGTCTGGGAAAGTCAGCTTTGGCTAGATGAGCATTTATTATGTTAGGTTGGAAAGGCACACTCAGGCCGTCGTGTCCCAGACCACGGGAGACAAAAGGGCATGACCCCTAGGCAACATTTGTCTCCTCTTTCACCTGTTCCGAACTCAACATTACCAAATATGGGCAATACATGAATATAACTTTGGAAAAACTTCAAATAAGCCTAAGTTAAAAAATTGTGTTGGACGTGCTTACAGTACTATTTCTAACAATGCCTTACTAATTTATTTTCCTGGTATCTCATGACAATATTTGTGGAACAGCATAAATAATAACGCTGTTTCCCCATTTGTTACGCAGTTAAGTTAATTATTTAGTGACAGTCATCTCTGAGGTGGTTTGTCATCTGTTATAGTTACCCGGGTTTGCTGGCGCCATGTGTGGGAATTCACCCCGTTCAGTGCTCGGACTCTCGGGAACACCGCAGTGTGATGATTCAGGCAAGAGTCTCGCTTACTTACTTTGTGCCAGGAGGTACAGATTAGTGAACAGTACCCTGAATTTCACTGTTTATCTATATACTGTGCAACGTGGTACCTAACCCTACTGGGAGTATGCTGTGTTTTTCAGAAATATGCACATTTTGGTTTTAATATAGGACTAGTCCGCTTTTAGTTATCAGGATTACTTGGTGTGAAATTTTTTTTTTAAATGTTCATTTTAGGACTTGGAGTGTGCTTTGCCTTTATTTGAAAAGTACAGAGATGACATTGTGGCCATTGGAGAGGTATGTATAAGACAGCAGACTATCCATTGTTGCTGTTCTTGTCATCTTTGTGTGATTTACAGTACAGTAATACATGTTTAGTCACATCTTTATCCAAAGCATCTTTACACAGTGTGGTACAGGTTTCTTTCTAATGCACTACAGGAGGAGTGATCATGTTTTCTGTAACTGCAATAACAAAATGTTTTGACAAAAACATTGAAGTATTTAAATACCCATTAAGGCTGGGGGAGGGAAAGCACATTGATTCATTAATAGTTGTTTGCTGTAACTGGTCTTATTTAATTAATTGGATGTTTTATGTTGATGGGGTATTTTTACACATGAGTAGTGTTCTTTCTAACCACCTCTCTTAATGATTTGTTAAGTTTTAATAACTGTGAATTAAAATAATTACAGATTGGCCTTGACTTCACACCATGGTACACCCCCTGTTCACTGCAGCGTGCGGAGCAGCAGCAAGTCTTCAGGAAACAACTGGAAATCGCCAAGGAGATGGATTTGCCAGTGTGAGCCTGATATAGAGACTGCCTGGTTTGCATTGTTAAATCTGCTTATAAAAATTGGCACTAATCGAATGAGTTTTTAGTCAAAGTTTTGAATAAAACGATGATTGTTAGAGTTTTAAGTCTTAATACATTCCAAAAGACCCAGTAGGACAAATATATTTGTATATCAGCTGGTAGAGGCAAATTCACACTATTAAAAAGTAAGATTTGATCTACTCTAGGTAGGTTTTAATTTACCTTTTGTAGCAACCCAGAATTGAACATACAGAAGCCAGTGGATATACACTGTAATGCTAACACCTACCAGTCACAGCAATCCTGCATTTTCAACTTCTATCATTAAGAGGGCATTGAATTTTTGTTGCAGTTTCACAGACTACAAAGATGACAAACTGTACCGCAGTCTATCATTCTTTTATCTTCACAGGAACGTCCACTCCCGTTCAGCTGCAAGGCAGACCATAAGCATCTTGAAGGAGCAGGGTGAGGGGGTCATGTGATAATGGCAGACCGTCACCGTAGTGACACTGATGTCAACAGAAGCATGTGAACTCATGGCTGTTGTCCCTCCAGGTATTGGCCGCGCTCTCCTGCACAACTTTGCAGGGAGGCCGTCGGTGGCCATGGAAGGTGTGAAGTTGGGCTACTGCTTCTCCTTCCCCCCAGCCGCCTGCAGGAACGAACAGGTCATGGGCCCTTCTGCACATTCACAGCCATCGCCTTACGACCTTCTGATTACCTAGCATGCTGGATAAGCTTTTTCACCCAAACATTTAAAGAATGTACGCCCTTTTTAATCCCTTGCTACACTTTTGTCTTTGAATAGACTTTTGTTCTTAGACACATTCTTTCTGAACTTGTAACTACAGTTGTAATTCTTTTTGACATTTTGCTTATGACCAGTTTTTAATCCAGTTTTTTAAAAGATAATCACAGGATTTTTTTTTTTTTTTTTTGCTTTTGGTAATCCTATAATTATATTGTCTTTGTTTCAGACTTTGTGGGTAATGGGCTTTTCTCATCTTGGTTTTAGAGGGTTAGGGTTATTAAACAGATACCTTTGGAGCACATCTGCCTTGAGACTGACTCACCTGCCCTCGGACCAGACAAACACGTGGGTTGGAATCGGGGACGTCAGAAGCATTTTGAATGTGGGGGGGGGCACTGGCATAAAACTAATATTTTATATTAAATGTGGGGGGTCCAAACAAATAATTATGAAATGTGAGGGGGACATGTCACCCTAAGATTTAATGGCAGCGACGCCCATGTTTGGAATGCTGATCAAAGTCAGAACCAGATGACACAAAGTGTCCTTCATGTTCCCAAACTCACAAGATTTCTCGCTCCAACAGGTTCGAAACGAGCCCAAGAACATTGTTCTCTCCTGTGAGTACATTGCCAAAGTGAAGGGCCTCACACCAGAGAAGGTCATGGAAGCAACTACTTGGAATGCAGTGCGACTGTTTCCCAGAATCGGAAACATCTTGAACCAAATGACTGAGCCAGTCCCTGGAAACAGGCCAGCAGAATAAAAAATAAATGTAAATAAAATTATTTTATCATATATATATATATATATAAACACTGTTTCTTACCTGCATAAACTGTTCCCTAAGGATTAAGAGTCTAATCTACAGTTCACAGACATGAAGTTTGTGTATACAAAAGTGACTTAAAAATCCATATAGTCTTTGAATGGATTGGGTTCTGTTCCATCACGCTCTGAATGTGAAGTAGCTGGTTCCGAGTCTAGTTTAGATGGAGGTTGGTGAGCAGGGCTGCCAGATCGCACCGAGGTCCAGTTCGCGGCTTTACCAGGTTGAGATTAAACTATCCGAGTACAGTGGTACCTCGGTTCTCGAACTTAATCCGTTCCGGACTCCGGATCGAATCCTAAAAAGTTCGAGTTCTGAT
>JAODJU010000039.1:6504034-6515236 GCA_026776725.1 Gnathonemus echidnorhynchus
AGGTCAAACTGGTTTGTTCGACTTTCAAGAAATTCGAGTTCTAGTGAGTTCGAGAACCGAGGTACCACTGTACTTTGTTCAGATCCGTCGTGGCCCCATTGCCAGCTATGAGCACCAGCGTCTTGTTTCCGGTATTCGCAGCTTTAGTTGTCTGGCATCAAGTCTCTGGTTTCATCGTTTATATATAAATATACATATCCTTTATAAAACTGTTATTTCAGTCCCGCTTCCCGGGTGCCATGTCACAAATCCCGCTCCTGGTTTTCCCAGATCTCCGCACGTCAGATTGCCTCTCGCATACTTCGCCTCCCATCGAGTCAGTAGAATAGACGGAAATCGTGATTTCTATAAGGGAATTTATTCTTTCGTCTAACTAAAAGATTAATTCACGTCTCAAACATCCCCTTAGATATTAGGTTTATTTTTCCGTCGGGACGGCCCCTTCAGAATGTGATGTTAATTGAATTGTATTTTACTAATTATATGACGCATGCTGCTCTACCCTACATCATTATACCAGTTAGTGGCGAAAGTGGATAGTGAACTAAATGGCAAAACTCGACGAATCAGTCCAGTAATCGAGATAATCCCATTCACTACACAGATAGGTTTTAAAGGGGAAATCGTTCATTAAGGACACGGGTCCAGTTTGCAGTCCTGTTATAGTTACTTCGGTCTACCGTCAAACGGCCTCCGTGCACTGAGGATGGATCTGTGTTGGGTGGCCTGGATTCTCTTTATTGTGGAAACGAATATACAGATGTTTCGTTTCCCTTTCGTGATAATTACTTTTGTTGTCCGACGTAGTTAAATACTTGTAGCTGACGGGAGTGTTTCTCTGCATGCGCTTCACGCCAGATTCGCCTTATCTGCAAGAAGGACAGTTGGAGGCAGTTATAATTCTAAATAGTTGAACAATTAGCACCAATGTAATTTAGCATCCTGGGCTTCCGAATTTCAGTTATTCATATTACACAATCTCTTGAAGGAAAAAAATGTGAGCAGTATGATTTTGCTGAGATGCTTACAACTTTCTTGGAAATGCCGTTTCTCGTGATGCCTGCGGACCTGGCCCACCCAGGCTGATCGCTGATCCAGGATCTTGGCTTGGGGCGAATGGAAATCCCAGGTGTTTCTCAAATGACAGTCAAAGTGTCTCTTCTCCGCGGGTCTCCGCAACTTGCTGTTCACTTCTACCTGACACCACGTTTCTCTTCGCATGTTCAGTTCATACAACGCATCTTCCTTGGCCTTAGACATCGTTGTGGGGTCCTGATGTGTGGTACAAAATGCAAAGTGTGAGTGTGTACCGATATTCAGTGCGCGGTTACCATGGTGTAAGAAACCTGATTACTTGTGACCATAGTAACACGATGGAGGTAGATGTGGAGAAAGTAGGTGAGAGGTTACTTACAAATGATTATATTAATCAAACATTTTCATAACCCTTTACAAAATCAAAAAGTGTGTGATACCTTTAATAGTTGAGACATACCCAGGTTTTATCACCAAGTAGGTTGGTCAGGATAATCTGTTAGTTCCAAATAAAATACAGTAAATATTGCAACTGCATTACCCGTTCAGCAAATGGCAAAAACTATAATTTAATACATTGTCTGGCAACTCCATTTTGACATTGTCTGCTTGGCGGTTCACTATTTATGATGGGGATCTCGCGGCGATGAAGGTGATTGGCTGATGGCACTATCGGACGGCTTTGTCGCGTGCGCGTGCCGTCAGCCAATCCGAGCGCGAGCGAAAGCGGATGCGCCGCCTGCTCTGTTACTACCAGAGCGAAACGTGGAAGTGTTTCATCGTCTATTTCTGTGCCGGTATCTGTAATTCCCAGGCAGCGCTAGTGTGGGACATAATACCAAAATTTACCGTGTTTGTTGGGTAAATATGCAGTATAATTCGTACCAAAATGTCTTGTAATCTGCTATAGGGTATTGTACTTAATCTCGTTAGACCAGAGGCGCTTCTAAGAGCATCTTGGAACATCGTGAGGTATGTGAATATTATATGTATATTAACTCCCATTGTCGATTGTGGTTTTCTTTTCACAATGTTCAGGTTTGTTAAGTCGACAGTGTACCTTTCACAGGCTGAATTGGAAGCGCATGACGTAGGGATTCGCACGATCGACCATCATGGTGGCTGAGATATTACAGAACCATATAAAAAGTGGCAGCGCACCGGGCGGCGATGACACAGCTTCCACGGCGCTGGAGCCGAACGGACCGCAGAATGCCAGTCAGTATTCAGGTGTATCAAACGGACCTGTTCACCTGACCTTACCCGGCTCTAAGGAATCTGAACAGGAGATACCTCCCGATGAGAAACAGGCTATGCTTCCTGGTGGACAGAAGCCACTGCAAACTAAGCTTTATTTCAGACGATTTGCCGTTTTAACGGTGTTCAGCCTTTATTCTCTCGTCAATGCCTTCCAGTGGATTCAATACAGCATCATCACCAATATTTTCACCGTTTACTATAACGTGCCAAACGATAAGATCGACTGGCTGTCGATCGTCTATATGGTTGCATACATTCCGTTGATATTCCCAGCTACTTGGTTACTAGATAAAAAAGGATTGAAAATTACTGCACTTCTGGGTTCCGGTCTGAACTGCATCGGGGCGTGGTTGAAATGCGCCAGCGTGAGACCCGATCTTTTCGGGGTGACGATGACTGCGCAGATTATCTGTTCCGTTGCACAGGTGTTCATCCTCGGACTGCCGTCCAGGATTGCATCAGTGTGGTTTGGACCTAAGGAAGTGTCCACTGCCTGTGCAGCAGCTGTACTAGGCAATCAGGTCTGTAAAGGTGATCTTCTCACCATCTTGATTTCACGCCAAGCATCCTTTCATTACCATATTACTATACCATTTTAATAGTTATTCAGTGAAGTGTCACATAATCATTTATCATGCATTTTAATTTTTTTATATATTTCTGTTGTAAAGATACACAACATTTATAGCTTTATAACACCATTCACATTTCAGTATATAACTGAGTGGCTCTAAATCACTTTTTGGACAAAAATGGTCAAACGTTTATTAATCCCACTGGAATCTCTGCTTCTTTCCCAGCTGGGTGTAGCAGTGGGTTTTCTGCTGCCTCCAGTTCTGGTGCCCAATACTCCAGACGACAAAGATCTGATGGGCTCCAACATCAGTATCATGTTCTATGGAACGGCGATAGTTTCAACGCTGCTCTTCATTTTAGCAGTTTTCGGTGAGTTATTTATCTGTGCTTGGGATGGAGATATTCCTATCATATCAGTACTGGGTTTATGATGAAACATGAAGGAAAAAGCAGTGATTGCCACGTATCTGTATGCTTATCTGCTGTGAAGCTGATAATTCTGATGGATATCAGTGACGGCATCCATTGGACTACAGGTGACCTACTCAGGGGTGTGGGGTGTCATGGTGAAACACAAGGCAGTTTTGAGGTTGTTATCCTGACCACGTTCCTTTTTATCTTTTATTCCCAAGTAATTAAAGACAGACCTCCCATGCCACCAAGTCATTCTCAGGCAGTTCTTCCCGATGTTCCCGCTGAAGATTACTCCTACAAACAGTCAATCATTAACCTCTTCAAGAGCAAACCCTTTGTCTTACTTCTCATAAGTTACGGTGAGGCTGCCAAGAGTTCCTGTTGCTCTTGCATCTGAGATATTAGATATTATTCATTTGATACAGAACACATTCTTTTCCAAAAGGTGTTATACAGGCTTTGAATGTAAAGAGGGAATTTACTTTCAGTGATAGGCAGTGCAAAATACATGCATCACAAAAAATGCAAACATATTTGAATAGTCAAATGAACTCAATATGCAAACTGTTGCATGATAAATTTATTTTGCCTTAACTAGACTTTAACTGTGTACAAGTGTCTTCCAGTCAATCTGAACAGAACTGTCTGTATCTGTCATCTCTTAGGCATCATGACAGGATGTTTCTACTCTTTATCAACGCTGCTGAATCAGATGATTTTGACACATTATGTGGTATGTCAAACTGCACTTACTGAGCCCTGAAATTTCAGTTGAGTCCTTTGCTGTGGGAAAAAGATGCTTAGCTGTAAGTGGCCCAGGGGCTTACTCTGGGCAGACTAGGTTGTCATTGCAGGTTTAATGCAAGGGCTGAATTCTTTGTACTTTAATTCATTTAATCTGTTCTTACGCATGCCTGGTGTTCATGTAGGGGAGAGCTGGAAAAAAGTCAAAAAGTCAGTGAGATAAATTTTTTTTTTTTTTTTTATGAAGGCAAAATCCAGGATTTTTTTGTTGCATCCTCACCACGTAGCACCTGGGACCAGTGCCGAGTTCAGGGTTTAAGTAATCAGTTGCTGGCACAGCAGGGACATGTGCCAGATGGTCATATACACTAAGACAGGGGTCACCAACTCCGGTCCTGGAGGGCTACTATCCAGTAGGTTTTCTATCCTACCTGGCTTCTGATGAGCCACATTAGTTCTCAGGTAAATGCCAGGAGCAGGTGTGGCTCATCAGAAGCCAGGTATTGCTCACCCTTGACCTCAGAGTGGGATTGAATCAAGCCAATTAACAACATTTTGATTTAATAATTGCATCATTCTGTTTTAATTTACAATTTGAAGTGTTTGATTATCAGGAACTAAAATGTTTTACTTTGGAGATGTACTGAATACTAATTGTAAAAACCAAACTGTGGACGCTAACTTGTTATGGGCATTGGCTGATTGGATGATTTTTTTTCCTCCCCTGACATGAGTATCGCACCCCATATCTATTCTGAACACACCTAGGGTGGAGCAGGGAGCCTTGCTTTGCTCAGCATGCGTTGTGTAGGGAAGGTTTTGTGTTTTTGTTTTTTTCATTTTGTGACTGAGCTTGAAGTTCTGATGGGTGGATGAATCGCGGATGCTAACTTGAGCACTTCACCCAGGGCCAGGAGCTGAACGCTGGCAGGATTGGCTTAACCCTGGTTGTGGCGGGTATGCTAGGCTCCATAATCTGTGGGCTGTGGCTGGATCACACTAAAACCTACAAGTATGTATCTTGTGCATCTGCTTGCCTGTGGCTCATCTCTGCATACACTCACCTACCACCCCCCCATCCCCCGCCTCCATGACCTTAACACTTGTGTTCAGTTTTTGCCACTTAGCATGCAGAGAATGAATGAATTAAAGTTTTGGCCTGCTGTAGCATCTGGCATTCATAGACTTGCACCCAGCAATCCAAGGAGTGTCTTGATGTTGTGCCCTGAACTGCTCCTGAATTGTTTTCAATGAGAAGGTCAGATTTATAAAGGACTGCATGCAAACTTCAAGTTAGATGTCTCTGCAATCGATAAACCGATTGGATTAAAAACTACAATAAATGACAGGAAGTCTCCCATATGGGCACATGGCATGAGTAAGCTGCTGTTCCTGAATTTCTTGTCTGTTCACTGTCCTGCTGGTTTGCTAGGCTTCCCCATCCCCTCTCCCATAGGCTGTGTGCCTTGCCTGTGCACAGCATGTCGTTTGCAACAGATGAGTTCTTAACTTGCCTTCTAAGATGTATAAATGTCTCTCATGACAGGGTAGACTAATCAGCATTTTTATCAAGAGTATTTACTCTATTCTCATTCGATTTTTATGCTCATGAAATAAGTCCAGCACTGGTTGAATGCTGACAGATTTGAAAAGCTAACTGTTGGCTTCCTTTGGACGATGTTATGTCCTTAATTCTGATGTGGACTGTATGCATTTCTCTTGGTGTTTCAGAATGACCACTCTGATAGTCTATATCCTCTCCTTCGTTGGGATGGTGGTCTTCACCTTCACCCTGCACTTGGACAATATCATAGTGGTCTTCTTTACAGCGGGAGTGCTGGGGTGAGTCTGAGGGTGTAGGGGAGCAGCTGTCTTCAAGTCTTCAGTAAGGGTGACAAACATGTCATGTAAGATCCACCACTGGCCAGTTGATTCTTGGCATCTGGGGTCCTGGCAGCATAAACCGCTTTCATAGGTTTTCAAAAGTGGTGTTTAGTAATGGTTAAGTCTGGCCTTTGTAAATATGGTTGGTATGTTGTAGATGTTAACTTCTGTTTATTATTATTTTTTAAATAGATTTTTCATGACTGGTTATCTACCACTGGGGTTCGAGTTTGGCGTTGAAATTACGTACCCAGAGTCAGAGGGAACATCGTCTGGTCTCCTAAATGCATTTGCACAGGTAATCAATCTACAGGTGGTTCAGCAGAAGTGTTACGATGCATGCCTCATTGATTGTAGTTTTGGTGACATGTAAATTATGAAATATACAGTTATTACTGCAGTCTCACCCATCCAGGTGTTGTGCACCTTACAACACCTGTTTACTTTGAGCATTATTTAAATGCAGATGAGCTCGCGTGCATATCTTGCATACAAAATCAAGACTTTTAATAATTGATAAAACCTTAAGACCAAGACCTTAATGTGAAATGCATCCATATAGCAAGAAAAGGTTTTTTTGCAAAAACAAGTGCATTGTGGGTAGGTTTTATGTTAACCTGCTTTGTGACAAAAACAAAAGGTTTATGGGGTAAACTTAAAGTAGGCGTCTGGTGCTTGATGGATGTTTCTGTTCTCACATCTTGGTTTTCCATGTTCCCTCAGCTGTTCGGGATCATTTTCACTTTGATCCAAGGAAGGATAATGACTGATCACAACCCCTTGGCTGGAAACCTGTTCCTGTGTGTGTGGATTTTTGTGGGCATCATTCTGACAGGTGATAGCCCTCTTTTGCCTGGTGGCTCTTGTAAACCGGTTCTGCAGCTCCGAATTCTGACTGACCCTCCCATGGGTGTGATGGTTTATGTGATTACAACCTGTTTGACATTTACCTTGGCTGTTTCCGTTGTGTAATTTGATACATTTCTTCTTCCTTCTCTACATATATGTGATTTCTCAGCAAATCTAGTGTTCCTCAACTTAAAAATTAAGCAAAATATGTGATTGGCATGCTTCATTACAAAGTAGATATATAAAATATATTAAATAAATATTTAAAAAAAACTTTGTTACATATTGGTTGTAAATGTTACATCTGCAGTTAGGCATATTGGTATCTCAGAATTGCCCATAGTGTGTAATTGTAGTTTGTGTGTGACCTTGGGTAGATTAGAATCCCATCCAGGATCCTGTCCTGCATTTCCAGCCTGTACAGGACACATAGTTGGAATATAGCAGGGATATTTTTTTTAAACTTGTATGTATTATTTTGATTGCTGCCTTAGTTCTGGTGCTAATGCTAATTCATGTATTGGTTCAGGAAAGCTGACTGGCAAGAGCCAACCTTCAGGAAGTTTCAAATTGTATATAGTATCTGTTGTTTCCCTGAACAGTTCCTGAACTAGGTCTGCAGTTATACGTAATGCCCCTCTCTTAAGATACAGCTGTGTTTTTGTGAGACTGCAACTTAAGGCTCAATGGGTCTCAAACTGTAAACTTTACAGAGAGTTTGAAGCATGCAGTGGGTTACAGTGAATAACAGATTTTCATATATGTTTAAATAATATGATTTAGAGTACATCTTTTTAGTATGAGTTACTAGGATATTCTGAAACTCTGATTGTGTTGCTACATGTTCTTCTATCTGCTGTGTTTTCTGAGTCAATGCTGTTTCTGATCTGTACAATGAACTTTAAGCTCTATGAAACTTCTGCCAGATGAATGCTGTGGGGTTTTGTGTCAGTGTGGTTTTTTTTTTATCTCTTTGTTCAGCCTTGATAAAATCAGAACTCAAGAGACACAACATGAACAGCAGCAATGACAAGAAAACTCTGCATGCAGTAAGTTGGGGTTTTTTTAATGGGATGCTATGGTGAATTTTAGTGTTACTGACCAGCTACTCAGCCTGAAAAACACACTTTATTTGGTTAGAATCATAATCTGCAACCCCTGAATGCTTTACAGCGTGATATAAGGCTTATTTTTAGTTGCTTGGCACATGCTTTAATCTGCTCATACTTTTGTGTTTTTAGACTTCATTGATTTATCTGGGTATTTGACAGGCAAACTTGGCAAGGAGACATTTGCCATAAAGTACAGGGGGCTTCCTGGGATTTGGACCAGCAGACTTGTGGTCAGGTGTCTAGTTCTTTAATTACAAATGGATCAAACGTCATATAAGTAATTCCAAATAATAGTGAAAGGGGCTTTAACAGACACATTCATTCAAAATAAATGCTGATGTGCTTCTGGACAGAGGAGGTGCCTGTGGTCAGAAATGCTGCTGGGTTTTCTGCCTGGAGATTTACGCGTCAAACCGTAAGGTTGCATCACCTGAAAAGAACTTTTCTTTTAATTAAAAATCCTTTAGGCTGACTAAAACATACTTTTGTTCCCTGAGTCTAAGAAACCACTTTCAAAGGTATTTTAATTACCACACTGCCACACCAGGATATATATCAGCTGGAACAGGATTGAATTTATTTATTGGCTAGTAGCTGCATTTAACTGGAATTCTGCTTGCTCCTTACCAGTATTCTAAAGGTAGTATTTTAAAGGGGGTTTCGAAGGTGTATCTCTCCTCCAGAGAAAGTCGTTGCTTACAGGACGGCACAGTGATGCACTGGAGCAGACTGGCGGATCTGGTCTCTCCTCCGTGTCAATGACCACATCGCTGCATTGCTTTGGATAAGATACTCCACAACAGCTGATCTGGCAAAGTGAAATTTGAAGATGCATTAAGGAGACTCCTTTCTCTCTTCTCTTATGATTGCTTCTCTAGGTCTCCACTGAGTGTCCTTCAGATAAACCATCTGACGCCGTCACCCAGATCTCGTCCCCAGACTCTCCTGAGACTTCAGTATAGGGATTCCTCCACAGCTTCACGTCACATCAATAGGCCACAAGGCTGCAGATTATTTAAAACTGTTTTCTACTGTCTTTTTATTTCATGAACGTGTGTATTTATGTGTGTGTGTCAGTGGTTCATTTTGCAGAGCACAAGAGGTTCGAAGAGGGATCTCACTGACCACTATTAGCTGCTTGCTGGTCCAGGCTTACACTGTACAAAAAAACAAAATGTGCTTTTTTTCTGTTTTTAACACAATTTTTTGGTGAAAGCACAAGTTTAACTGGCTGTAGTGTCTTACTCCTTTTCGTAGTCTGGTTTCTTGGCTGTGGTTGTATTTATTTTGTAATTTGGCTTCATTTGTATGGGTCCTCCATAATCTGTTCCTCTAATCAAAAGCACTCCAAATTGTGTTTGAGACAATCTGCAGTTATGAGAATACGTGATTCTTCTAATTAGCACAGACTGTATGTCCACAGAAGCCTCGCAGTCAGGGAAACCGCAACAATCAAAATGATTATTACCTTTGTCATTCACCACCCCCCCCCATATTTACTGATAACACTGATGACATCAGTCCTTGCAAGAAATTTCACAACACCTGTGCTGCCATTTCATTCTGGTGCTTACAGGGGTGAATGCCCCTTGAGGCCTAAAAAGCACAGAGCCCCCACCCTTTCGCAAAAGAGAAAAACGAGTGCCACCTTTTTCCAAATTTACCTGGTGGAGATCATAAGTACACTGGTCCATTTAGTGCTGGAACTATAACTGGAAAAGTACTTTTTGCTCAGACTGTGAAGGATTCAACCATATAAGAATGAGGGTTGCAAGTGCACAGCAATAAAGTATCACGTTCAGTCAGTTGAAGGTCACACATGCTCCTTCTGACTGTGGCTGGTCCAACACCTAGTGCAGGAATGTGAATTGCTGAGTGGCAGACTTTTTGATGCTTGTCTGTTTGCACCTTGATCTTAACAGGATTGATAAAAAAATGCTATGTAAGTCAGAGATAGGAACTTAATAGCATTTGATATCTGTCAGAACACAAAAAATAAAACTGTTTGCTCAGCGAATCCATCTGTCTTTGTTTTCTTTAACCCAAATCTGGGGCATGGATGCCCCTTATCAGAAGGGGAGGGTTCAGTTCCTGCAAGAGTAGAGTGCTATCACCATTGGGCCCTTGAGCAGGGCCCTTGAGCAAGGCCCTTAACTCCATCTGCTGGAGGGACTGCCTCTCTGCTGTGATTCTCATTTGTGAGTCACTTTGGATAAAAGCATCCACTACGTAAGTTGATGTAATGTACATATTCCTCGTTTAGGAATATACTCAAAATCGTATAAATTTTCCCCTTGAACGTTTCACTAGAAATATCTCAGAGAATGATTGTATATAGCAATCAAACGTGAAAAGTACGCCATTTCGCTTTACATTGTGCTTTACAACAGTGCCCTCGTGTGATGCGGGATAAAATTACCATAAAACGTAATTAATAAATAGGTACCAATGAACAAAAAGACTACCTTTATAAAGGGTTTACGAATGGTTTATATTCAGGTTATTAATTAGGTTGTAACAATTTGTAAATCATCAATAGACATTTACGAACAAGTTCTAACAGTTTGTTTAATTAATGAGTTACTAACATTTATAAATATCAAAAGGGAACCTTATTATAAAGTGGTACCAGGAAATGTATTAGTTACGTTCATTACTATGGAATACACAAATTTGGTTCATTGTACAACACTGCAACAAAACTGTAACAGAAAATAGTTTTTTATTTGCCAAAAATCAATCCATCCATTCATCTTCTAATTGCTTATCCATGACACAGAGTCACATTATTCAATCAAAATCTTACCCAAGAATGATAGTTATATATGTCCAATGAGGTGTAATGACTGAGACCCAATACCTTTTGCTGTCAGAGTCTGCAGCTGGATATTATTATAAATTAATAGAATTCAAGTACAAAACAACATTTTTCTTTACTCGACATAATATTGACACAGCGACGGGAGAGGAATCGAAATAAAATAGTGACTGCAATATATAAGAACAGATAAACGGCAATTATTCATATTACGTTATGTACACAGCAAACCCTGAATGTAAATGTTTTAGAATGAAGACTGGAAATCTTGTGGGCGCATATCTTTTCCAGTGTTTTCTGTAATGTGTTGGTGCAAACGACGATCTCTGGGGCAAACGGTTATTAATATACAAGTCACGCATGTGAAGTCAATCAAATGTGTTCTTAAAAATAAACGATGACAGTCAGACGCACAGTACTGATATCTAGTTGCATGGCTAGATGAACACCGCTTCAGTTCCCAAACCTCTCCTCAGGGGCACCTCAGCCGTTCCATGATTTTGTTAAATT
>JAODJU010000039.1:6516273-6530467 GCA_026776725.1 Gnathonemus echidnorhynchus
GACAGGCATAATATCATAGTTTTACACCAACACGAGGATAATCTAAACATCATTTTCTTTGCCTGCCTAAGACTTTTTCACAGTACTGTAGGTCTTGGTGGAGGCCCTTTTGCAGTGGAGTTAATCAGAGACACTTGCAAGACAACTTGACCTGGCAATTAAAGTGGACAAACTCCACCATGGTGTCAGTATACTGAAAATCGTCATCTCCTCCATTCCAAAAGAAATGGCAATTCATTTAAAGCAAAGAAAAACAAACAGTGGAATTACACAAGACTGTCCCATACGTTTTTAAAATTGTGAGTAGTGCTTATTGTGAATGTGTGCTTAGTTACATGGGTCTGTAGTTTGATCAATGGTAGTTATAAGCTTAAATATAGTGAGGACTTAACTTCAAAATGTGTGCAGGCAGAAAAAAAATAGGAAATACACCTGGAAAGGGTGTGGAAATTGCAGCCTACAAAGTAGAGTTAACAGGATTAATATGACCGGCTCCATTTTGTTGTAAGAGACATGGAATAAGCTATTTTAAAGTGTACATTACATTTTATGTCTATATTATGATAGGACTGTGCTGGGCTGGAGCCTTGTCCTGGGTTGTTCCCAGAATAAGCTCCAGAGCCGCACAACTCTGCACAGGACAAGCGGGTACAGAAGATGGATGGATGGATTATGTTGGGTATGCCTACCTGCTGTTTCAGATTAATGTAACTGACCTACCAAAGAATTTCAATAAACAACTAAGTTATTTTTAGCTGGCGATGAGATTTTGATTTCATTTGTACATGTTTTTATCATAGTCAATGCCATCAAATGTGAAACAGGAGCACATTTTCCGTGACAGGCTCTGCGTCAATGCCATTTTCCAGGAAATGATTCTCTCATTGTTTTCACAGTTTGATGAAGGCAGCCAAACCCATTCATTAACTCTGCTCTCTTACTGGAAGATCATTTAGGGAGCATGTCCACATATTGACAGCCATTATCTTTTATATCCACGAGTTGATTTTTCTTCACTCTTTAATAAAGAGAGGAACACTCTTTTATTGAATTTGACTTTCTTAGTAGCAGATAAGTGAAGGTTGATATATTGATGGCAAATTTCTCTTATATTACCTTATATTTCATTAATTTTATTTAAGCTGTCTCAAAAACTGTGATTGATGTGAAATAAAATGCATTAACACACACACACACACACACACACACACACACACACACACAAATGATCTCTGTATTAATCCAGATAGCAAAATTGTAGCTATGGTGTTTATAAGGGAACACAATACAAGTCATTTTAAATCATTTTCTGCTTTGTAAAGATTGAAGGCCTTACAGGAAGACCAGCCAAGAAAGGGCGAGAAGTGAATATAAAACAGATCATCTGCAGAACATCTTAAATGTTACCTTTAGAGTCATAAGGGATTATGAACCATTTTCTCAAAATTGGCCATGGGGTATCTTAGATTAGGCTCAGATATACATCTAAAATACTTATGTGGCTACATTAATAGAACTGGAAATAGATTAGATTAATATAAAAAAAGAAAAAAACATCAAAATAATTGTTTCAGTGGATGATATGCTGTTACAGTGCGACATGGCGCAGGTGAGAAATGGGGGTGACGATCCACTAGCGGTTCCAAGACAGAGGAGTTAATTAGCAAATTGGATCACAGTAACAAAAACCAAATAGACCAAGAACAGGCAAGGGGCCAGAGCTTCCAACACACAGTAACATGACTCACACAATGACTGAGTAAAGAAGTGAGCAGGGGCAGGCACTTAAATAGAAAAGGCAACTATAGGCTAATGAGGGGCAAGGTGTGGAACATCAGACAATCAACCAATCACAGAGGGCACAGGACAATGAGCAGCGGATGGAACGATTAACAAGCACTGAACCTAGAAAGCACAAACCACAAACTGGGAAGGCTACACTAAGATGAAAACAAGGAACAAAAATATTAACAGGACTAGAGGAGAACAGGACACAAGCATTGCGAATCTAGGAAAGGGAAACAAATGGAAAATAAACACTACGGAAACAGAAAACAAAATAACAGATGACCAGAGGGGCAACAGTCTCTGAGCCACACACTCAACCCATTGAGCTAAGCAGCAATCTGGGGAAGACATTAGGAAGGGCAGGAAACAGAGAGGAAGACAGGATGGCCAGTGACACCTGCTGGCCAAATGGGGAGGAGACACGAAGGGCAGAGTTGGACATGGCCTGGATTGTCATTGAATGTTTTTCTTGTATCATTTGTCTAGCACTTACAGTTACTTATTTCTGGTCATTTACGGGGTGCGCAGAAATCCACAGGATTAAATTGGCAACCCTGGATGTGACAGGTTCGGTTTCACAGAATAAAACATAACAGAATACGAGCGATGTTTGTTTACTTTGATCTTCTTACTTAGCAAATGCTAGCGGACTCAGATATGTCTAAACAATTACCTGGCTTATTTTATTCATACTTATTAATTATTGAAATTGTAGAGCCCTTTCATTTTAAGCCCAGCTGTTTTTTGTGTTTGTAGAGGCTTGTAATTCTTTTCCATTTATCTTGTGTTTATTAAGGTTTGGGCAAACGCAAAGAGGCATTTTATTAAGAGATAATAATGGGTTGTTTTATTTGCTGATGAACTTGACATCTCCTCTTCCCACCACCTCTTCCGTTGTGGGTCGAGTTTATAGCATTTTATGCCGGTCAGACCCGACTTTAGTCTTTCTCAGCCAGACTGTAGCTTGTTTATTGGAATCTACAAGCATTACAAACTAGGGACCTATCCTTCTGCCCAGTGGGGCTTGCCAGCAACAGCTCCCATGGGTACAGATGAGGTAGTATCTTTATAAAGTTCCAGATTCATGTCAATTCAATCTTCTCGATCCAAAGGAGCAGTACGTGTCTATTTGAAGGTTCCATCTGGATCTCTGAACTCCTCATCCTGTCATGACGAGTGAGCAGGCACCCCTGTGGAGAATCCTCATTTCAGCCGTCGTTCATGCGGTCATCATCCACAGCTTATGACCGTAGGTCACAGACGGGGAATACAGGGCATTGACTAGAAGACTTAAGACTCATCATGAACCTCCTCAATGGCTGCTGATCTGGACGTGCTGATTCTCATCCTTCCCGTTTAAGTTCACATGCGATATAAAACGAGAACTGAACAACATTTAGGTCAGTTTGCTCTGTTCAGATAATTGCGGGAAAGTAAATGCCGAGGGTCAAATGAGGACATGGTGATAACACGTTTGCCACTTTGCAAACCTTCCAGAAGGGGGCATATCTGCATTTCCAGAAAGTTCAGAAGCCTGATTTTACTGGATTTCTCCAACAAATGCAGGTTTTGATGTAAATTCTTTGTTTGCTCCTTTTTTTTTGTATAATTCAGCCATATCAATTTATCAGTTTATACTGCGTTATAGTGCATTACGAATAATTTCATGTGTATCCCCGTACAACCATATAATTTGACGCAAAAGCCCGATTATGATTCCTTAAAAGTTTTAATTTAAAAATGGGAAAATTACATGCTGTTCATATTTAATTTCTCCTGTACTAGGCCTGTGTGAATCATCAGCGTCATGTTTGTGATTTCGACACTGATACCAGCACAGCGGTTCAGTCGGGACCTGTGTTTATTGCCTCACTATCTGTGTGGGTTTACATATTTTCCTTGCGTCGTGCGGGTTTCTCCCTACAGACCAGCTAGATTAATTGACATCATTTACATTTTTTTTTATTTAGTAGACGCTTTTGTCCAAAGCCACGTACAAGTGAATTGCTAAATTACTCATATTGACGATTGTGTTAGTGTCCGTCCTGGGATGGATCCCGTCCAGGGTGTTCCCCTACTGAATGCCTTATGTGTCCTGGGTAGTCTGGAAGATACTCCGGTTGCAAGCATGGATACGTATAATGTACTGGCTGTGCACATGTAAGAATTCTGACCTTGCAAAAAATAAGTAGCAGTATTCACCCAGTCTTGTAGTTGCAATAGTATATAGAACACTGTATTCGTAACACATATATACAATAATGGGGTTCGTCAGCATCGCTGCAACTGTCTCAGTTGGCGCAGGCATGATTATGTTAGGACTCGGGAGATAATTACATCGGCATTATAAAAACCCATTAGATTCCAAAGCGTTGGTCTACTTATATTGGCCACACCCTTATCCTGAGGAACCACCAATTACAACAAGAGGTGATTTCCTTATATGGGAAAAAGTCAGTCAAAACCCGCCTCTCTTTGTTGCCACCACCAATGAGAGACGCCAGAGCGCGGCAGGCTGTCGGGTTACAACGGGTAGAATAACATAAATGAATAAATTTAGTCAGCTACAGATTAACCATCTGATGGATTTGTGGCGCGTTCACAGCTGGACAGTCCCGACAAGTCTCCGGATCTGGCTTCGTCTAAGGGTGAAATAACGCTGGACGTAGTTTCAGTCGAGAGCAGCAGCAGCAGCCCAGAGTCCCCGCATCGCTCCGAACAATGCAGATGAAGTTACGGAGCCTTTTCTAGTTGCTAGCTAGTTGGTTGAAGCTAAACCGCCAGCCAGCGTTATTAAATGACTATCTGTGGCTCCCATGCTACAATGCACGAATGCAGTATTTGCTCCGTATTCTTTTGCATGCCTGAACTTATTTAAGCTTATCCGGGATCAGGTTCAGTTTATAGAAATATTTTAATCCGATTGTCAAAATGAAAATTTGTATATTATACGGACATATATCATGTATATTTTACAGCATAAGAAAATAATGCTTTCTTTTAGATTTCTCTTTTAGGCGTTCTTAGATAGGTTAGGGATAGTAGCTGTTTGTATTCTGTTGGCATTTAACCAGAAAGGTGCAGATGTCAGTTTTGCACTGGAAAATGTTTATTCGCCTGTCTTGCTGAAGAGGGGGGATGCTTACTGCTCGTCTGCCCTGACGAGACCAAATCGTCCAGCCTGAACAATGACCGGACCGGGCGCCTCGGGCAGCTGCTCCGCAGCGGCAAAAATCGGCAGACGCGGCCGCTCCAAAAGCACCAACGCGCACCTGAACTCCGTCTCCGGCGCCGAATCCGCCGCCAGCGGTGCCGCCAACACAGGTCGCTCATCGGGGGAAGAGGAGGAGAAGGACGGGGGCGCGCTGTTCTACGTCAACAGGAGCGGCTTTCCCATCGAAAGTGTGACCTGGGAGCGAATGTGGAGCCATGTGGCCAAAGTGCATCCCGATGGCAAAGAGATGGTGGACAGAATCCGGAACGCTGCCTACCTCCCAAAAGTGAGTGAATAGAAACAGCATTCTGTCATTGTTCTCCTCATACCGCTTTTTTCTTCATTAAGCTAGTTAAGATAATAATAATAATAATAATAATAAATTGTTGTCGTTATTATGTTTCATATTACTGCACTGCACACGAAGCTCTAAATTAAGTAACCCCTCTTTAAGCACATACTGTAAACCTGTCACCTTTTTGAGAATCACCCCAAATGACAGCGAGGAACATTCCAAGAAGAAATGCTACAATTGAGGCAGAAGGAGTGAATTTAACAAACAAGACTCCTGTGGTCATGATTTAACTATAAGCATTAGTTGAAGAACTTGGAAAGAAACCATACGGACTGACAGGGGTAAATACCAATGTGCCTCCCCCCCCCAAGAAAAGACATTCACGACAAGATGAGATGTCAAGTTAAACGGGTCATGCGAGTGATGTTAGTGATGAGATGACTGAGAGGGACACTTTGGGTAGGGAAACGTGTCAGAAGCATCAGGACACGGTTTTCGTAAAGTGGGGCCATTAAGGATAATGTATGGCTCTGTTAGACAGCCTCGACAGCTTTACTGTCGAAACAACACATGTAGCCGTATATAAGACTACTTAGCTAATGCACTATTATTTATTCGCTAATATTAGCCAAAATGTCCAAGGCGTCATTGTGTTAACCACAACAAAGATTCCTGTGAGCTTGTTCCTTCACCCATTGTCTTCAGAACAAGCGGTCGCATATTTTGTCACTCGGGCTAATTAGCAAGACTGCAGCCTGTTGAGACTGATTTATTATAGGACAGGTAGCTCCACATGGTGCTTTTAACCCAGCAGAGCAAAGAGCTACATTGTCATTGCTTTGTCTGTTAGGTTCTAGAACCCGGATCACAATTAGCCCCATTAGAGAAAGTTCAATTAAAACACATAATTGTATGGTCTTCTCTTGCTATATTTTATTTCTAAATTACTGTATTTTTACTCTGCCCTGGCATTGTAGCTAACTACAGCCCATGGTTTCCATTAACAGTGATAAAATATTTATGACCTCAGACCAAAGTTTCTCACTGTTCTTTTTAGCTTACAAGTTATATGTAATTGTATCCTTGTAATTGTCTTGTGTTGGCTTGATAACCCTTTAAATGGTATAGATTTTCTTTTGCCGATTGTCCCCTGTGTCTCGAAGATGACCTTTTGATCTGAGTCAGTGTACACTAATATATTCTTACTCAATCTGTTTCCTTAACAACATTTGGTGGGAATTTAGAGAACCGCATATGGTTGAAGTTTCTCTGCGGCCTACACTGGCTCCTGCTTATCAGGTTTGCGATCTACGTGTAGTCAGCAGTCTGATCTTCTTAAGGGGATTGTCTACAGGTGACACTGGGCAAGGATAAATTCCCGAAGCTTCACTGTCAGCTGACTGACATGTTTTCACCGGTGGCTGCTGGACTGATGGATCTCAAGTTTCTGTAGGCTAGTCGCAGAATGGGTTTGGCTTTGTCCCATGGCTGCTTAACTGCCCTGCATGGAATCTCACATTAGTGTACAAAAAACATTTGTTGTCAAGCTACTTTAGAGATTTGTGGAAAGAATGTCACACAGGTTTTGTTTTTACAGAAAAATAAAAAAGGGAAATTATTATTATTTTTTTTAAATCTCTGGAACATTGGTTGCCCAAATGAGGATCTCGCTGGCTGTTTTTGGGGAGACACTGTTCTACAGGAGTTGGATGAAAACATGTGTTACCACCCAGACTCTTTAATTATGTAATTGTTGATCATAAGTCTTGTTTGGACAAGTATTCTGGGTTGTAAATAAAATGTAGCAAGTAGGAATGGAACTGTGGAATCATTGTGGTTCAATGGGTAGGACTGTTGCCTCACATCCAGGGTTGAAGGAATAAATCCAACCCTCACTCTGTGTGAGTTTCCGTGTTCTTTTCATGTTTCATAGGTTTTTTCTCACAGTCCAAAGACTTGCAGTTAAGCAAAGTGGTGTTTCACTTACTGCACCCTACTAATTTGATGAGCTTCAATTTACGATCGCGTTTGCTTAGTAGACAATTTTGTGCAAAGCGACGTACAAGAGAGGGTAAGAGAGCAGGGTCGGCCAATCCATGGAGCCATTGGGGTTCAGGGTCTTCCTCAAGGGCCCAGTGGTGAGATCACTCTGCCAGGTACGGGATTTAAGTGGCAATCTTCCGATAACAGGCCACGCCCACTGAGCAACACATCACTCATATGTACAGGCAGGTCTTCTTATACACATTTACTGAAAAAAGTTCATTCTCTCCAGAGCAACTTACGTCACATGTAATTCTATACTCTACAACTTCCTATGCTTGGAATGATATTCTAGAGCAGGGGTCTCCAACTCCGGTCCTGGAGGGTTACCCTCCAGTAGGTTTTCTATCATACCCGTCTTCTGATGAGCCACACCTGTTCTCAGGTAAATACCAGGGCCAGGTGTGGCTCATCAGAAGCCAAGTGGGACAGAAAACCTACTGGATAGTTGCCCTCCAGGACCGGAGTTGGAGACCCCTGTTCTAGAGATTGACATTAAATATAATGTTTATGAGGAATATACAGAAGCCGTAATGCAGCCAGGAGCTGTTGGTGTGTAATAGGAGCTTCTCTCAGGTCTCGGGTATATCTCCTAGGAATGCATAGCTGCCTCCAGAAGGGGAGGAGCTTATATCCTCTGCCACCTGGAGATGTACGATGTACATATTGGTTACTGTATCAGCCAATCTTTGTTAAGAATTAAGACATCAGCATCAGTCCGATGCATCAGTCCTCATCAATATTGCCGTCCGATATGTTGACTTCAGTTAATATTTAAAGGCAGCACTAGAGCTAATGACATGACTGCTAAAATAATAGAGATGATTGCATTAGATGGTCAGCCATTTTTCTTGATGGAGGACGAGGGACTTCAAGGGACTGAGTCACCATTTAGAAGAGGTCTCAAAGTCCTGGCCCGCCAGTAAGATCAGGCCACAGACATAATGAAGTGACATGAATCTGCTAATCAGCTCCATCAAGGATGGCAAGTCTCACTGCTGGCACAAGTTATTTGTATCGGTTGACTCAACTTGACTGTGTTAGTTAAAATTTCCACATTGGTGCACCACTGCCACCATCCATGACACCATTTGAATCTGAGCTATAATTCCACCATGTGGGCAAAATCTATGGATCGCTGTTTTGCACATGGCTAACATCCTTTCACGAGGGGTTTGGAGCACATTTGTCCTGTTGGCCTGTGACCAGCATTGTTCCCAGATACATTGTACATGCAGATGTGTCTGAAATCTGCGACACCTGGAAAGAGCTTGTTTTCACACTCTGTCAGTTGAGGTTTTTCTTTTTTTGACACACACCGAAGCCCAGATGCTTTTCGCCGCGCCAGTCTGCTTGCTCTTGTTTCCATGGCTTGAAGATGCGCGGGAGGAGGGTTGATTCTGGTAGACAAACTACTAATTACAGGATGGAGGGGGGGGGGAGTAACTGAATGTTGCCAAACGCTAACAGTTTGCGTTAAAAACAGGTCATGAAATGTGAGGCGACCAGATTGTTTCCTTCCGCGACGAAGTTTGCTCTTTCTGTCTGAGGCATTAAGTCTGCCGTTCTGCTAATCTTCAGGATAGCTGCTGAAATGGACCATAAGGAAGAGCTTCAGAAGGAAGCCTTTTCAAACCACTTTAACGTCTCTGATCTTGTTCTTCAAAAGGTCTAGAAAGCAGGTTGATGAATCAGTTTTTCTTTCGCACCGTTCTCTATTGGCCTGTATCCTGCTCCTGCTATCAGTTGTTAAATCTCTGTTGGACTGACCAACGGGGCCAGTGTTCTGTGATCTATGGATTTTCACAAAGATTGATCCCCTTTCTCATTTGAGAAATCTGTTTTTGAGGCTGGGAAAGGTGTCTATATAAACTTATTCCCTCACAACCTGTTCTGTTGCCAGTCACCCTTGATTATCTCCCCATGCACTACTGTGGCGTGTCCCTGTAATCAGATAATAAGTCCTACCTTCATCTTAAGAGCAGACCTGTATGGACAGGTTCCTGTCAACCTGGCCACGCTGCTGCGATCTCGCATGGACAGACGTGGGCGCAGCGACCCGCATCCGACAGGGTCCTGCTGAACGCAAAACAAAAGCACGACAGATTGTGCTTGGCCGCACCTATTTGGCTGACGTGCATAAACAGGCTGAGTAATGGGGGCTTTGCGGTGAAGCAAAGTCTGTTTATGTCCTTGACAGCCAGACGGTGTAGACATGTTCATCTTTTTAGTCATTAATGGACTGAGGAGTTTACATTGCCTTAAAGAAAATCCCGATTGGGAAGATGCTTCAGTCTCAAAACTCAATAGGAGTGAAGTTTGAGAACTGGAATGTCAGATCGAAGGACCTGTTAGCCAGAGACCTGTCGCTATGCTAACATAGTGCTATATGACAGTGCTGCTTCTCCCTTCCGATGAGTGTGTGGGTTTATATTAGCGCCCGCTAACCACACCTGTGTTGCTTCCTTTCCAGCATCCTGCTCCTCTGGTGCCCAGTTACAGGCCACCCATGTCCATTCCCGACTGGCTACAGGCAATCCAGAACTACATGAAGACCCTGCAGTATCCTCTGACTGGGGGCCGAAACACCAAACAGTGGGGGGCCGTGGGACATCCTGATTTTTTCCGAGTTCGCTGTGTCCCTTGCGTTTCACTTCTTTGACCAATCACAGTCCTCATGGTATGACATCACCACATTGGTCAAACCTTGTTGTTGTTGTTGTTGCAATAGCTGCTGGTTATTATTATTATTTAATATCCTCACCATGAAATACAGACGCTCCCTTATATTGCTCTGTAGAGTCTTTGCAGGTAAGCATGTTCCTATGTTTTCTCTGTTTATCCATCACACGACCTTTAATAGAAGGCAATGGCATACACAATAAAACAGGTGCTTCAGAAATCTGTGCACCTTGTCATTTAACAGAAAACACTGGCTTTAATTAACGTGGTGATGTCACACAAAGAAGATGCTGATAGATGAAATGCAAGCCCCTCCCTTGTTGAGCCAGGGACACGTCGAACAAAATCAGAATGTGTGTGTGTGTGTGCTGACAATGGCGTGACTGATTTGTTTCTCATTGTAATATTCACTTTGAAATTCAGGTTAGTCCTCATCAGAGGATTTCGTCTGTTGGTCAGTAACACTGCGCCCCTGTTGCCATAACAACGGCACGTTCCTTAACACAGGGGAATAAAACGAGCCATTTGTGGGTTCATAATGTTCATTTCAAAAAGCGGTCAAGTGTGGTCAAAATATGTTTGTACAGTTTTCTCAGTCTGGCACCTGTTTCTCTGTTGGTATTACGATGCACTTAGTAGCTTTTACCGATGGTGAAGTACCGTAGGTCACTGAATCTGGTGCTAACTTTTAAAATGTTTAGTTTTGTGTTTTGGCCTGGGTATTGGATTTTCTGTGTGCTGGAAAAATACAGTGTTACATATTAAGTGTTAGAACCATGATATGGAGCAGTTACTGCGTTGAGTTTTTTGTGGATATGTCTGCCAGATCTGTAGGAAACTGCTGTAGTTGAAAGTTTGACTTTCTGCTTTGCCATGTTGTCAAAATTTAATGAGCTTTATAACTATATTTGCATGCATCATTAATTCACACTGATGCATAGAACCCAGTGGCAGAGAACCAGCAACTTCAGGGTACTTTATTTAGAAGAAATCTCTGTAAATATCTGGTGTCTGTCTTAATTAATCTCCTTAATGGCTGGCAGATACAATCACACAGGGACTCAGTTCTTTGAAATTAGGAAGACAAGACCACTGAGTGGGTAAGTCACGCCACCCTAATGAACCCTTCCTTCCTTTAGACCCGTAGGACACGTCTTTTGGAACAATCTGTCAGTGGGACCTCCTAGCAAGTCCACGTGTCATTCCCGTCCATTCCTGCGTGGGGCAGCATTGAGCTCAGTCATATAAATGCGCGGCTCCTGAGCGTCTGTTGACCATAAAAGCTAATGCCTGGAGGGTGTAATGTGTCGGGAGGAGGGCTAACGCATTGTGAGGCCATTGAATGAAGAGGCTTTAATTCCACTGAGTCATTGTTCCCTTTGTGTGTTGTCAGTTAGCTTCCAGCAGAGAATGCCTATAATGCTTTTAATGTCTTGCAGTAAACGGGTGTATCTCTGTTAAACCTATCAGTCGAGCTTGATTGTTTACAAAAGATCAGTTTCATCGGTAACGCTATCTGAATAGTAAGAGGTTTAGCATTAGCCAGCTTGATTGGGTAACTTTTGGCCTTATCGTCAATATCTCCTGACTTCTTTTGCAGGCTAATGGAGACAGCCAGGGAAATGACCAGGGAGTCGCTTCCTATCAAGTGTCTGGAAGCCGTCATTCTTGGGATGTATCCTTCAGTGACGTCTGGAGTTTGGGGTCCCTCTGTTTTATTTGGTCATCCGAAGCTTTTACCCAGAACACCTTATCACACATCCAACAATTGGATAGATACCACAGACATCTAAATTGGGTACATTTCTCTCTGATACAATGGCTGTTTCTCATTTGGGTCAGTTAATACTGGTTTGTCATCTTTGTAAAGCATTGCATCTTCCCGTCAGTTGCAATCTTCTGCTGAAGCGTCTTGATTCTTTAAAATCTGACCACTGTTCTTGGATGCACGCATTCTGTTATGAGTTACTGTTATGAGTGACGGTAAAGAGAAAAGGAGAAAACCACAGCCAGTAGGAAGCCATCCAAGATGCTGTTGACTCTACTGGTGTCACGCAGGCGGCGAAGTGTATGACACCGCAGTGACAAGCCATTTGAATTGTCCCTCCTATAGCTCAAGGCAATGAAGTGCCGCTCGGTTGCTTAGGAACGCACTCCAGTGGGTGTCCCACATCAGAGCGCGTGCGAGGTTGAGCGATCGCTCTGTAGTGCCTGGGGTTTCCATGCCATGCGGGGCCACTTGGTTGTGAGGCCCTTTCTGAAGCTCTTAATATCGTGTGGGCCTCTTTCAAAGGCCGTGTCTCATCTAAGGTGAGGGGGCGGAGGTCTGGGTGGGAGATGCAGCTCCCCGGTGGCCTCTGTGAAGCCTCTTTTCAGTCTCTGCCACTGCCGCTCTGGTAAAAACGCTGAGTGCACACGACTGATTCTGTGACATTTGAAGCAAATTTACGGGCTTGGTATCAAAGCGCTCGCAGAAAAGAAGGGAAGGTGATACTCCGGAGAGGTTTAAAAGAACAAGCCAGGAACAGCAGTCAGGCTGAATTCTAATCGGGGCCTGTGAAATGAGAGGAACCCTCCTTTCTTCCCTCTCAAACTGGTGAGGAATGAGAGTTACTCTGCTGCCAGTGACCTAAGCTTGAGTTAACTTGACGGCGAGTCAGCAGTTTGTGTTTGTGTAAAGAACAGGGGCTGGGAAAGCCGGGCACGGTGCTGATGGAGGAGGCAATGTCTGAGGCACGTGTCTTCACACCTGGCATTTTAGTCTAACTACACTTCACTTATTTTAAAAGGCGCATTTATTCCAACACATTATTTTTGTGAAAGTAGGGTTGGCCGGTCTCTGGAGCCGCATGGGTTTAGGGCTTTGCTGATCCTGGGATTCGAATTAGAAACCATCCGATCACAAGCACAGCATCCTAATCCTCTGAGCCATACACCACCCCCAACTAGACTGGTTTTTGTACAAAGAGCAGCTAGACGTTGTGAGAAGGGGATAATGGCTAAGAGTGAATAATGTTTGACTCATTTTCTTGCGGTGTGGGGTTCATGCTTGGACTCTTAAATCATTGTGTTACTATGCGCTGAATCACAATAAGAGGATGTGCATCCACAGAGTAAACCCACTGATGGGTTTAGTGGGGGTACAAGGTCTCTGTATCCTTCATCATAATGGACGACCCTCCTTTTTAGCAAGGACACCTGCAGTGTCACGTTAAACAAAGTAACAGGAGCGTGTCGAGATTTTCTGCTGGAGGTAAGCAGAAGCAGAGTGGAATGTTCTCTAAATGGGTTAATGACTTCTGTAGTTACTACTGATTCACTTTAGCCCAAAACCAGGTGATTTTGGCTGTATGCTTTTCTGTGCACAGTTCTTCCCCTCGTAACTGGAAGCAGATGGTTTTCCATAGTAATGCAGACCCCCCCCAAGCACAACACCCCACTTGTGAGTCAGTCGGAATGATTTAAGTGAAGACCTATTTGGCTGACATGCCCCCCCCTTTGCCCCTCCAATGGGACATTTGTCAGGTCAGATTAACAGTCACTGCCAGCATGGTTACACGTCGCGGAAGCATAAAAACAATTGTCTGGGGTGTTAATTATTGTTTCGTCATTTTTTAACACGCAGCTCAGGGTCCTAACCCGACAGACGCTGTGTGTGTATGTTCTCCTTTCTTGGCAACTGCCGTTTGTTCCCATAGCAACCATAATCCTTGGCTTTTGGCGAACCCCTGCTCTTAGGAGAGCACTGCCGACCGCGTTTATCCATGGCACCGGCGAGGATCACGTGACCGCCGACAGGTAACGTGATCCTGCACACTGTAAATGGGCTTTACGTCACCACTGGGGCTGGGGCTGGGGGGGGCAGAGACGCAGCTTCCTCTAGGCAGGGGGCTGTAGACACTTGGCCCGTTTTCATGGCGGTCAAGGATTGATGCTCCTGCAAATTGTGCTGCTGGGCACCTGAGCGGCTGGTTGGGAGTCGGCCTCTCTGTTCACCGAGCGGCTGGGTTGGGAGTCGGACTCCCTGTTCACCGAGCGGCTGGGTTGGGAGTCGGCCTCTCTGTTCACCGAGCGGCTGGTTGGGAGTCGGCCTCTCTGTTCACCGAGCGGCTGGGTTGGGAGTCGGCCTCTCTGTTCACCGAGCGGCTGGTTGGGAGTCGGCCTCTCTGTTC
>JAODJU010000039.1:6593446-6603903 GCA_026776725.1 Gnathonemus echidnorhynchus
TCCATTTTCCAGACTCATTTAGTTAAAATATACTGAATATTATTCGTCCTACTTTTTTGGTATAACTGCCATTTGCATGGGTGCTCTTAATTTAACATGAAATTCAAATTACTCACACCGCCAAGGCTCAGCCTAAATGATAAATGCAAATGCTTATAAATACCTTTTCTGTCAAATTGTCACAAATGTGCAGTGAAGTATACCTACTGACCTACTGTACTACAGAGAGCGCTCAAATGATCTGTGTCAGGTGGTAGTGAATAACATGGCGTTTATGTGTGTGTGTGTGTGTGTACATGTGTGTGTGTGTGTGTGCATGAGACAGAAGCAGAGCTGCTCGGGTTAATTCGCAATTTGCTCGGATTAAAAAAAGCTGAAGCAGGAACAATACATGAAGCTACTCGCATAGTGCATAATATATGAGCCCTTTTTAGAGTTTCCTCAAGCCTTTGAGGCTGTTCTGCAATTACACCACCAGTCCCTTAACCCTTCCAGTTTATTCTCTAGACAGAACACAAACCAGAATTGACTGGCCAAACCTCTAGATCTAGCAACTGATGCTGCTGATAAAACATAAACCGATGCCCCAAATGTAATACTGGAGTGTTTGATCCCGCTGTGATTTCTCCACAATCAAATGGGTAAGATGCTAAACTGGTACTGATGCTGTGTAGTATGGTTGTGAACATGACACCATACTTCTTTCATTTGTTTGGTTCCATAGTTTTCAAATTGCATTAATAATTGAACACCTTGGTAATCAGTCCTGATTGGGGCCACCTCTTCTCAACATAAATGTCGCTAATTTTGGCTCTTATAACCTGCACATAGATTCTTGAAGGACATCAAGCCACAAAAAAACAGAAACTTTGGGGTAATAGTGAATCTTCTCAGCAGCTGCCGGAATCTCTGCAGGCGTGCGGTGTGGTGCCATGCAGGAGGTCATACAGAAAAGTCCATTGATCGTCGAGACTTCCTCACCTCAGCTGAAATGTTTGTGACTACACTGTCAAAAGGACACTGGGCAAAAATAGGCCTCAGGGATGAATACAATGATCAAAAACACTGCTCCCTGTGGACAACCTCAAGAATTCTGGAACAATGTTCTTTGGAAGTTTTTTGGCTGGCTTGGGACTTCATATTTCTGGCAAAACTGTACATATGGATGGATAGATGGATGGATGCTTGCTAGCCAAAACCCCATAATGATCATGAAGTGCAATGGTGGTGAACCAGCCTAAGGGCTGCTTTGCAACATTAGGACCTTGGTGACTGACCATCGCTGAAGGAACCATGACTGTTCCTGGGATGCATTATGTTGTGTTTTTATGTGCTCGAGCACAGCTGGGGCATGGAGCAAGACCAACGATCCGATCCAAAACACACTAACCAGTCTGCGTCAGAAGTCCAGCCCTAATTCTGGCCAAGCTGTTACAGAAGCCCTAGTGCTGCCCTTGCTTATAAACCTACAAATGTCATTGAGTCAGAACAGTTCTGGGCAAGCATATCAGCGCTGTGCCGAGAGAGGCCGATCGATAATTACAGGAAGCGTTTAGTCGTAGCCATTGGCGATTAGCACGGCATAACCGGTTATCGAGCATAAGAGGGAAATTACTTTTTCCACACAGGGCATTGAATATTGCATAAATTTCTTTGGTAAATAAATGACAAGAGTATACAAACATGCCAAAACTCACATGGAGAAAATACTGCTTCACAGTACTATAATGAGATTACACGTTTCTTTATACTATTTTAAAAAGTCAGGAATAAATTTCTTAAAGTGGATTTCTTTCTGCTATGGTCCTGAGAAATATCTCTAAGCAATAACCCTTAAAAATGCGATACTCTGTACCTACTGTAAATACAGTTTTATTTATTTCACATGCAGTTTATCACATAGCCGCCTAAACCTGTGACGGGCGAGACAATACATTTCTGTTTTTAAAGAAACTGGATAAAGGACCTCAATCGACGAACATGAGGAAGGAGCTCTGTAGTTTCTCAGGCACCTGACTGCCCAATCTGATCTTATGAGTAAATGCAGTAGACTTATAACATGTACAGATAAAGTATACATCATTTACCTTACTGCCAGAAGCTCCAGCCTCACATGCGAGGTGAGGGGGATTTCTCGCCAATAAAGCACATCTGCAGGGCCTGCAATTGTCACGCAATTATCATTAGAGAAACAATTTCGAATCCATTTTATTTATAGGTTTATTTGCTTATTTGCCTGGAATATTAATGCCATATATTTTGAACTTGCATTCTAGTCAGGCAGCGCAGTCGGACACCCCTGGGCTTGCCAGTAACATTAGGTTTATAGGGAAATGTGGTGCAGACTCATATTTTAAACTTAAGAACAGCGTGTTTTGGGATACAAGAGTCATTTCAGCTCTGGCAGAGGCACCCACGGTTTCCAGAAGGATCCAGTCAATATCACTTATTGCGGAACCAATGAATGAAGATAACGCTCCTGTGTTGTGCACCCTGGGATGGACTGACATCCCTTATAGGGTATTCCCAGCATTGTGTCCTGTGATGGACTGACATCCCTTATAGGGTATTCCCAGCCTTGTGCCCTGTGATGGACTGACATCCCTTATAGGGTATTCCCACCCTTGTGCCCTGTGATGGACTGACATCCCTTATAGGGTATTCCCAGCATTGTGCCCTGTGATGGACTGACATCCCTTATAGGGTATTCCCAGCATTGTGCAAAAATGCATGGAACGTGACGTGCTAGAAGGAAAATGACAGAAATTAGGTATGAAAGCACAGATGCTACAGTTAACGAACCTTTAGTGCCACGCGACGCTCCCATGCACGAAGAAACGGAACGCTGCAACCCCGGGAAACAGTCCGACGGCTGTTCTGCCGCGTCGCAGCGCGGGCGCTACTCTAGCCACAAACCGCGCGACATGGTGCCATTTCCCAGCGGCCTATTTTAGACGTACGGGCCGCTCCAATAAGTCCTGCACGGTGTGTAATTAGGGCCTCCGCTGGACGGAGCGTCTGCGTAAAGAGCGAGCATATGGCCGGGGGAGTTCTGCGAGGTACCGTGGTACTGCAGGCCGTCCCCTGCAGCGTAAAAAGTGCATTTCTGGGAAACCGCTCCATAAAATAACGAGATATATAGCCGCCCGTTGGCATCCGTCTCTCTTAAAAGGTTTTCGCTCCTCGCTTCTAGCCGCGTCTCGCTGCACCACGTTGTGTTTGCGTGGAGCTGCGCGCGGAACAATAGATCAGCCGCTGCTTCTGCAGTAGTTATTAAAATTAGACCTGCACTAGGAAAAAACTGTTTATCTGCCGGACACAGGCCCAGATAAGAGAATCAATAGGAGTCTGAGTCTATCTAAGTGACTATAAAGAGTGCGAGAATTTAGTGCTCACATACGTTATCCTCTAATAAATCTGTGTTTATTTAATATCCTGTCTTTTCTCCTCCCTTTCAGGTCAGTCAGTCCTTGTTACTCATTATGAGGAGAGTGTTTTTAAATCTGGCCGCACGGATCGCATTTGTAATTCACTCATAACCTGAGGACGTGTGGTTCTGGGCTGGCTGGTTTGGAGCACAAAGCACTTAGAACCAGAATTTTTCTTTCCTGTTTTATTTGGGGTGGGGCACTGCTTAATAGGGCTACCAAAGGCGGACTCAGAGGAGAAAACAGTTTATTCCCTGGCTTTATAATGGGTGAAATTGTCCCCCTGTTCCTCTGGAAGGCAGACTGAATCGAACGAGCACTACAGTCCAGTGGGAGCAGCCCTGAAGGATAATGGGCTGTAACGTGGGTCGGCCTCTTCCCGGCCCGTCACGCCGTTTTTCCGCATGGCTACAGCAGATCTCTCTCTGCTTGTTTGCTTAGAGAGCAGCGAGGGGATTGGGCACCGCGAAGGGCAGGCGGTCGGGAACAATGGCCGCACCCCCCCCCCATCTGCCACTGGGCTTTCGACACCCTCAGCCCGCTAAAATAAGCCGCCCGATTGTGCACTCGTATGAAAACCAGCGGAGCATCCAGTGTTGTTCAATTGCATTAGGCTGGAACCCTCCGATTTAAACCCAAAGCTGGTCTCAGCACAGGAAACACACAACATTACTGCTTGTCAGGGATTTTATTTATTTTTTTTAACAAACAGGCCCTGGGCCACTGAGAAAAACAACCTGAAGGCGTTGACTTTGCTACAAACCGCCTTATCCTGCAATAAATCCCAAATGGGATGAGAACACTGTTACCAGCACAGGGAATCAGCATGCATTTACAGCCAAAATGACTGCAGTGGCAAATATATCTCTTTCCTTACATGCTTTTAAACTTTATGGTGTTTGACCCTGAAACACTAACGCAGTGCGAAGAAAAACTTGATTGTTACAAGCCCTGTTCCTGATTTTTCATCCTCCTTTATGCAAACCTCAGGATAATTGAAATGATTGATTATAGTGGTTTCACTGGAGAGTGCATGCAGATGCCTATATGTAATTAAACAGACCAAGAGATAGGCTAAATAAGCAACACTGTAATCCTCAGGCTGCACAGAAAATTCATAACTAGCTCCTGCTTGGAATTAAATATTTACAACAGAAAGCTGGCTGGTAGAATTTTTGCCATTTCCTGGCTCACTGCGACTGCACTGGATGTACGCCTTCTGAAGATGGATGGATGGATGGATGAATGGATGGATGGATGGATGGATGGATGGATGGATGGATGGATGGATGGATGCTCGCCAGCCTCCCTCACACGGATACACACTTGGAGAGACAAACAGCTCCCCCGCAGTGCATGTGCACCCACGTATTCAGCCTGCCCTCCCAGATGCAATCCATTAAGTTGAGCGCAGGGCTGCTGCTGTTTTTCATTGGTTGGCCCAATTAGGCAGCCAACCAATAAGAGCACACTTCCTTCAGCCCCTAATTGGTCCCTTTCACCACTCTGAGAGCTTCCAGGCTTTTGATATATACACTTTGACAAAAATAATTGGCAGAAAAATCCGATGCCTAAAATGTTCATTAAAAAGAGGGGGAAAAAAAACACTCAGCACTTAGTGGCCGGATGGTCATTAGACATAATTTGCCTTCTGCTGGAAAACAGGTCCTGACAGAGATGAGCATATCTTGCCTCAGCAGCTGCTGAGATCAACATTATATTTTGCATTGGAGTGACTCCAGGACTGAGACAGATGCCTGCGGAGCGATTCTTACTGCTCCTCCCGCCCTCAAAGCTCCTCTCAGGTCCCAGTGTCCGCCCCTCCCAACCCAACAGTGAGGGCAAACGGTATTGACATCCCAACGCACCAAATGACCCACTATGATCATTGATTACTTCATTTCAAAAATTTTATCCGGCTAATCAGTTCCTCCTCAGCCTCAATTCCCCATCACCTAGTTAATGACCAAGACTAGATGCACTGCATAAATCATATGAACCACAGCTAGGTGTATATGGCAGTAATGGAACTGAAGAATTAGTTCACAACAGGGGGACACGGGTGAGCGAGACCACAAGTGCTTGCCTAAAAGCTTCCTTCCATATTTGACCCCGATCTTAACATTATTGATGTAACGTACTGCAAACCAGCGAAGTTTTATTTGCTAAAGCCTTCTGTCGTTAAGCGGACTACATTAATTGACCTTTAATGGTCCCTGGGGGCAAATGAAGCCAATTTTCCAGACTGCATAACAAGCAGATAATCTCTCACAATGTGAGTGTGCTAGCTTTTTGTTGTTGTATATTATTATCAGTATAGCTTAGTAAACACATCATTAACACAGCATGTTACCTCAAGATTTTGGATACTAAAGCAAGTCAAGGGTACAATCAGTTAAACTTTCAGTGCTAAGTTCGGTTTGTTGACTCTAACCCAAACCGATTCTTGCACCGATGTTCACACATTTTCTTTTGGGCAAAAAGATTCCAGTTAAGATGCCTTCTGCGGAGCTTTGGAGACGCAATACTGTTTTGCTGTGAGGTTTTGAGAACTCCCAGAGAGAGAGTTGCCATCCCACTGGCAGCTGTCAAGAAAACACCCTCCTAAAAGGAAAAAGAAAGCTCGGTTTTTAGGAAAGGTTGCCAGAGCTTCGATCAAAGGTAGCCCAAGGTAAAACCACAATGGAACTCCTGGCAAGGTGGACTTCTGCTGGTAGACCACAGATAACTGGGCACCCATTGCTGACTCTCTGCACAAGAACCTTTTTACGCCCATCGATCACAAAAAGGCAAAGAAACAGATTTGTACCACAATTTGTACCAATTGATATGTACCACTGAGCAACTGATATCCACCTGTCTTCCAAATATATAAAAGGCTGTGTCATTCGGTATAATGGTTTCCAATCACTAAACAACATCCATCGATTGTGGGGGGAGTGGATATTGACTCACAATGTCAGATTTTCACTAAAGCCATGTAGGCTATTTGGATGCCATTAACGTCAACTCACTCATAAGTTACAGCATAATTGGGACACAATACAGTTTCTAGAATAAATGGCTCAATTTACTACCCTGTTCCTCAAAGGGGAAAAAAATCTCACGTCCATAAGAATGCAGAGATTTATAACAACTCTCGCCTTTTAAAAATCACGGCGACGTTATTCTTTTAGCAACTGAGGCTATAAGCGATTATTCCGGAACCTGTGCTTGACTTGAATGATTATGGAGGGGATTAAAAATGAGAACGGCCCGTCAGCAATTAATCCTACATCGGTTTATTGATGTTGCCGACACGGACGCGGCACTAACAGGCATTTAAATGAAGCTGAAAATGTCACCATTGGTGGCTTAGAGCCGATTCCCTGTCCTGCTGGTCTCCTGCGCGAGCTGCCTGTCACTCCTGCACAGCATTTCACAAATTAAGCACGAAGCAGTAGATGAATCAAGCTGGATGAGTTTATACGCTCCTAGCATCATACTTTTACTCTCACTGGCTCAGTGGCTGCCCATCTCCAGAGGTGAAATGAAATAAAATGAAGCTTTATTTGCCATTTGCACAAGCACGGGAACAGGTACATTGGAAAGCGCTGTCAGCTGAGAGTTCGATTCCCACGCCTAGCTCCTGTCTGTGAGAGCCTGGCCTGTTCGGCCCGTGCTGACTTCACTATCAATCCCAAAATATAAATTCTCGGTTTCAGTGCATGCAGCTGAGGTTGTAAAATATGAAAAGCTATAACCATTTTCAAAGTCATTCAACCCAGTTTGAAAATGAACGCATTCAGTGACTCTTCCACTGAAGAGGTAGAAGCCCATTTGAGATGGACTCAAACTATATTCCCGGTCGTTTTCATGGCGAATGCTGACTCCCTCCTCGCCTTTTTTCCCTGTCAATGTGTAATCGACAGAATTACCATGTGATGGCAGAGTAACTCTACTGTTAAACCCAAGTGGTTCATTACCTTTTTGCTGTGTTAACATACATCAATTGTATGACAGTTAAACAGCAGCTAATCTGGCTAGCAGGACTACTTCTCCAGCGCTTAGATGATGAATGTGAATATAACCATATACGTTTGGCAAAATACATAGAGGTACAGCTGTGATGTTACTATGGATACGTGGGTGAGAGCCCTGCGTATTCCAGCAGTCCATCATCTACCTGATTACAGGTGTGATGGGAGGGGCTGTGTCAATTTCCTGAGCAGTGGTCACATGATAGGGGAACTCCCAGGACAGCGTCATAACCTCTCACAGGGCACACATACACTGTTGGCAATTTTGAAATGGCAGTTTCCCTGCATGCAATAGTGCAATAGTGGCGGAACATGGAAACCCCACACACACTGAGAAGGGGCAGGATTCGAACCTTCGACCACGGAGGTATGAGGCGGTGGCGAAGAGGCAGGAGGGGTGGAGGGGAATCCCCCAGGTCCATCCCCCGACCTGACCCGCAAGTTTTACCAAGTGCCCCTTTTGATAACAAATGAGAACGTCCCCCCCTCTAGGGGTCGGCAAATTTTATCTACATTATGGATATGTTTTTGAAGTCATCAAAGTGCAGCTATGGTAGAGTTTCGATATCACGGAACTAAGATGCCAAAAAATCTGAAGAAACTGCACAGCAGCATAGCAAATGTGGATATATTGAAATCCACGGCTTGTACTCCTGCTTCTAGTCTCATCGACACGTCACCCATGTTAAATCGCCGATCTTGTGCATGTCTTCTCCTGTAATCACAGATGGAAACAGTCGGGGATGAAAACCACGCACGCTGAGAAAACAAGGAACGAAAGAGGAGCGCATGACTGGCTGACAACGCAGACGAGATGGAGGAGGTTCAGGAGTAAAGTGTACCGCCACACACTAGACTACGTTTTCAATGACTGGAAAAAATGTACACACTGCAAAAAAACAAACCCTCAAACTTAGGAAACAGCAGAGGTATCAATAAGGGAACAATAACGTATGAATGACCAGTAGGAATCCAGTGTTCAGAAAGGTGGGATCCAGCATTTAGTGAGTCTATCTTCCCCAGAGGTCCAAGATGTTCATGCTTCAAAACTATTAAAATCTCATTGGGGAACTGAGGTTTTAAAATAATAAAATGTTTCATGAATTTAGAAAATTTTATAACAGAAAAAAACATAAAGTTATTATAAATTATAAAATGTAAGTATAATGTGTAGGACAGCATTATAAAATTTGCAAAATATGGCTGTAGACTGTATAACTAAAATTATAATCGAAAAAATTCCACAGCATTAATTTAACATTTATAAATAGAAACCCCTGTGGGTCTTGGCCCCGATTTCACTCCATATAAACTGACCCCAGTGGCTCACATATTTTGCCCTGTGAGGCTGTGGTATATGGTCAGGCCAGTGGGGGGGGGGGCACACTTCAGATATTTGTGAAAGTCTAATTTTGCATGAGATTTAACACTCTAGCAGTTAACCTGCGGTGTCGGCATTTGTTACCTCCCCCCCACCCCCGCAATGAACACTGGCCTTGAAGGCACGGAGAGGAATGCACGATGCCAAGCACTAGTGATCATGACGGATTTGTCTTACTCGTGCTAACGCTATTCTGTCTTTACCTCCATATTTGTTTCAGTGCTAGCCTTCGACATATCCGTGCTAGTTTGTTAGCAGCTGGCAAAATGTTGCTTAAATAAGATTCCATCAGGGAAATAGATAACATAGATAAATAACAATTGTCCTCTAAATATAAAGACCTTCTATCTTTCTTCCAACCACTTAGAGAGTACGGCGTCGTGGGAGCCTTGACAAGCAGGGAAGTGACACCTTGGCCCTTCTGCTAGCCCATAACAGGGTGATGACCAGCTATAATCATATATAATTATATAAACATTTCATGTGCATGTCATGGTTAATTCACGTTTAGCTTCATAAACTGGCAATTTACTTAAACTGACTTAAAGATCATGAATCCTAAATAGTGCACATTTTTTAAATTAATTGAGTTATGCGCAGAGAGAATTGGGCCATCGAGTTCACTTTTTTTTTCTCAAAAGTTCCCAAACATGAAAGGCGAACTGAAATAATGAATACTCCGATTCCTTTTTACACTCCCAAAACTGAGATAAACTGGTGGAGTGCACAATTATTCACAGTGATTTAATCTTCTGAGGACTGGGTGTGATGGTTTTCCACTCGGTACGAAAACACACCCGTAAAGAAGATCAGTCCTGCAGAAGGCCCCGTCCCTGATGACAACGCCCATGACAGCAGCCAATCACAGTACGCTAAAAGCCAGGCCCCCCACTGTGAATATCTGGCTATTCATATAGGCAGAGGGGGGCTCACCAAAATAGGTCATTCAGGTGCTGTCTCCATTGGGTTCCAGTTTCATGTGCTTCCTCATATGACCTCCAGTAAAACCTTTTTATTGGTCATTAAATCGGATTATGAGCACTGTCTCTTATACAGAATCACCTTCACAACATTATACATTTTTATATCTGGGTATGATGGGGGTATGAAAAAAAATCCTGTTGCTGACAAGTTTCCCACATTACCCTGTCAGGTGTGGCATGATAAGACAAACAGAGAAGGTTAAATGAACGGAAACATGTATAATATGTATGATAACTTAATTGGAGCTTTTAATTTAAATAAGAAAAATGATTCACTACTTCACATACAAAACTTCAGGTCATCAAACAATAAGCACCGTTTCAAGTTCTCCCACAAGCCCCGCTGGTAAAAGGGGCGCCATCACCTATTGGCCCATCGCAAGCCCCGGAGCCAATGGCGGAAGACGGGGCAGGACGGCTGAAGCAGCACGAACAGCAGCGATCCAACTATGGCGGGTATTAGGATGGCTCCCCACTGCTGAGCCGTCAGTACCCACACCGTCTGTCTTGCTGGCGGCCCAAACTGACTACAGTGACTGAGAGATGCTTGACGGAGAGACGGAGACGGAGCTCTAACACGCTTAAAACACGCACAGCGCGAATGCACATGTGGAACGGTCAGAGACAGGTCCGAACTCAGGGACAC
>JAODJU010000039.1:6603953-6636094 GCA_026776725.1 Gnathonemus echidnorhynchus
GGGTGGAATAACCGCCCACTGCCAAAAAATGCCGACGTGGAACGTTTCAGTTTTGATGCCTCGGTGAGCATAGCGCTGCTCCTCTGGCCCGGGGCGTCGGCTGAATATGGCGTCGCCGTGGGAGGGGCTTCCTGCGGAGCACTGGTAGATGGGACGAGAGAATGGAGACAAGTCGCGGCAGCGCTTCACGCGTAGGACGCTTCAGAGTGACGCCGGGAACGGATTCAGCGTATCTTACTCATGCCAGTGCCCCATGGGCAGCAGGTGTGTAAGCAGGAGGGAGCTGCAGTGAGTCACCGTGACAGAGAGCTTTGCGAGGGGCCAGGGCAGGGGTGGGACTCTGTTTCTCCGATTTCGATGGCCTGTCAACAGACCCGATGGAAGACGGGTGTGCAGGCAGGAAACCAAGGGCGCTCTCCACACCGTGGGGGACGCTAAATCCAAGAACCCCAAAAAGATCCTCAGGAGAACGTTAAAAAAAGGTAAAAGAACCTGAAAAGAACCTCCAAAAGGATAACACGCTTCACAAAATGTCAGCAGGTTCTCAGAGAGACAGACAGTTTGTTTGGAGCATGTTATGAAGACGAAAACTCTTGCCTGTGCTATGCAGTGGAGAGAGCAGGAAAAGGAGCCCCTACGCAGCAAATGGATGTTTTTAGGAATTTCACAAGGCCTGGGGTTATTTCTTGTCAGTCTATAAAAAGGGACTGAAAGCCAAAGATGCAGGAATGCGAATGGTTATTATTGGCTCCAGCTAGCGACATAGTAGCCTGTATAGCGTTAGAAAATATGGATGTTCATACGTACACATTTGGCTACTGTACCAGAAAAGAAAATAAAGGAAAGGCTTTATTCAGTCCTTTCCCATTCCTGACAGCGGAAAGGTCTGGCTCACAGGGACAGTAAAATGCTTATTTTATGTAATGTTATTGAATGACTGTCACTGCTGAGAGACCAGGAGGCTGACAAACAGGTCTGCAGTCTGCACATTCATTTGTAGTCTGTGGCAGGGGGGGTGCCAGGTTATACAAGGGTGGGCCATATTAAGCGCATGACGACACACCTGTAATTGGAGAGACCCCCCTTCGTGCCCTAATGATTTTTTTTTCTTTTGCTGCAGAAGGCAAGGTCTTTTCTTCCAAGTCAATACTCCCCCTAGCAGCATCGCTAACACAAGTATCTACGGCCTTCATAACGAGTGTCAAAGACATGCAACGCCAGGCACACAGGAACTCGACATCTCTCCGTACCAGAGTAAATGGCCTGACTTACCTTATGTTCTCGGCTATCTAGACAAACTGTTGAGTTTACATATGCTCACCTAGCTTGCGATAACTCCCTGGAGTTGAAACTTTCCCGGTATAGCAGCACTTGGATACTAAGTGATATTGTTATTTTGGGAACAATTCTGGATGGTGAAAAAGAACCGGAAGGGTCATCCGGAATGGCTGGCCTCAGCCGTAGTGCAGGAAGACGGAATGTGCAACTGGCAGGCAGAGTGGTTGCGGGCACTGAGCAGATCAGTGGCGGTGAAGTCATCAGATCACCATTTACCACTCAAACTACGCCCCGTAAGATCTTCATGTGTGCCAATGAGCTGTGGGTAATGACTGAAACAAAAAGCCTGCAAGTACAAGTAGCTGAAATGAGGTTTCTCCACGGGGTGTCCTGTGTTACTCTCAGTGGCAGGGTGAGGAGTTTGTAGATCCAGAGGGACTTTAAAACAGACTAACTGCTCCTTTACAGAGAGGCATCAGCTGAGGTGCTCTATGCATCTCATAAGAATTCCAACCATGTTCGCTCCCAAGGCAGCTGTTCCGACTTCGTCCCACAGAACAGAGGACCCTCGGGAGACCCAGGACATAGTGGAGGGACTATGTCTCCCAGTCGGCGTGGGAACATCTGGAGAACGTTAAGAACAACCTCATGGCCTAGAGAAGAAAGGTGTAGTCTGACCTGCTTGGCACCCTGTCCCCACGACCCTCACCATGAGAAGTGACGCATCGATAATAGTGACGATGAAAAATAGGAAAAAACGTGGAAAGATCGACAGAATCGATGACAGGACCGTGAAACCGGTGGGAAGTTCTCCTCTTCAAACTTCACATCGAGCAAGCAGCTCATTCCGCACATTTATTATGACTCTAATCTGCAGAGTAGCAAAAGTAACACGCCTCACAATAGTTATAGTTAGAACTTCAATTGTTAGATGTCACAATCTGAGGGAAACAGCTAAAAATGCGGGACCATGGGAAGCTGAAGCGTGAATCCCACTATATGTGACACGTGTTTTATGTGACATAGCCTCCCTGTTAGCGAGCTACAACCACGGGACGCCAATGTTTCATAGTCGAGCTCCTCCACGCCTTTCATCCGCACCCTGTTCCATTATCCCAGGCTATTTGCATGAATTATTTCATTAGGGATCTGTGGAGAACCGCTGAATGGGTCGGCCCCCCACCTCCCCCCACAAACCTAATATCTGCCTGCCTTTTGACAGCCCAATTACATCTCGTTCATGTCACTGGACCTTCTGTTCACGTTCCCTATTCAGGACCGCTCCTTCACGCTCGGCGGGCTGACGGCTGTGTCATAAAGCGCGCTCCGCTGATCCAGCTCGCTGCCTCGGGGATAGCCGAGGCCCAGCTATTTCGGTGGGGGCGGGGGGGGGGGGTTTGGCCCCATCAGCTTTCACTGGGAAATTGTGGCCAAGGGGGCGGCGGGCTTACTTCCTCAAAGTTTGGGCTGGAGGTACAGGGGGGGTTACTGCCTCACTGTGCATAACAAACCAAGACCTGTAGTCACGGCTGATCAATCCTATAGCTGACACAGGCAGCCGCCTAGGGCGCCAACTTCTGAGGGGGTGCAGACATACCGGCCAATTTCACTTTGCCTTAGATATGGGGTGTCAGCGGTCACACTTGCCTAAAGCTCCACACAGGCTATGACCGATACTGCCAGCAGTGTTAGCAACAGCTTCTTTAATTACCTCACAGTTTATCATTAATTGTCCGACATTTAACATTAGTACATTTACCTGATGCTTTATCCAATGTGGATAACCAGTTGAGATAAGGGTTACAATTTATGTGTGTTTCCTGGGATTTGAACTGACAACCTTCACGGTGTTAGCACAAGTGAAGATATGACTTTCTTATGAATAACCAGGATCCATTTTACTTGGATCCTATTGGTTAACGACATCCTCATAATCCATATATGGCATACCATTGCTTGAGATGATTAAGTTCTACTTCCGGTCCTCCCTCCAGACGGGAAGACGGTATGTGCAGCACATCAATTTGAAAGTAGAGGGAGCCGGCGAGGTAATCAACACCCCAGGTGTAATGACTTCAGTGCACGTTTTCTATCAAAGATGAAACTGAAAAATGAGCCACCTTAAAAAGAATGCAATGCCATTCGATCCCCTTTTAATCATGCTGACAGAGTCAGGCACCGGAACGTTGTTTCACTGGGATGACTGTGAATGATTCATATTTGATGTTATGTGCAGCAGAATTCAGGCATTTCAAAGAATGGAGAAAAAAAAGCCAGATATGGAGGTTGTGTGAGGACTGGGTATTTCTTCATTTTATTTTTTTAAGTGAGCTGTTTCTTGATTGCACGAGCTGTATGGCGTAAAATCCACATGCATTCAGCTCCTGTATGGCTATACGGAACCCTAGGCTTCCCCCCTAAGTTTAATTAGCTTCAAGACATTGTTTTCTGCACGATTGCTATTTCTCAGTAGCATCATAAAAGCCAAAAAGCAGACGGGAGAATAGAAGATGCCTGAAGACAGTCAAATCCTTGCTTAAAAGGAAACCACGTTGCTTATAACAAAGTTATATAAACTGCTTCAACTCACAGGCTAAATCTGTGACAGTCAGGCCTGACAAACATTTGGACAAAATATGCTGGTAGTGAGCACATCAATGCACTTCCCAGTCATTTTAATCTGACAGTGTTTTGCATTGATTTGTTTTTTTGTATGTTTTACTATTTGAATTGCATGAGGCTCGCCGAGCCTCACATTGAACATGTTTTCAGCTAAAAATGAAGCACTATTGGCTTTTGTTTACAGAGGGCACGCTAGCAGCGAGAATTCTGAACTGGCTGAGCGTCAAGATAAATATTACAGCGAAAGAGTACTTGGCAACCAGCTCTGTGATGTTTCCAGGCTTGCTGATTAGGCACAACAGGGGTGACTCTTCGTTTTACGGCAAATGTGAATTTTTAAACAAAGACGACATGCCAAGAACGTCTTATTAATCTCTTCTTGACGACATATAGAAATATCTAAGCATGAATCCTGTTAGACGTGCGCTGGGTCCGAAAACAGCAATCTACTCATCACCGGTTACCCCAACGCACATACAGAAGTCACACACACCCCAACCACCTTCTACAACCAGCACAGTGCGAAGGAGGACCCGTCACCCAGGATCTGGGAATGCAGGACTCAGCGTTGCCATGGTAAATTATCAGGGTAGGAATCCTGCTGGCAGTCACAAAAAAAGTGCCCAAATTAGCCAGACAGTGGATGGGACAAGAAAATCACACACAGTACCAGGCAAAAGTATGGACTAACCTACAGAGAATCATTTGATTTTCAACAAGATGACAATCCTATGCACACCTTGTGGTTACGCAGTATTATCTTGTGAACAAGGAAACATGGACCGGTGCAACAGATGACGACCAGACCCCCCACAATCCCCCAACCCAAACCCCACAGAGCTGGTTTAGGTCTGTTGGCTATATCTGGAAGCTGGTTTGACAGAATGGCAAGTCCACAACGCTGTCAACAAAGAAATGGGGGGCTACTTTGAAAAGTCACAAATTTTAGAAGATTTTGAGGTTTTGAACACTTCTCTTGCAAAATTGCCTCGAGGCCCTTTATTATAGGGTAAGCAAATGCGAGGGTGAGGTAAAAGCAGGTGTGTCCAGACGTTTGACTGGTACTGTATGACAGCACCGCTTTATTCAGACGTTCTGGACAGTCTGCACCTCCAGAGAAATTGGGGTAACTTGATATAGGGCTATTTACTTAATTTAAAAATCAAGTAAATGGTTCTAGTCCCTTCATTACTGTTATACCACTACTTAGAGATCATAACTATTGACCTCAGAAAGCAAATATATCAGTAGTCTGTCACTGCCAACAATAGCACTGTTCTCCTTTGGCATTTGCTGAACATTGCAAAATAAAATGGTGATCATCAGCTCCTGGTAGGTCAGACATTTATTGCTGAAGCACAAACTTTTGAACAGGAGTTGCAAACCCTGATTAGGCCTCATAATTATTCATTTAAAAGCACAGCACAGCCCCAGAGACGGTATTAACGATGCCACTGCAAGGCAGGCAAACTTAACAGCTAATAAGCCACAAATCAAAAAAGGTTACTCTCCTTTTTGAATTACTAATTACTCTAATGCACCCTGAATGTCTATTACAAGCAGGCAGTTACACCTTAAGCAGCAAAAAGGCCCTTCAACACCCCAGATTTACACCTAGAGTTCCTACTGTTCAATTATGTATCAGATTTGTTTGCCTACTGTTATGTGTCAGCCCTATAGAAAGTGTGGTTTGACAAATGGCATCGCCTCTACAAAAAGAATTATATCTGAGTTGAAACATGCTGCAGACTTGATGGCAGTCTGACTTGTAGAATTCTGAACTTAGAATTGAAGAGCAAGCTTCCAAAACCCACTCAGTCCCTCTTGTTGCTTTTGAGATGAGGCTGCCAATGATCTAAAGTCAGGTTTCCTCATCATATCAGCATGGGGACCAAAATGTAATCCAATGAAGAGTCTGCATTAAATTTCCAAAACTCACCACAGTCCACAAATATTTTCTCCATAACGTATCCCGTGAACTGAGTGAGTTTCAGAAATTTGCTCTCAGATATACTTGGCTTCATACCTGTGGATGGCAGTCTGAGATCTAGAATTCAGAATCAGAATTGAGAACTTCTGGCTGAGGAGCTCAGGTGGTCTGGGCTAATGTTTATCTCCTTCACAATAAGCTGGCCTTAGGTTGGTAACTAATTACCAAAGTGATAAAACTAACTGTTTTCTCCACTATAATGCCTGTGGCTTTTTCTTCACATTTTTTTCAGCATTATGTTTCTGAAGCATTTCAGACCATCGCAACTGTTAAAATGTGTTATTTTACCGCGAGAGATTTGGTCCTGAAAATTTTTTTTTAAAACCTCCAGGAAATACAATAGACAGCATCCCAAAAACTGGTTACTTAGGCAATTGACTGAAACTCAGGAGGATTTTTCCTGTACAAGACGTAAATGGAGGCTTGACAGCCCGAATGAGCATCTTTGCTTCCAAAGCTGCCAGAACAGACTGTGCTGCTCCATTCCAGCGGCCCATCTTCCCGCTGGAGTTTCCACCACAAGAACTCGATGGTTGAGCTTTTTCTGCCCAGTTTCAGAGACACAGGAGCTGGAATGGCGCAAATCCCACCCCAAACTCCTGCTCGCGTTGACGCTTTGTCGTAGAACAGTCGGTTACACAAGAGCAATGGAATGGAATATAAGAACGGATGAAAGCAGTGCTTTCTATCAGTGGCTTGTGCTTTCCAGAAGATTAGCAGAAGCATTGGACAGGATCCCATCTGATGGAGACAGGAACGCTGACACCCAAATAGGGCGGGAGGAACTAAAGACAGAGTACGGTATTTCTGGATTGCTGGAGCAGGAGTGGAAAACCAATGACTCAAGTATTCGCCAACTTAGGGCCAGAGAGTGGTCGCCAACATAATTGGCCGCCATCTTCCTGCATCTCATCATCCCAGGATGCCATAGGGCTGAATCTCTTGACTAATTAACTCGTGATTTGTAGACTGCCTCACCAAAAACTTGTGTTTTCTTTGAGAGACTTGCCTCCACATGGAAGGCAGAAGGATGTGTTTGCTTTCTTCTTATGATGGATGTTTTCGCTGAGCGCTCATGGTGAGCTCCTTCTGGTGGCTTCTTGCCCTCACGCGTCTGCCTCTCCCAGCATCCCCCCCACCCCCCCCCCATGGTCTTCCATCGTTGCCATGATGTATTTCTGCTTGTCCCTTAGACGCAAGGCGCATCTGCAACCTCAACCCCAGCGTGAACTTGTTCCTGACTTGGCGCCGGGGCGGTGTGCCGAATCAGTGTTTACGGAGAAATGCATCTTGGCGCCGATTCATCCGCTACGGGGCGAGCCCTCCACAGCGTCTCGGGGCGGCGCGGCGGACGGAGCGCGGCCTAATTGAGGGCATCGGAATAAAACGGAGTTAATGAGAAAATGGAAAGGGGTGGCCCTCACAAACCGGGCCGCACCAGGCAATTATCTCCCTCGACGCAGCCTGTGGTGGCTACACACCCCCACAGCAGATAAGCCCACTGTCATCTGTTAAAAAGCAGACCCCCCTCTTTAGGAAACACAGTGAACAATGTGGAGAAACAAGCCATCCTTCAGCGCAAAGGAAGCTGGATCTGACAGCCTGAATGTGAGCTTGCATAATGTGGGCCATTTAGGCGGAGGGAAATTCATTTGCCAGAACGCGCGGCGTCGCACGCGCTCACGCCCCGGCCTCGCCCACCCACCCGCCAGCGGACCAACGCTGATTTATTTCTCCTTCTCTCACAGCACGCAAAACACAAATACAGATTTATCCTCCGCCCCCCCACTACACATCCTACTTAAAAAAAGACACCTGCATGTGCATAGACTGTCACACACACACACACACACACACACACAAACTCTCTCCTACCCACTCACACCAAGACCCACACACACACACACACACACAAACTCTCTTCTACCCACTCACACCAAGTCCCCCCCCCCACCCCACACACACACACACAAGTTTATATTCATATCTTTGTGGAGGCTGCCCATTCATTTCTTTGGGAAAAACCCAAACCCCGACAATCACAACCGCAACCCCTACGCAGCCCTAATCTAAACCATAAATAACCAAACAAAATACAAGAGTTTTGGCATTTTTAGTTTTTTGATTGTAGTGACAGATTGTAATCAAATTGAGTTTAGTCCCCACAATACAATGCACACCTGGTAGCTCTCTCTCTCTCTCTCTCTCTCCTTCTCACACACAGACACACACATGCATAAAGAGAACAGGAAAAAGCGCTGAGACAGCTGCCCACAGACAGTGCCCCCCCCCCATCACCCCCGGGGCCCCACTACCCCCGTACCTGTAATGGCGGGTGTCTCTCAGGCCGCGATTGCTGGGGATGCGCTCGCTTTCACGCTGGTTGAAGGCGTACAGCTTGTAGGGGTCGTGACCCGGCTTCCATCGGCGCACGCTGAGATAGCTCTTCTCCTCAAACTGCTCCAGGAGATCGTCCCATTCTGCTTCCGTGAGCTGAAACACACCATTCTTCATTGGCGTTTCATCCACTTTAGCTGATGGCTCTATCCAGAGTGACCAAAATGCAATGTGTACAGAGACTGATAAGAACTGATGAGAACAATTGTACCCTTCTAGTAAATAAGGGCCCCTCCATTTTTGCGTAGAAGATGGATGGTCCTCATAGAAGCTGCATTAAATGACAATTTAATCAATAGTGGACAACAGAGCAACTGCTCAGAACAAACTAATATTTTTCTTACTTCCTGCCTATGCCTCTTCATATATATTTTCTGACATTTTAATGTCTGGTTGGATTTCCCTCTGCATATTGCTATTTAAGAAATGCAATTACTTGAGAGTAAAATTAGGCCGTTCATGAGAGTTTCACTTACACAAAAGTGTTCTGAGGGCAAAAGGAAAAATGAGTGGTTCAAAGAGATGACCAATCAGATTGTAGAAGAGGTGGGTCCAAACAATTAGAGGAGGCAGGATCATCCAATCAGATGTGTTGGGCCTACCTCCTCTAGGTGCTTGGACCCACCTCTTCTACAGTCTGATTGGTTATCTCTCTGAACCAATCATTTCTTGTTCTGCCCTCAGAATATTTTTCTGAGGGCAGAACAAGAAAAACTCCTACGAGCAAGTAAAACTCCTACGTGCAAACAGGCCATGTACAGAATTCCAAAGTATAAAATTTGTGTTAAAAAATGTACTTCAGAGCATGTGTAGCGGCCTGGCTATTGAACATGATGGGCCACCCTTTCTGGCTGCTTTTGGCAGGTAGCACACTGTAGGCTAACATACGGCTAACTGCACGCTACCTTCCTGGTACTGGAATGGCAGCAGTCGGAGCAGGCAGGCAGTGTGACGGTTAAGAAATTGGCCATTTGTCAGACTGAGGGAGCCTAATCACCCATCCTTCCAAAAGATGCTGAGTACTGTTTGCTAACTCTTTCTATGAATTCCATGTTTATACTGTAATTACAATGTATTCATAAAACATTATACACATGGGGTAACGCTTTACATTAAGTGCACCTTCATAATGCATTCATTTTGCATTCATTGAACATTCAGTGCATGTTCATAATGCATTCATAATGCATTCATAGAACATTCATAAGCAGCATGCAAGTACACCTTAACATCCTAACATCCCTTAACAGCTTTAATACATATTAATAACAAACATTACATGATTATACAATGTTCGTTATTATTATATAATGTTTGTTATTAATGTATATTACAGATGTTAAGGGATTTTAGGATGTAAGGTATACATACATGATGTTTATAAATGTTTTATGAATACTTAATGAATACATTAACAAGGTGCACTGAACGTTTTATAAATACAATATAAAAGCATTATGAAGGCGTAGTTAATGTAAAACGTTACCAAACATGGCTATAAATATTTATTAAAAGCTCATAACACATTATATGCATGTTTTTTATGCATTATGAATGCTTTATGAAGCTCTCATCTATAATGCGTTATAGATACCTTCATAATGCAATACAACGATTCCATAATTATTATATCAACCAGTATACAGCATTTTGAAGGTCTCAATAGTGCATTATATACAAGAGCTTCATTGGAGCTTATGAAGTATTATAATCAACACATTAATTCACTATAGATAAATTATCAAAGGTGCATTAATAAATATCACGAGGTGGAAAAAGGATTGCTTCCCTTTGTCTCTTAAATGTCCCATTCACTCATTCACTTCTGAATATAGCACCGAATAGCAGATTAAATTCTTATCCAAAATCCCAATTTGAGACTATTAAGACTATCACTGAACACAATACCAGCAGTCTGAATAGCCATTGCATACACTTGTGAAATTATTGTCTATTATTACTTTGCTTCTCACTCTCAGAATGCTACTGTAAACAACAGGCGTGGATGAAAGCAGAGATTTTTTTTCTAGACAGTAAGCTGTAACATGCAAAAATGATGTTACTCTGGGGTTTGTGGTTATCCTCAGAAGATATACCGCTAGCACCAGAAGGAGTGTATGCTGTCGGACGTTCACATGGAGACCCGGTGAGACGTCTGGGACAAATGGAACCGTTACACTTAAACTTGTACTGTTAGAGCTGTGCAGCTGTGTAACTGTTCCCAGGAGCAATCCTAGGCTGAGCAGCTTTCCGGCGAAGACGTCGACTCCACTAACCCAAGCGTGATGCATTACAGGATTCCGTTTTCCGGGTAGACCGATTACACGCTACACTTTGCGAGGTATGTCGGACGGACTAAATGGGGGTGATTTTTCCGCTGAGAATGCGGACACCACTACAAAATGGCTGACACTAGAATCAGCACGGTATACAGCAATTTGGACACAGCTGCGGCGGAGATGCGCGTCAGCGTTTCCCAAAAGGCTGTAGTCTCCTTAGCTGACGCTCTGTGAACGGAACGAGCCCCTCGCGTCACTCTATCCCGCGGGACCTCGCTTTTATTTGAGCGCCTTCCACTTTCTGTCTGAGGTCATGTGATTGTATGGCTCAGCCTCCAAAGAACACACTGAGAAAAATAAACCCGGGGAAAGTATTTGAACAAAACTAATAAATGGATGTCATTCAGACGGACACATCAGGGTCCTTGGTCCACAGTGGTGCCCAAGCCCCGAGGTTGAATACAAGGTGGAAAATTGTGAAATACAATAAGAAATAACTGTATACTGATTGTTGTTATGAAAAATATACATACATACATGCATAATATATTTGAATTTATATAACATGGCATCCTCAGACAATGGTAAGCAACCAGACCAGCTGATGATGCTAAGATTATGGGCAAATGTCAAGCCCAGATGGGGAACTGGGAGCTCTGTAGCAAAATTTAATGCCAGTCCCCAGGGCTGCTGGGAAAGAAACTATGGAAGTTTGGGAGTTTCTGGGAAGGAATGTCACCCTCCCTCGCTGAACAGTCGTGTCTCATTTCCCATCCCGCGCAACAATCCCGGGGCGACGGCTGGCCATGGCGACAGTCACGCAGGCTGCTAATGTGTTACCCTGCCTTGTGCTTTATTGCATCGATTTTGCAGGCCCTCATCCACCGCCAGAGAGTTCTGCTAAAGGTCACGGCGATCACTGCTCTCCATTTTGCCTGAAAACCACTAAGAATTCAGTTTTATCCCCTGTCAGCAAAAGTTACCTATCTCTGTAATAAAAAAGGCGGAGGGACCAAGGTAATTTAATCACGTCTGAATGCCACTGGATCCAACAGCTTGTTGTCCTCAGGGAGAGTGGGAGAGAAATACTGGTAGCTTTGGGGGGAAATGGATGCTCTCTATCTTTTTTTGCCTAATATGTTCCCGTTTCTGTCTCGCCATACAGGCCGTTTGCCCAAGGCCAGCCGATAGATTATGTCCGCGTGACATTTCCGCAGTCGACCCTCGCGGCTTCTTCCTAGCTGGGTGGCCGATGTTTTTATATATAACATTTCCTCCTTCGTTTTTCTCACCGCCATCCTATTACAAAAGACGCAGCTCAAATGAAGCACCCGTCTCAGAGATGGTCATGCATCCTCTGGGGATTAGAACCCAGAACCAACCGCTTTCAGCACCAGTAATATAACCAGCAACCCAGCAGTATTTAACATGAGCGGCAAATTATGTAATAATCCGACATGCTGTAGCTGAGCAAAAAAGTCGTGTTCCTGCATAAGACTATAAATGGTGGGGAAATGGCTGATTTGATTAGCAGACAGTAATTTATTAAATTGCGCTGTAATTAACTGTACTGGTCCCTGTTACAGGGTATCGTGAAGTGGTTCTGCTTCCACTCTGCGTATCTTCAGGATACAGACTGTGCAGTCTACCAGCTCCCATAACAGAGTAATTTGAGAGCCTCATGCAAATTGGACAGACACAGAGGTCATTCTGAGGTCAGTCCGGGAAGGTGAACATCGTGCACACCGAGGTGGAATGACAATCACATGCGACCACACAGAGACACCGACATGCGCATGCAAAATGAGCGGTGCCTATTATTACACATCCAAGCATGCATATTGCGACTTTGCTGCATGCAAACATGCACATAAACACGAATGCATGAAAACACCCCCAGTTAAAACGAACTCCGTGCTTTAAGTCGGTGTTTCTCAAACCAGTCCTAGGGGCCCATCAGACGGTCTACATTTTTGCTCCTTCCCAACTCCCAATGAATTGGGAGATAGCAAAAACAGGGACCGTCTAGGTGTCTCCGAGGTCTGGTTTGAGAAATACTGCTTTAAGTAATACTTAAAAACTTAGTAACTTCCAAACATCAAACATATAAACGAAAAGTAGCTGGTTAGGAAAAAAAAATTAAAAAACTTGTGAAAATGACAGCCACTTCCCACGCAAGAGAGACGTTAATGAGACGGTGGTCCACAGAACCACTCTGCGTCAAGAATTCCCCGGTAAGCAGAACTCGCTTTCCAGTCCTGTCAGTCACAAGGAGATGTCATGCCCCACGGATTTGCAAGAGGCACAACAGAAGCCCAGCGGCCCGCAATAGAGGACGGTAATTGCAGATGTCTGTTCCTTAAGATAGACTGTTTAGCATGATAATGGCTACAGTACAGTGAGCACAAGCATAACTTCAGCTCGAGAGCGCGTCCTGTAATGGGGAATTCTAATATAGTGCTTTCATTACAGCATTTCATTATCCCCTCTTGTTCCTGTGATTAAGGAAAACATCCATTTGAGTAGAAGATATTTACAGAGAATTTTAAGAGATTAACACAATAGGTTAATTTAATAAGGTATCCCCCGCTGACAAGAAATCATCTATCACAGAAGGCTTATTTTTAACATCTGCATCCAAGCAGGAAGCACCTATCACTGCATCTTCTCTGCATGGTGTCCATGACGGCCATGACAGCCCAGCATGTTGGTTCATGATCACTGTGGCTGGATGTACGTGGTTATCCCAGGCGCCTTCCTATGTCTAACTGCTTTATCGAATGACGTGCTGTCACCTCTGGACGGGCTCTGGTCCAGTTGCTTCCGTGGACATCAAGATCACCCAGAATCCAAAGTCCAGAGAGGTTCGACGCCGCAGGATATTCCCCCGAAGACCATGCCAGCCACCCTTCTGCTGCGTCTATACGTTCTTCCAGTAAAAATCAATCAGTGAGCTGCCCAATCTTCGTTTGATTTAGCACTCTTGGTCAAAAAACCGATGAAGATAACTTCTGGGGGCTTAAGGGATGTTAAAGAGCTGATATTAATTGCCCAGCTGCGTACAGGGAAGATACTCCAGAAGGAAAATCGTGCCCAGAAAGCCACAGCTACAGACAGGCAACAGCAACCAGAATCTGGGCCCTCTGTTGTCCTCGCTTAACCAACCGACTCTGCTGTAGAAGGTGCAAATGAGGCATCTCTTTGCCCACGGTGATTCTAACAGGACTTGGCACGGGTTTGCTAGGGGTCTGCATCCAAAGCTTCCATGCTGGCTGACTGGGGCGTTCGGCTGGTGCCGTCTTGTGACAGATGGTGCAGTAGCTGGACAGAAGCCGCCCACCCCCCCCACCCACCCGCTGAAGGTCAGCGATGACCAGCAGACGGTTCTGTATATCTCCAGGATATCACCTCAAGGCGGTTATGGTGCTGCATTGAGCTAAAGGACACTCAAGAGCAGATCACACCTGAGGCTGAGCAGGTCCCCACAAAGCCAGCATGATGACCATGGTAGCTACGTTTACTTGGCTCAATAAAGCATAATGGTCCACAAAGGATCATAACATCATCAGAGCTTTTAGATCAAAATGCTGTCTTCTTCGGCATTTTGTAAGAGCTCTGCTTCTTCATATGAATGATTATTTCATACTGGTACAGTGTTATCTAACCGCAAGAGGGCAGAGCCGCTCTGTCCGCATTTGGCAGAGTGGGCGTGTCCTGGCTTTAGCTAGCTAGTTTCACTATGCTCAGCCTTGAAGCTCTCATGGATGAAGAACTTGTCATATCTACTCTTTCATGAATCCCCAGAGGAAACCGTCCTGTTTCCTTCGACTTTGCCTTTGGACTATGTCCTTGGCTTTTCCCAATGCTTCCCTGCATCGCCCGTTTGCCCCTGATTTTCATCGCATTTCTTCCTCTCCTGTTTGTGCCCTGGTATCTTAAACCTACTTGGCATGACTAAGACTCCCAAATGACCTTTTAGAAGTCTGCGGTCTTCAGTCCTTGAATACTCTCTTCTGTTTTTGACCAAGGTTCTACACTTGGATGCAGATTCTCAGCCCAAATGCATTTCCCCACCTGCTCCTGACCGTTGCAGATGGTCCAAAACTCAACAAAGTGTAGCTCCCTGCTGCTATAGCCAAGGATCACTAGAAAACTGATGAAGGTAGCTTTCCAAATATTTATAACAGGCAGATCACGAGAAGTACCTACAGTATACACAGGTGCATCTATTTGCCACTTAAATAGAAAGTGCTAGAAAATATTTTAACACAATAAAAATACTAGCACATCCTTGTCATTTTAAAATCATTATGGTGTGGTGCGTGGCTCAGTTGGTTAGGATGCTGTGTCTCTGAGTGGAAGGTCATTGGTTCAAATCCCACCATTAACAGGCTGATTTCTTAATTAGGCCCTCAGCAAGGTCTTGAACCCCCAATTGTGCAAAAAAAATACACAGTGCTTTGGATAAAATCTACTAAACAAATAAAATGGAAATTACTACGTGCAATTTTTATTCAAGATGAAAGTACTGAATATTTTTTTTAAATCTACATAGTATGGTTCCAGCACTCTCTTCTGCACCTCTTACGTGTGATCTGTCCATTCAATCCTCGTTTTTTCCCCCCGGTCTCTTTTTCCTGAGGAGCTGAGCTCAGAGTTTGTGGCCCTTTCATAAAGTCTGAACTTTGAGGAGCAGAAATCGCCCTCTCTGAATGTCCCGTTCAAATTTATTAACCGGAAATTAAACAGCAATATAGCAAAGCGAGCGGATGAAAGGATCCATCTGTAGAATACAGATAAGATTGGATGACTGAGACCCGCGAGCCTCTGAGGCGGAAGGTGAGGCGGAAGAGGCGGCGCTGGTGACTGACCTCCCCTGCAAATCAACGGCTGACCTAGCAAAGGACAGCGGGGCGTATTAAGCCAAAGCCTGCTCACTTCGCACACGTGTCCTTTTAAATTACTTACTTAAGGTTAACGCAGGTACATGGGCCTCAGCGGCTGGCTGGCTGCAGCTCCCCAGATGTTTCCATCCAGTAGCTGCCTTGTCCTGCCTTTAGCAATCCCAGCACCAGCCCGCTGGGGAAGGTGTGTTATTTAAATGAATACGAACAGTTTTAATTGAATAAAATTCCTTGATTTAGGTCACTTTTCCGTCTGGCTGAAATACGTACATCCCATAGATACAGTAAATGAGAGATCAGGCCGGGGCGAATGCTCTAGCAGCTGGAGTCTACAGAATGTCAGAATGGTGTCTTTCCGCTTGACCATATAAGCAAAATAATAATAATAATAAAAAAAACAGAAATCTTGCAGCAGAATGTTTTAGGGCAGTGTATCTCAAGCCGGTCCTCTGGGACCCCCAGACAGTCCAAGTATTTGGTCTCGTCCAGATAATCCATAACACAGAATTCCTGGTTCAGGTGTTTTGGGAGCTGGGAGGGAGTAAAAATGTGGACCGTCTGGTGGGGGGGGAGGACCGGGTTGAGAAACATTGTTTTAGAGGAAATTCATGTGGACACAGGACGAACATCAATTCTGGACAAATAGAAGGGAGGCAAACCCACAGCCCTGCAGGTACAAGCCTACAGAACCAACTACTGAGGTCCCACACCACCACTATCATGTCATATACCTTTGTATGTTTGTATCATATACCTTAATATCTGGTATATCTATCTTAGCATATACCTTCTTATTACATCCATCCGTCATGCCATATACATTTATATTTGATACATCTTTCATATAACTTTGTTTGGTATATCTGTATAAACAACATATCTGAAATGTATATCATAGATAAAGCCAAAGGTTATTCACTTGACCCTTGCTTTGAAGAAACACGAAAACAGAGGAGCAGTATTCAATTTGGCTTCATTTGTTCCCACCCCACCCCACCCCACCCCCCCCCAGAAAGAAACCTTTACATTTAAATTAAATTAAACACACCAATATCAAAGTCTCTCCTACACCATTGCGCATAAGGCAATTGAAATCTAATCACAAGAGTCATGGAGTTATGGGTGACTGGGTGATGACATGACCAAGCTGACACGTCCTTTTAGGTGTCAAAGAAAATGCGAAGGACGCACCACGCCGTCCCCGTCCGACAGCGACATTCGGACAAGCGCCTGCACTGTCTGATAAGGAAGAGCGGGACTCGGGAGTCACCGGTGCATGGAAAACGTCGGGGGACGTGCCGTGCATTCGGGAGCGGGAACGCACAGAGCGACGCCCCCGCTTCGCACGCACACGGGGTGCGAAGGGTCGCCGGTCCACACTGGTGCCCCTCCGAAGTTTCTGTGTGCCGAGGGGCGGGGGGTGCCCCCAGTCCGCGGTCACGCACTCGGTTTGTTATTAAATGCCGGCGCATAGTTTTGCTGGCAGCGGTTCAAACCGCTCCTGGGAACACTGGGGGCAAATGAAATTTGTCGAAATAAACCTCATAAAAATCAAAACTCACAAGGCACCAGATTTCATTAGACAGGCTGCATGCTTGAAAGCGAAATGTGCTTATGTTTGTGCACCGTGTTCCCGATGAATTATAGAGTTGGTTTTGGCGTCTGGGCTTGAAAAGAAATGATTTATTTAATATACCGGCGTCTGGTCCGTGCAGCGATGGATGCGCTACACTATTATCATTACACCGGTCGTTGTCTCAGTACACATTCCCCGTGACACCATGAAACATTTCATTCAGCTCACGAGAGATCTGGTAGGTAAATGGTAAATACCTTCATTTTATTTTACTTTATACATAGAGTGGGCAATAAACAGAATTAGTGCCTATTCTTCCTAGGCACACACACATACCGCCACAGCCTCTCCAGGAACACGTGGTTTTTCTCCAAGAGTAATGGTAGCAGTAGATCCCAAAAAGCTATGCTATGACCTTCAAATGAGTGCTATTTATGTTTAACGGCACGAAAAGCAGCCTCGGATATACCCACGGTGCACATGCTTCTGCTGACTAAAAATAATGTCTTTATAGTCGCTCTTCTGTGGTGCGAAAACGTTTTTTGGTGCTAAAATAATATCCAAAATAAGAGACCAGTCTAGCTTTTATACCGATCATATTTAGCTGTTGGATGGAATGTGGATCAGTGGGCAGCAGTGTGGCTTCACACCTTGAGGATTGTGGGATTGATTCCCAGCCCAAACACCGTGTTAGATCTGGACGTCTTCCTCGTTATCCTCAGCATACTCCGGCTCCGTCCAGCCCCACCGCTTCGCAGCTGATGTGGATTGTTCTCCCTAAATTGCCCATAGCTTGTGACTGTGAAGGATTAACAAGCTCTCCAGGGTGGCACTGCCTTTCGCCTTGGAATCGGCTCCAGGTCTATACAAGCAGTTATGCAAGATGGATCGATATTAAGAGGTAAAGTGAAAGTACTCAATTCTGTCCTTCCTAACAGCTAGTATATTATTATATACCCTTATTATATTATACACCCTTATTAAATTGCACCATACGGGGCAGACACCACCACAGTAATTACACCGCTCCGAGATCCTGACGTGATGAAAGGCGAAAACTGATTGGAGATATTCAAGCCTTTCATCTCTTAAAAACATCAGCTACCTTAAAACTGGCTGGTTTCAAGCCTCAAAGCCGAGCTGTCGATTGCTGTTAACTGGTCCCTTTAAATAGCAGACCAGCGATCCTGAAGCTCACCACTGCAAGAACTTAAGGAGTGATTGTCTGCTAACTCTAAGCAATGCTGACTCTGCACCTTACAGGCAACCTGCATCTACAACCTGCATTTACTGCTCTCTTTATACATGCATTTTTCAAAACTAATTTCAGAGGCTTGTTCCCAAATGACTCCTCATTTTTAAAGTTCTGCTGCTTCGTTCCTGGTAGCTCACCAAGGCCGGGCACTCCAGTGCGTGGAAGTCTGTTGACAGGAGTAGCTCTCCCAGAACGATTTGTTGAAACACTGGTCCACAGAGGGTTATCTGGCTTCATAATCCCCATCTTCAGGGCCTCCGCTGCCCAAACACAACAGAAACTCACCATCTGGCCACGAGGTTGATGCCAAAACCCCCGTTTTGGATGACACAATTTTTGATTAGCGTAGGGAAAAAGGATTCATTGACCCTCTGGTGGTCCAGCCATTCAGATTTGATTTGGCCCACACTGGCTAACAACACAGGACAGAACTGACTAACATAGATGCTCTTCACTGAATTATGATGTCACAGTGCCTTGGGTAATGTCTCTGATATTTCTCCTTTACTCAAGGTCACAAAATGAAAGAATCAAAGGAGGTCTCAGCAGGGACACAAACCTCAGTGCCGGGTAGTCGGTGTGGTAGCCTTGGATCGAAATTAAACTATGCTCTTCTTAGGTGGAGGAAAACAATAGCCACATTGAAAAATGACAGGTAAAAATCGTTTTCCACCCAGCTGTGCAGCTTCCACATATGGAGGTCGGAAGAGGTTCCCTGGCTACCGGTGAGGAAACTTAATTACCAAAGACACGTTCTCTGCCGGCGCCAGCAACTGAATGTTATTTGGGAGGCTGCGCTGAAATTGGGTCTAAAGCTATAAGCTAAATGTTGTTATTAAGGCCATCTGGGGCAGGTGTGGAGGGTCTGTGTAATTGTGGTGGGAGGCTGTAGACGCCTTCCCCCCATTTTCACACACCTCCCATTTTAGCAAGTCTCCCGAACGCCAGGAGATCAAAGGAGAGAGAAATCTCTGCTTGGGATCGTTTGCTGGTTTGTTTATTCTGCTGAAATGAAATTCTTCAGTCGCGCCTCTCATTTTATTCATGCTCATTATGAGAAATTCATCAGTGACATACATTTACTGAAAGAATTAAGATTAAGACGCTGGATTTTTTTTTTTCTTAATACGACTACACAGGATGTAGATTTAATTTTCATTTTGACTAGATAAGAGGGACAGCGGGATGAGGGGCGAGCCATGCAAGGGCGGGCATGCGAGAAGTGCGCACGTCCATGCGCGTTCCTGTCCATGCGACATTCGCATTTCTCCTTATCCTCTGTCGGGAGAGATGGACGGGGTGACGACCCGCAGGTGACCTCCTGCTCAGGTGAAACAGCGCCGGCTACATTCTGATGGGGACCTTAAGGGTCAGGGTTACATTTAAAAATAATTATAGTAATAATAATAGGAAGTGAAGTCACTGTTTGATCTTCTCACCGTTTTATTAAGATTTCCATTAGACACGGGATCTCAGAGACCCTGTGAGCTCAGCCTGCTATTGTCACTCTCCTTAGAGCCCATTACCGATCTCATCTTCGTCGTAATGGTACCAGTGATCAAAGACACAGCCAAGAAAAACACTTTGGCTTCTCTGCCCTGAAAAGGATGGACCGAACAACTAGGAAATTTACACATAAGGGCAGCTAGTACAGGGCAGCACTGTGGATGCAGAAATAATACCTTGATACACACTGATGATAAACCTGTTACTTAGGATTACAGGGTGTGCTCTATAGATTCATTACTGGAAAAAATGAAACAGGCATACACTAGGCCAGCTCAGTGGGCAGCACTGTGGTCACATGGGGGCCTTGAATCGTGGCCCTGGCTCTGTGTGTGTGCAGAGTTTGCATGTTCACCAGCTACTCCAGTTTCCTACCACAGTCCAAAGACTTGAGCTTAGGTGAACTGTTTTTTTTCTAAATCATCGAGGGCACTTAGTCTGTGATGGATTAGCGGCCTGATTTGTACACCATGTTTCGACAGAATAAGAGAAGCAGAACATACAAGGACAGACACTGTCCCCACGTACTGTCGGCATGAAATACGAGGTTTAATTACTTTATTCTGACCCCTGCTGTTCCACGATGGTACAGTGTCTATTATAACATCGGTGACTAAATATCAGGCCAGCCAATTTCCACATCCACTCATCTATTGCAGGGTCACAGTGGGCCTGGAGCCCATCCTGGGTAGCAGAGGGCATTAGGTTGGGGGGGCACCCTGGCTGAGATGCCAGTCCATCGCAGGGCACACACATGACCCCCCAGAGAGGTCACTTTACAGACATCAATCACTATATATTCATACACTTTAAAAGTTAACTAAAGACCTGGATTGGACCGCTGGCTGATGTAAGCAATATATCACTTTATTAATTTGACCCCATACAATACAATCAAAGGAGACCATCATGACCAGTGTCACAACCCCCAACACTGTCACAACTCTGGAATCTGTCACAACAATTAATACTGTCACGACCTGGGCGCTGTCACAACCCCTGAGACACTGTCATGCCTCTGGATGTTGTCACAACCCTGGACACCGTCACCACTCTGGACACCATCACAACCCAAAGCTCCAGAGAAACAGCTGAACAGCAGCCAAAACAGAACCGTTCCATCTGAATCATCCAGTGCCATGCAGAGAGCCATTATCCTCTACCAGACACCTGCTTCTCAATGAAGATCTCAAAGGAAACTGTCCTGGGAGACGCATTGCATGCTGGGTTGAAACAAATCATCAAGTAGGCCCATGTGACTCCGACCCCCACATGGTGCGTCTCCTGATGCCCTCCCCCATGTGACATTACTCCTGTATTTTCGGTACATCACACCCACCTAATTACAGGTTGTCCACAAGTGAAACATGTTATCTTTCACCATCACCTGTAAATACCAGACAGGGAGTTACTGCAGCCTGTTAATGAATGAGTAACCTGGTTTACTGGGTATATATCAAGTCGTTGAGCTCCAAAACAATACACTGCAGCCTAAGGCACCGGAAATAGAAAAGAAAAAGAAAAAAAAAACACGAACAAAGACAAAACATGAACACACACACTTACACACTGAGTCAAAGCCATTTAATTCCCATTACTGTGAAATTCACTGATAAAAATAATGAATGCAAAAAAAAAAAAGAATAATGAACAAAAATGAAAATTTAATTTGTTGCCATCCACAAGTTTTTTCTCTAGAATAAAATTGCAATTTTCTTGTTTGAAATATATCTTTAAATGCTTGAAAACTTTATTTAAGATTAAAATGGTACATATTAGCCCTCTCTCTTTTTCACCTCCAGAGTAAAACCATTTAATTCAACAATTTCATTCCTGGTGATAAAATAGTGTTGTTTGTTTACATATGAAGAGTGTGCATTAAATTAACACTGCAGATTGAACGAAAATAAATAAAAACACCTGATAAGGAGCCGACAAAACGCAGCCCTGAGTCACTAGCGCACGTGAACACGGTGCTGAGTACGTTCGGTCTGGATACTACCGATCGAACCGTTAGTGGTGGGCAACCGCAGACAGCCTGCTAATGGTGCCAGATATAGTGATTAGTGAAAAGTAGCCTATTGATTGCAGGGATTCAAACCCGACGGAGGCACTGACCTAATTGTAATCGAGTACGATTGATGGATTGCCTGAAGATGCCACCAAGACGCATTATGCTAAAGCAGTCAAGGCATCCAACGAAGCCAGCTAGTACTTCATAAATATATGCAAAACAACATGGAAACTATGGCGTTTGGAGGTGAGGGACATAAATATATATACATATAAATGTTATATTCTGATCAGCATAGTATTAAATACTTTTTAGGGCCTAAAAAGGCAGACCAGCTTGAGAAGCCACTTCGTCACTTCCCTGTGTAGCCTAATGTATTTCTACATGACAGCCAATGGAATCAAAACGAACTTTCTTCTAAAACACTCCATAGTAAAAGTATGCCCACATATATGAAAAAAGACCACTAGTTCTGTATCCTTTTCAAAAAAAAAAATTCCTCGTTCCTTTTCTGGCCGCCGGTATCTGCAGAAGCTTTTCCTGTCGCTTTATGCTAGTGCTTTATTACACATCAGCGTTTGATCGTGTTTAACAACGTGCATTTCCAACATCACGCAGTGATTTAAATGGGTGGAGCGAAAACTTGCCATCAATTGCGGACCTAAGTAGTTGCTCATCGCTTCTCATGGCTATGCGCCTAGAAAAAACCCCACCACTCCGCCAGTAAATCCACTGTACGCTGCCTTTCATTTCACGCCCATTTAATGGCACAGTGTTTTTCCTGAAACCTATTGCTTGTACAGAAAGCTGTTACTATTAATACTTTGAACGGTACCTTTGCGGAACTATACTTCTAAGCGTTGATTTTATTCATATCGGCAAACGCATTATGGAAAAACGTCGCATCAGAATAATCGCTTTTCTTTCATCCAAGCATTAAATTACACAATTAATCCTGATAAAAATATACGAATGCAACCCATTTACTCAAAATACGCTGTAGTCAAACCTTAAATATCTGCGCTTCAATTCTTCTCACGAAAATTATATAGTCAGGACATAATTAAAGTGTGAAAAGCTCGAGAAACGTAGCTTCAGTAAGTCAAATCACATTATTTGTTACACATCTTTTACCTTTCCAGTAAGTAGGCTACAGTTTGCAAATCAATAATAACACAACAGATTATACAAACTTCATTAAAACATTTTGTATTTGCACAAATCGGAGTGTATATCTGCAAACCACACAAGCACTTCATTGTTGACACTGCAAAAAGTTATAAAAGTGACATGGTTACGGATGTATAGATGCTGAGATCATTAATAGGCTAATCCGCATTTTGTCCACCCATCACGCACGATCATGCGTAGGCAACCAATGAATTACTGCAGTGTCAAACTCAAATGCATTGAAAAAGTACATTTCTCAAAGAAAAAACTTTTTACAATAGTTGAAAATCAATACTATTCAACAGACCACTGTCAATATCGCCATACTGTCTACAATATTGGAAAAAGAGAATTTATTATGTTTTGTATACCCTGCATTTTAAACTTGCGTTGAACGACGCAATCATCGTTAATATCAAAATTGGATCTTACCTGTAATATCAAACCTGAGGTTACCTATAAAGAATCTGTAGTTTTTCAAAATTTGCTGTACGAATTGCCAAAGTCGGTGTTAAACCGCTCACCTTTCTATCCTGCTCGTCTTCCGTCTCCAGATCAGATACTTTCCTCCTACTTAACAGTATCAAATACAGAAGTGCAGCAACCCAGAACAACGTAGCCAGCGCCAAAGTCAGCTTTCGAGAAACCCTCTTCATCTTTCAAAACGTATCAATCAGCGTCGCTCCAGCCCCGGCTACGAACGCGGCATTTCTAGAAAAAGTCGGCCGGCGAAAAGGCGAGTTTTAACCTCACTCGCTTCTTCATAAGTCCGGCAGGCGCGCCCAGCCTCCCCAAAGCCGCGTCCTGCCAGCTGCTCTTCGTACGCGCTTTCCAGGACCTGCCGATGCGCAGGAGGAGCGAGGTACCCTGCTAGATGCGGTCTCGTTTGCTTCAAGTCACACTTTAATATACCCTGATTATATGGATGGCTTTCGCGCCATCTACCGTTCAGATCACGCAACCATCATTTGCGTGCTACCCAAAATGTCTTATACGTACCTTAAAACTTAAATGTGATGAGAGCTTTAATGGGCGACACTGTTTTTATATGTTGTACTTTTTTTCGGATTTTCCTTTTACTGCTTTTTTTCTTTTCTATTGTTGTTTACTCGTTATGATATTCTCTTCTGTTATTTTCTTTTTTTTTTGTCTGGACTGAAGTTATAATGAATACGAATTTACATTATGATGCTGCTTGAATTGCAACACCGTTATAAAAAAAATAAAGAACATTTAATTGACTTCATCTAGCCTAATTTATCACGTTCCCACATAAAGTCTAAAACATGCATTTTGCATAAGCAGTATGAATTAGTTTACTGTTGCTGTGTATAGTGTAGTAGTTGTTTTGCGCTCCGTTTGATTCTTGTAGAGAGTCAGCGTTAATTGAATGGGTTTCTCTTGCGAGACTCCAGTGCCTTGGGGAACAGTTCAGTTGTGCTTGCTTTAGCATTCTAAAGAAATATTACTGTGCTGGGTCTTGTTGGTGTTTATGCAGAGGCAGATGGACATATAGAAAGAAAAGGTGAGGAGCATGAACAGGTGGCAAAGAGACATTTTGGGATATTAATATGTCTTGCATTGATTAACATTGGCTGCGTTTCCTGACAGTTGATCCCTTTTGGGAAATTGAGCTAAATTGGGAAACTAAAATCAAATGTATCAGTGTAACATTGCAGACTGACTTGTGGTCTTCCACACTGGTATATCCTAATAAATGGTCCTTAAATGTCACACAATTCTAAATATTGACCAGCCAGTTTCTGCATTTTAAATTCATGTACTGGACATCATATATTAGATAAGCTAAGTTTAGCTGTTTATAAGCATTGTTCCACAATTTCATGCCAAAGATGGAGTCTGTTTTAAAAATTGATGATATAGAAAAACATTTAAATTGGTTAAACATTTATTTATAAGGAATAAATATTAAAACAACGAGTAACACTGTGGCCTTTCACCTCCAGTGTGGGTTCAGTTCCCACCCTGGAACAATGGTAATGTTTGAATGTTCTCCAACTGTTTGTGTGGGTATTCTGTCATGGTTTTGTGAACCGATATTTCCACTTTGCCTTTAGTGAGGGCGGGTGTGTCCTTTGTCTTTTCAGGGCGTACCCTGCCCTTTGCATCCTGCGATCCCTGCATTGCATAAGCGGTCATGAGCAAAAGACAATTTCACAGTTACCAAATGTTTCTCTAGGAAAAACAGAATCATGACATGATCTGAGTCATGAGCAAAGCTGAAAAGCATCCTTTTCAACTCCATTATGATCTGACACATTCCTCTGCGGACCGGGGGCGACTCTAGGATTTGACCCTAAGGGGGTCTCAGCCCTCTCAAGAGATATGGGACATCGCCACCCCCCTGTCAATAAAATTTGCTGAGAGGAGGAGGTGCAGCCCCACAATAAAGTTTGTCGAGAAAATCTGGCTGGAATCGCTAAAAGGTTTTAGAAAAATATTTTTCTGGGGAGCTGAAGCTCCCCTAAATAGGGTCTAGAACCACAGATGCTGCAGACCTGCCCAGAGGAACCCTTTTCATACGGCCTAGCCTTGTAGTATAGTGGACCCTTAACAGCAGACAGTTTGATTTGCCGAGTTGGCCAGTCTTACATTACTCCACCTGTTCTACCTTAAAGCCTAGGGGCTGTCATTTCCATTAGGTTCCTACTGTGATTTATTTAGCTCACATCACATCACATCACATCACATCACAGAGTGCAGTGTCATCATTATGTGGCACTCAGTTGTTGTTATTGTTCTGGCTTTTCTAATTCCCCATGGGTAACACCTTCATTTAGAAAGCAGACTTATCTCTGAAAGGCTGGCATCAAATTCTTTTTTTTTTTTTTTTACAAAGCAAAAAAGAAAAGGAAATAGACTTTGGCTGGGTGTTACAGCAATATTAATTCAGCTTCAAAATGAAATAAAATGTTAAATAATTCAGTTTTTACCCTTTTAATAACCCTTGAATGAGAATAGGCTGCATCAAAAAGTCAGTGATTGGAGACTATGTCTTATAGAATATTAATGCCTTCATGGAAGGAATGGAAAAGAAAATGCTTAGTTACTAAAAATTAAATTAAATATATAACATTTCAATTATGTGCGGCAAAGTGGCCATCCTTTGTAGAGAGAGGTGCCATTTATTGTTCAGAATTTTAGTGAAAGAAAATCTGTCCAATATGGTGGACTTTTTTCAATCAGCCAACAAGGTCTTGGCAGAAACTAAGATACTGTTTTGTAATTATCATAAAAACATGTTTGCAACTCATGATAGAAATATGGTCAATTAGAATTCAAATTTGAGCAGTTGAATAATTCACCCATCTTTAGTCACCACTATGGGATCACAGGTGGTATAAAACCAGGTTCTCCAGGTAGAAGGCAGGGACACCCTGGATAGGATTCCAGTAACTCACAGGACACACACACTCTGGTCAACTTAATGACACCAATTCAGCTGTGTGTTTGTTTTGGACTTTGGGGGACAACCGGAGCACCCAGGGGGAACATGGGGAGGATTTGTAAACTTCACACACAGAGCCAGAGGTGGAACTCAACCTTGTAGATGTGGAACTCAACCTTGTAGATGTGGAACTCAACCTTACAGATGTGACACTAGCGTTAATCCCTGTGCCAACCGTTATAAACTCAAATGAATGAATTCCAATTAAATTACATTAACTGCACCTCAATTGCAAATTTGTGCACATTAAGGGTTGTTTTGAATAAAAATTATAAAATGTTGGAGGAATGCCTGAGAAATGAAAAATCATTATAAACAGGTAAACAATTTACATCTCTTTGATACCTGTCTTTTCAATAAAAACAATAATATAGTCACTTGTGTTTATAATTTATTTATTTATTTCGATAAGGGGTATCAGAGCACGTGTTTTGTGAGTGCGTAGGTCCACTGTAGCCCTTTAAAGTCCTGAGCTGAGGGACGATTTATATCCTGGACACTAGCGACCTCTGGCGGTAACAAACACGTTAGTCGACAGTGCTGATGTTTACGATCGAGTCAATATCATTCTGTCTATAAAATGTATTGCACTGACCGCGAATACTGAACACATATTTTTTATGAAGTTCAAAAATATTAGTATAAATTCATAAATACCCGAAAAAATCTCCTAAACGAGTTTAGGAAGATGTGTCAAAGAAGAAGAAATATCTTCCCTGTCGCAATACTATTGATTAATTTCAGAACACTGATTTTTTTTTAGTGGTTGCTACATCGTATGAAATTGCGACATTTAAAGTAAAATCAACGACAGATTTACTAATATAAGATAAATATCCTTCACCAGACACCCAATCGATCGACATTTTACTTCTGTTCCAATATATCCCTCAGCAACAATAAAATAAAATCCTACCACCAACCATAAAATTACAGCACCTATACAAGATTAAGGTTGCAATAAAACTGTTTGCAAATCTTTTAAAGTATGGTCGGTTTATTACAAACAAATCAGTATTCAATAATTATATGTTCGTTTAATAGTTAATTCGGTTAGTTGAGCTTTTATTTCCAGAATTACATGATACATCTGGCTGCAACAGTTCAACTGATCATATCCGGCACTTTTGTGATATAATACTTGACACCGGGGCGGGGTACATGCATATTGTTTGTACCTTGGGGAACAAAACTACCCGAGTTGTACCATTTTTTCCCCTATAGTGTAGGATATGCTTCCATGGGGACCACAATCTCTATAGCGGTCCCCCTGAGCAGTGTTATATATTTCCGTATCAAGTACAATAACAGAGGTTTGTAGTCTGCGATACTGATTATACAGAGATGACTACACGTATACTTCCTTCTAAAAATGGAAATTAATCGATCAGGACTGGTCATAACATAGACCTAACATGCCAGCACATTACATTTATAAGCACAATAAAATGAACACAACTAATTCAATGGTTTTAGGGGATTAGAGGTAGATGCAGCCTAAAACCATTAATAAGCCTATACTTATTTTAAGTAATGATTCCTCCTTGAGCATCCTTGTTTATATACAGTTATTTCGCTGATATATCCATAGATCCACATAACACGCATATGGCCTGTTCACATGTGATTACGTAGCAATTTTCAATGCCAAGCATGCGTCAGTTGCATATTTGCATTTCCGCAAGGGGCGCTACACCAAATCCTGGCTATAAGTCAAAATGGCGTTGCCGTTAACAAGCTTCAGCCCATCCATCCCCTGGGTGGGGCTTTGCCAGCAGTTGGGCATTTCCGGTCGTGTCGGGTTTCACGAAGCACGGACATTTAAATCTGCGGCACTGGGAGAGACTGGGAAACCTGCGTTCGGACAGCGTACCACGCAGCGGTTCGAACAGTAGTAGTAAAACCTTTTATTTTAGGGCAGATTTGTTGTTTTAATCAGTATTTTGTAGGTTCACTGAAGACCAGCAGCAATATTCTAATGTAAGAAGACGTTTTCATCGCTTGCTCTTTAGCTCCGTGCAGCTGTTGGATTATTCCTCTAGCTGAATTTTGAATGAACGTCCTGCATTAGCCGACTTGTTGTTTTCAATGTGTATGTAGATATCAAGCAAGCTTTGACGTCCGCGCAGAAGGCGTTTGCATGTATTTTTATTTCTTGCTTGGCCTTAAAGACCTGGAAAGAAACGCCTTCAACGAAGAGAATATTTTATGCAAGCTGTGTTATGATTGAAATGAAAAAAATACTTAGAAATTTCCATCCACTAAAGGAATTAAGGAAAATATAGTACATTTGACAGTTTCTTTATACGAAGTTCATTTTTGTTTTTTTAGTTTTCTTGGGGGAAAACGGCAAATTAGGATTCTTTATAGAGAATTGCGTTGTGTATTGTAAAATTTTGCATCATGTTCAGCTGGTTGGGTAATGATGACAGGAGGAAGAAGGATCCTGAGGTGTTTCAGACAGTCAGCGATGGACTCAAGAAGCTGTACAAAACCAAACTGTTACCTTTGGAGGAGCACTACAAATTCCACGAGTTCCACTCACCCTCCCTAGAAGATGCAGACTTCGACAACAAGCCCATGGTGCTGCTGGTGGGGCAGTACTCCACTGGGAAGACCAGCTTCATCCGGTACGTTCATCATCAAATGGAGGGGCTCTGTGATGGAGCAGTTTAGAAGCGCGGGGCAGAAGGCAAACAGAAATCGTCCTTATTTAGCATTGCATGATAGATGAAGCCAGCCCAACTCTGCTCCTTGAGTCCCTTTGACAACTGGAATGTCGGCTGCATTTCTATTTGATCAGGTATTTCGGTGAAGAAGTTAGGTCTGTTTATCACTTGCTGATGTCTATGCAGATTCAGACCTGGCATTCGTTTCGGTTGAATTAACATCTCTGTTTTTGATTGACTTCACAGACACTGAAACACTTCAGAAACAGATGTAGCTTTTCACATCTAAGGGACCGGATTCGTTTTAGTGCTTGTAAACTTTAAGTTCAGTGCTCCCTGTTACACATACGTCTCACTAAAATTCTTCACACAGCTGGGGTTATTTCTGACCTAGGAATTGTCTAGATTGCGGCTGACATTTCGCATTTTCTCTTTGATTTATCCTTTTTGTAGACTAATGACTACAGTGACTGGGCAGGGTATTTGTCACATAGCAGCCATTATGTTTGTGGTAATCACCAGACAGTGTTTACTGGGAGATATCAGGGTGCTTTAGGCCTGGTGGCCATTTGATCTCTGCATCCTCAAGCTTGTCGGTGGGCGCGGTTTGTGTAGTGAATCATCCACAAGGTTTCGATTCTTTGATGTCGTCATACAGCCTTTGCTTGTTGTTTGTTGCAGAATGGAAAAAAGCACATTCTTTCTGCCCTCGTTGTAAACAGTCTGACAGCTTCCAAAGCAACAAGAACAGGACCAGGCATCCAAAAGCAGGGTGATGGAATTCTGGTCACCTGCCGATTTGGTTCCTGGCCTTCAGCTATGTAGTTGGCCTGGCTCTTTACAAGGCAATGTGGACTGCTGTAGACATACAGTCATGTCTGTTGTTTCCCCACTCAGTCCCTTTAAATGAACGGCTAAACTTTACAATGGTGCATCTTCTTAGGTACATCATGCAGTGAAGCACTCTGTCTGTTCCTGAGCTGCCTTGTAATTAGCAGAATCTCTGATACCCATGGGGGCTGTAAGAAAAATGTCACACCTTCATGGCACATTCGCATACCTGTGCAGAAGCGAGTCCCTTGTGGGGAATGTTGTTTCATAATGATCAGGAAACAGGGCTGGGGACAATTTTGACAGTTCCCAAGATCCCCCTGAAGGACCCTGTTATGTTTTCCAAGGATGAACTCTGTTAAAATGTTTCAGAAAACCATTCAGCCGTAGCAATGAAGTGTAAAACCTCTTAAGTTGCTTAGGGGTAAGAAAATCTGCTAAGCTGGGAATTAAAGTTTTTAAATGTCGTATAATTAAGTGACCACGATCCCTGCCAAGATAAGCGGTTTTAGAGATGGACAGGAATAACGAAATGTCATGTGGACCTTGTGAAGTCATCACAGCATCGAGGTGAACGAGTGCAGCCTCTTCAGTTACCTGCAGCTCTTCCCAGAGTCTATTATTAATGAGGAGTGTAGAATCTCGGTGTCGACCGGACCTGCAATGAGGTGCTGATTTGCTTTTCTCTGGGGAGGGGCTATTGGCGTGGCCCAGGCACCCTGCAAGCTCCAGACAGGATCTCCCTGGTCTGCTTTGAATTTCCGGCCCTGCAGCTCAAAGTGACAGCTGAACTTAATATGCAAACTGAAGGCCGTGTCAAGTATAATGTCACAGCGTAGAATGGAAGTAAATGGACGTATTTGTTTGTTTCCGGTCAGCCTGTCTGATGTGTTTAATAATGCATTGCTTATAATTCAGCTTGGCCGTATTCTAGTAAAACGGCTGCTTATCGAATTGCATCTCCGGCATCGTGGATTTGAATCTACATAAATGCATAAGTAGCATGTGTTGTTTGGGTGTTTCTGTTTCCTTCCAGAGATGGCTAATGAATGTTAATTGGGGTATATTTTCCACTCTTCCAGTAACGGCAGGTAACCTGTTCCCGTCTTAGGTACCTTCTGGAGCAGGACTTCCCCGGCATGCGGATTGGGCCGGAGCCCACGACGGACTCCTTCATCGCCGTGATGCATGGCGACGTGGAAGGGCTGGTCCCTGGGAACGCCCTGGTCGTGGACCCCAAGAAGCCATTCCGGAAGCTGAACGCCTTCGGGAACGCCTTCCTGAACAGGTGCGACCCGGTGCCTTCTGCAGTCCCTCGGGCAACGGGGACCTGGAGAGGGGGAGGGGAAATAAAGCCTTTCCCTTCCTCAAGTTTTCAGTCTTTTTGCAAAGTGGAGAAAAATGTATTTCTGGCGTGATTCCCTGCTAGGGTGTTGAGTAAGAGTTTTTTTTGTGTGTGTTATCTTTTTAAATGGTCCAAAAATGCTTTCAAAACTATTTGTTTAAAAGTTGTATTTTTAAATTAAAAAAAAAAAAGTTAAGTTGCTGTGGTTGAGGTTTTCCAAGTCATCATTTGGGTCTCGGCTTTGCTATGCAAATGAGTGTTTATCCCCAGATGCCTCAGCTCTTGTACTTTGAATTCTGGTTCCCGTAAAACGGTGGAACTGCAAAACAAAACACGCTTGGGGAAAAAAAAATCACCCTTAGAAGATTAGCCAGCCGACTGGAGTGCAGGACATTCAAAAAATGCCCTACTCGTGGTTTCTGGTGACGATGTTTAAAGTGATTAATAATTCACGTGGTACGGTATGTGCTTGGTTGTCAGTGCTATTCCTGGTATGCTGGAAATAGCTGTAGTTTGTGTTTTGTGTTTTAACCACATTTTTGGAGAGCTGAGTACATAATAATAATAATAATAATAATAATGATAATAATAATTATTATTATAGGGGGACTGGTTACTAAGGACACGGGCTGCTATGCTGATAGTCTGGCAGTTGTCAGATCTGCTGTCCAACGCCCTGGTATAACCATTTCTATTAACTGATATGTCATTTTAGGTATATGATGTATTCTTGTTTCAAATCCGTATCTGAGAGCCCTTCGCTGGGGGTGGGGACCCAGGATAAAGGTGCTCCAGCGTCTGCCGCATTAACAGTCAGTGCAGGCCTGATGCACCCC
>JAODJU010000039.1:6636389-6649894 GCA_026776725.1 Gnathonemus echidnorhynchus
CCCGTTTACACTGAGTGGCTCTGCGTGGGCCTGCTGCAGCAGTGTCATTGCAAAAGGTCATGCTGCCAAACGTGCATTTTAGCACTGCGCACGCATGCAGCATGACAACTGGAAATCACCCAGTACAGGAAATGTTTGCATGCGGTCCGGGACTTGTACTGTAATTATTGTTCTGACAAGGATATCATATGGGTCATAAACGGGGTATAGTAGAGGCCATCCATGAGAGTCAAGACTGTGGTTTAGCTCTCTAACTGAAGCTCCACAAGCCTAATGTGGAAGACTTACGCTCTAATGTGCCAAGTAAGCAGTATATCGCTGCATGCAGTGAGACGTATTTCAGTCAGATCTCTCTCAGCAATGTTGGTATTATTTCCTGTGCTGTGGTTTGCAAGCTTGCTTTCAGTTTGCAGGTTTGCTGTTGGCGTTTTGACCATTTAGACGCTGGGCTATTAAGCCCTTATTGGAGGTTGTATTAATAGAACATCTTCTCTTTATAAGCTCAGGAATAGTAAGTCTTTTTTTCTGCCCTTCGGATGATGTGCAGGAGGGTAATTCCATGTGTGTGCTGTGCTGCATGCATGAGAGAACAGCCCCCTCTACAGGCTGGGCTGGGTGCTTCGGCCCTTAATCTCTCCAGTGTATGAGTAAGCACAGTGTTGCAGCTCTGGGTTCTTATATGGGTTGGACTGACTGAACCCGGTTTGCACGCGTGTGGATGAGCTGTCCCTATGTGCATCTCCCCGCAGGTTCGTCTGCGCCCAGCTGCCCAACCCTGTGCTGGAGAGCATCAGCGTCATCGACACCCCGGGGATTCTGTCCGGCGAGAAGCAGAGGATCAGCAGAGGTGGGCCCCCGTCTCGCCGGCCCCCCCGCGGTTTGCCAGCCACGTCCTCAGCGCTGCGTCAAGGCTGGCCGATCTCCCGGCGCTTGGCCATTCATCTTATAACATATGTGGGACAGATGAGCACAGGTTCTGTGCCAAACTGCGGACACCAGTTGCTCTGCTTATGTACAAGGAATGAAGGGGTTTCGCAGTCTCATTCTCAGGGGAGCAGTGAGAGTATTTGCTTCCAACATCTGCTTTGCATGTTGTTTCCAGAGGTCCATTATCTTCGGTGCACCTATAGGCCACACAGGATTCACAAGGAGCCTGTTATATTAGTTGCTATTAAGTATAAGTGGATTTAATGGAGCTCATGTCAGCACTAGGAGGCTGAGTCTAACCCTACGATGATCTTCTTGGGGAAAATACCAACAATAGTCACCATTTGGTATTTACATATAGATTCTGTTTGGCTTGAACTACGCATAAGTCTTTACAGGAATGTTGCCTCAGGTTTCAACTGCCTGAATAGGACTTTCTCGCCTGTACTTGTGAAGGACTTTTTGATGATGTTGTAAGGCCTATCTTTGGGGATCCATGTTGAAATTACTGGGTAATGGGCTCCAAACTCAAGTTCTCTCAGAGTTTATGTATCTAAAGGGTATTGTTGTACGTCTGACTGAAGGAAAGAAGTGTCCCTTTATTTTCTGGAATTTCTCCCTCTTACATCAGAGTTTTTTTGTTTTGTAACTTTGTATGGGCTGGGAGAGTTGAGTTTGGCTAAAACATTATTCATTATGATAATTCATCATCATAATCCGCCAAATGTGTTTCCTCCCCTGTCGCACGCCTTTCTGCTTTTCATTTCTCTGCTGCCGCACTCGCCGTGTTCCAATAGCATGACATTCCCATACGGCCGTATTTACTGGTGATGGGTGAAGCAAGGCCTTCAAATGCGTGGTCAGTGTGTTTATTGTTCAGTGTCACTCGCTGCCTGCTGTCAGCCAGTGGGAACCAATGAAGTAACCAGTGATGTCACAATGGTGGCAGCATTCGCTGCGTTATGTGAATTTTCCTTCGTCTTTTTTTTCGGGTTTTTGTTGGTGCACAAAGCTGAAGGAAGGGTGGAGCTCTCTCTAGGAATTGTATGATGCCGCTGGCTAATAAACTAAACTTGCCGATTAAGACAATTACAATCATTTTAATTTACTTAACTGCTTAATAAGCACTGGTGTAGTTTCCTTGCACCTCGGGGCCGGGATTTGAAATCCTACCGCCGTTTTCGTGGGTGTGGTGTTTGGATGCTTCTCCTGCGTTGCACGGCTGTCTTCCAGCTATTTAGTCTAATGACATGCATTTAGGTGAACTGGCAACTATAAGCTGTTGTGTGTTTGTATGTGTGTGTATGTGTCCTGTGAGGGACTGGCATCCCGGCCAGGATGCACCCCAGCCTTGTGGCCCGAGCTGCCTGGAATAGGCTCCAGGCTTTTTCCCACAACTCTGATCAGGATTAACGACTGGAAAATGGATGGATGAAACTAAATATGCATTATTAATAAGGTAAAAGGCGAATGATTCAGTTTCAGTTAATGTTCATTTGGAATGCTTGTTACTGTATTATAATAAGATTCGATCAGTTACCCTTGTGGAGGTTAAGATACTAGCTCAGAGAGGGACATTTGTTGTGAGATAGTCCATCCCTTTCTGACTGGGGGAAATGCGAAGACAAGGCCGTCTCTGCTGTCTTTGGACTCCCTGATCCGTGTGGGTCTGGGATTGAGTTTCTGCCCTGGCCTCATTGGCAGAGTCGCTGTTAACCCATTATGCACCAGTACTGCTAACTAGCTGGAACGGGGTTAGGAGCCTGGCCCCGCCTCCCCATGCCAGACGTTCCAAAACTGTAAATGTGCACATTCTTCATCTGGAATAGTCCGTTTGCCCGTGGTCATGTTTCTGCCTCTGCTGCCTCGCCTCCTCGCTCACCGTGAGGCACATGGCAGCCCGCGGGTGTTGGCACCGCGAGAACAATGGCCAGCGCTGTTCCTCTGCCCCACCACGGGAGGGGCCAGACGAGTAACGTCGCGTCTTTCGCCCCGTCCCTCTTCCAGCAGACTGAATCGCGTCTCTGCCAGGAAGCACTCTGACGACCGCCGACACGCTGTACTTTAAGCTGTCGCCGTACGGCCCGTCAGCGTTGTACGTCTACATTCTCGGGGTTGCTTGGAGACGGCCCAGCTTTCAAGCTGTTTGGATGTGCTCTCTCTCCCAGGCTGAGAGGTGCTCCAATCTGTGGTCAAGATGTCCAGCAGCCCAACATTCTTCAGCAGCCTTTTACTCTACAGAAGTATCAGCTCTGTCACCATTTCTGTACATTTTATATATATATCTAGCAGTCACTTGTCTCCAAAGTGACGTACAGCTGATGCCAATAGTGTCCTGTCTTGTTAAGGTTGGTAGGTTTTTACTTCAGTGTACTTGCGATGAATATGTAGACTGTTTCCCAAATGGCTGCCAGAAATATGAGATCTAGATGAGAAGCTTGTGGCAGGACTGCCAACTCTCACGCGTCTGGGTGACACTCGCACTTTCACACTCTCACGCTCACACAAGAAATCTTACGGTAGATCTATGCTTTTCCATTGTAAACCTAAAATTTGCTACATCAAAAGCGTTGCGTAGTTTGCAAACCCTATAGACTGTTTACAGGGTAAGAAAAAGTACATATGTGTAAATGCATGTGCATGCGTGTCCCGACTTGCCTCGAATCCCTGAAAATCCCCTGACAGCCAGCTGACCAAAGGTAACCCTGTTGTGCAAATTAATCATTTCCCTAAAAGGCGTCACTGGTTGTTCGCTAAAGTGCCAAAATGGCGAACTTTGCCATTTTATCTCTTCTGAGTTATGGTGGAAAGTGAGGATCATCTTGACTAGTGTTACCGGTTTGTTCCCATGTCAGGCTTGCAGGGTAGCAGTTGCTGGCCGATCGGAAAGGTTCCTCTTACGTTGGTAACCATTGTTGTCGTTATCAGGTTTGTGACTATGGTTGTTTATTCAGTATTACTTGCCTGTGTTGCTGCAACAAGAGGAAGGTTGGATCTGCCAACCCAGCACTGTTCTCCTTGCAGTGATTGTAGGCCTGTAAGGCACCGTCTTCAAGCCAGCAAGTGGTAATTGGGGGTGTGGAAGGACGTCAGGGGGCAACCAGTCATATGCATGTGGCTGCTTGTGATTTAATGCGACATCCTGAACATCCTGTCCAGCAGTGAGTCGAGACTTGGAGGGCGAAGTACTCTGAAATCAGCTTGTTTCGGATCAGTACCTTCTGCAGAGATGGGAGTGGCGGTTCTGTTCTTTTTAAGGCATTAGAGTCGCCTCGTCTCGCATGGTTTCGGAGCCGCAGCGATGGAGGCTGCATCCCGGGCTTTGCTGCTCGCTGTCGCTCTGGATGCGTCCCGCAGGATGTAGATGGAAAAAGGGAGGCGGGGGGGGGGGAGTTTGTCATCTGAAACCAAAGGAAAATAAGTTGGAAGGGAAACTTCTTGGCACAGACGGTGCACACGCACACCAGGAGGACCTCTGTCTCTCACTCGTGGGGGGGTGCGTGCGTCACCCAGCCAAACCTCACCACCGTGATTCATTCTTCAGGTCTTATTCATTTTACCTGTTGCATTAAATTACATGTGGTTGGGTGGGGCTGGTGGCTTCGAAGCCATCTGTCAGGCAGGACCTTCTATGTCGCTTTTTAGGTTGGGGGGGAGGGGGGAGACCAGCAAAAATGGCCAGCAGATGCTCCTTCCCGTATCGCTCTGTTTCACGTGTGCTTATTCAATTCCTGCTTCCAGGTCATCAAATGCTAGGGCCACCCTTAGTAATTGCCCCCCGCCCCCCCATCCTGGGGCATGAGCAGTTTCCTTTGGCTGTGTGTCTGTTTCCCAGACCCTCTGAAACCACCCCCGCTGGGAGCTGGAGGGGATGGGGGGATTAGGGCAGATCCTCGCAGCTGTGAGACTCAGTAACACAAGCGCAGTCGGACGCGTCAGTTCAAAGGGTTTCCTTCTAGAGGAGTTTCCTAGTAGCCCAATTTATTCGAAAAACAGATCAAATGAGTGGTCTAAGGCTAACTCCTTGTTCCGCTAATCTGCTAAGTTACTTGGGTCAGCCTTAGCCAGTTCAAAAGTTAATTAGTTCCGTTTCGCTTCCTGGTGGCTTGTTTGATGTCAAGTGGACTTTCAAAACAAGATTTGACACCTAGGCAGCGAACCTCCATGGAGCCCAGTCTGTCTCCCGCTATAAGCGCGTGTGATGGCCCCCGAGTTTGTATGTGGTCTTAGAAACCTGTTCACATCAGCCGTTTGTCATCTTTACCATTGTGCAATTCATCACACCAGAATCCTTCAAATGCCATGACAGCACGGGGCTGGGTTTGTGCTTCAGGCATTCATATTTCATAATGTTCCACCTTCATTTCTATAGTAAAGTCCACAGTAGAGCCAAGAAGTGTGTGTTTTAGTTTCTCATACATTGTTAGTTGCATTTAATGTGACTGACACACACATCTGTGTGATTCTCATTTTATATACATGACATACACATGATGTTTCTCACAATGCAGTTACCAAAAACATCAAAGGAACCGTGCTTCCGTCACACACACTAATCTGCCACCAGTGAGGTTCTCTGGTTCTGTGGGGCATGATACAGCCTAGTTGGTCTGGGTATGCTGCATTTTTGCAGACCCATACCAGGGTGCGGCAGAACATCGACCGTGTTTTTTAGAGTAGCCACACCTACTGGAACTTCTGCAGGCCTCAGAGGCACCCTTGACGAGCCCCTGTCTCTCATTAGCGATGCCCTGTTAGGGTCGAGTTTAGCACCATCCTGCGCCCCTGGCACCTCATTAGAGGGCAGCCTGGAAGCTCATGGGGTCCTGAGAAATATTTGTCCTGCACGGTGAGGCTTTGGCGAGTCAGATCTGCACCTCGAAATCAAAGCTGGAACCCTGGAAGCCTGAGAGATGGCTACCTTAGCCATCGTTATGCGCGGCTAGGCTAAGCATGCTGAGTCATTTCTGGCATCACACCCTCCTCCTGCATGGGGGAAGCCGACGCAGGGGAGGCTAGAGGGGAATATTCGTCAGAATACAGACGCTGCACATCTTCCTGCCTCATATCCGGACTTCCTGTAGGAAAACTCTCATTTCAGGAGATGGGGGGTAAAAACAGGAGTGTCTGCTGACATTGGTGCTTTGACCAGTGAACAGAGCTCAGACTTCCTCATCCCATAACCTGCACATGGCTGAATCTCCCCTGTAGTTAGCATTTAGGGTGGCATCTGTGTGACGCTGCATGGATTATAGTTTGTCTGTAGTGTTACGGGATGGTTATTTTGTAACAGAAGTAAATTTTTGTTTGGTGGCTGTAGTTCTGTTTTTGTATCGGCATGCAGAACCTACATTTGACCCATTGCCTACTTCCCGATTATCAGAAATGTTCCTCCACCCGGCGAAGCTGAGAGCATGTCAGGGCTGTGGGTCTGTGGGTTAAAAGAGCAGAATGCATTTGCTCTTCAGACCGACCTCCGACCCGATATAGTTTAGCCGTCTGTGTGCTGGGCGTGTCCGTATTCTCGCATGCACGTTGTCCCCGGATAAGAAGGCACATCGGGGACAAAATACTTGAAGGGTGGGGGGGTCAGCATTGACATGTCCCTTTAAGGGCTGCTTTTTAATTTTATCACCCCAGCATAATTAAGAATAATGAGTATTAAGTAGCTGTAAATGACTCTTTTTGCATCATCCACTTTTTCATAGTCTTATTTACATTTCTATAGCACTGACTATAACCCACAGAGCCGCTCAGTGCCCAATACTGTCCTTTGCTACTTTTTTTTCTGAATTGATTTCTTATTTGGTACCTTGAGCTTGTTTTGTGTGTCAGGCAACAATCTTATACACGCCTGTTCAGTGGCATCCCTCGACCATCAACGTCGCGTGAGTGTGGTCGTAAGTGACAGTGGAGGCTCTGCAGAATTACAGCGTGGAGGATGAGGATGGTCGCTGGGAAGACCTGGGCAGGTGACACTGCTGATGTCATCGGCCCAGTCCTGCTGATTCCCAAGTTAAGCCCGTTTTAACTAGTTTAACGCCTTCAGCTCAGCAGCAGGTCTTCATGGAATTAATTTATATTCATAAATCATGCTGAACAACAAAAATGTCCCTTTGGGGATGGGGGGGGTTTATAAAGATCTTATCTTGACCTGTTACGGCCTGCTTGTTGCCATATTGCCCATACTGCCGGAACCAGTTTTAGGAAGGTATTTGAAATGGAACATTTTAGTAATGCGTCAGTCCGGTGGTATAAATACAGTACATCCCATTTTCAAGTGAAACTCCACACCACTGAGTGGTTTGTTTAGAGGTTTTCCACATATTTTATAATATTTTTTTATATATGATATTTTTTAATAATTATGACTTTGACTTCCAGTATAGTTGTCTAAGGCTGTGTTTCCCAATCCGGTTCTCAGGGACTTGCAGATGATCCTCGTTTCTGCAGACATATGGACTGTGTCTGGCAGGGAGCTCGGAGGAAGCAAAAACACGGACCGGCTGTGGGTCCCTGAGGACCGGATTGGGAAACACTGGTCTAAGGCGCTGCTCTGTAATGCTGGAGTGCGGTTCAGTGGGTCGCATTTCCCCCCCCCATACCTGCAGTAATATGGGGCTGTACAAGCAGGATGTGAGTAAGATGTGGAAGCGCCCGAGCCCTATTTCTGCTGAGTAAGTCAGTAACGCGACACGGTGGGCAGGCAGGGAGAGAACTTTCACAAATAAACAGATCATGCCGCTTCTCCTGGAGGCTGCACACAGAGAGTTCCCATAAATGGGGCCCCCGCTTGGACGGGCGACCGCGTCTATTAAGGTGTTACTAGGTTCCTTTCACAAGCTCTCGCCCTTCGCACCGCAGACACAGCCTTTAAATCGTTTCGCCTGTCCTGCTCGGCCCTTTCGGGTAAAAAGAACAAATGAGGCCTTGGATTTCAAGCATAAACAAGTGGCCCTCTGCCACGCTGCAACATAAAATCTCACGTTTCCTGGCCAGCTGGCTGCAGATCCATGGAACTGCTGTTCGCGGCTTAAAGTGCGAGGCATCGACACTGAATCCTGAGTCAGACCTTATTCAGGCACAAAGTTGCTTAACAGACACTTTTCACCCAGTGACTCTGTTTGTTACATTTTAAGCATTCGCACCTGTTGACATTTTTTCTTCTGGAATTCCAGTTTCTTGTATGGCTTCACCTTGTTCGGCAGCAATGTCTTCAGATGCTTGAAGTCAGACCCTTAAACATGAGGCTACTTGTAGCACCTACAGTCTGGCACTGTGAGCACATTTTGTGCTTTTGCAGGTTGATCGAGCTCTGCATTGTCATCAGGATAGTCGTGGCTCCTAAGCTTACACTTGGGTGTTGGGTGTATCCTGAAATTTTACCCTTTGCCCCTGAGCAGGGCTACACATCAGTGTGTCACGCTTATTGTTGGGAATTCACTGAATTGCTTTGTTTTAATGTCCTTTCCCTTTATCTGTGGCCACATTGAAATTGCAGCCGGTTTGATAACGAGCCGGAATCGTGCGCATTTTAATGCTCTGTAATTCAAGCTTGAATAGGTCCATCCAACAATTTGCAATAGTCATATAAAATGGCAGGAAGTCTTGTGAATTGCACCTTTTTGATTCTTGGGTTTAAACTTCCTAGGTGTGCTGTGGAGGTTTGTATCGGAGAGGTGCAGAGGTGGAAAGTCCAAGTCCAGACCAAGATGAGTAACCAACTGAGTATAAAGTAACATTCACAGAGTACTCAACTGGCTGGTTGAAACAAAATCTTAGTCTGGATTTGTACTTCCTGGATCTGAAATATCCACCTCTGGAGAGTCAACAGGTCCAAGTTTCCCTGTAACATGCACTTTTAATGTGTTCTTTCCTTCATTGCTTTTTTGTATTTTTTTTTTCTTTTTCTTTCTCCCCTGTGTACAGTTGCACAAGAAGAGGGCTATAGCTGTCTGCATAGGTGCCCGTATGGAGGTATTTTTGTGGAAGGGCACAGCCCAAGCCCCTGCTCTCGGGATACATTCCCAGCATAGCAGTGGGTGATGCTGCCTCGCTTTAGGCTAGCCCTGAAAAAAAAAAACCTTCCCCCAAGAAATTAACCCCTCCCTGTTCTCACATCTCTGCACTAACGCCACGCCCCACTCACAGTTACGTGCCTGTTATTGTCCTGCCTCCAGTAGCACCTTTTTCATCCAAACATCTGTTTCCTCGTCCAATTAGGCTTTGTCTCTCCATCATAAGGAAGATTTTTGTCCCAATTAGCCATGGATACAACACAAGTGTGAACAACATCTGGATGGCATTGAGGCGTAGGGAGACTGAAGATCTTTTCCCCAGAACGGTGTTGTTATGAAGTAACCGTTAACACACCCTTGGCAATATTGAGTGTGAAGCTTCCCTCACAGCTTCAGTGGTTCCAGTGCTGCACTTTTCTGAAGCAGTGAAACTGATATGAATTAGGTCCCTTTCAGCTCAGAGTAACTCGGTCTTTCCCTTTCCACCTGGAGCAGTGCAGGCTGCAATAACGCCTTGTGTGAAACCGCCGTATCTAAAGCTATGGCGTTTGGACGGCCCCTCTGCGGAGATGGTATCTTCCTGAGGAAAAATGGCCGCTCACGCCATACTACATGCTGCTGATCTGACCCATTAACGCACTAATTGACCTCCGATCTCCTTCCTGGAACTCTCTCAAAGAGCAGACAGGCGGGTGGTATGGTGTATGGCGCACAGGTAAGAACGACTGAAGCGGTTCTGCTCGCACGACGAGGCCAGCAAGTCGGGTAACGCCACAGACAGCTGGGTGTCAGTGATGCGTCTCTGTGCGCGAACTGTACTCCTCTATCAGAGAACTGAAACCAAGGCCATGCAAGCATGAAAGACCAAAGGACAAAAAGCAAATTCCCAGAGTTTGAGCATCTTTACTCTATTGTGCAATTTTTAAATTTAAAGGGAACTGATTAGTGTAAAGCTACAAACAGAAGATGGTTTGGAATCAGCTGAGATCAGCATCGCGGACGCATCTCGTTGCATGTCGCCTTGCAGCGTCAGCATCGCTTCCCCCCCCCAAATCCACGCGTGAATTTTGACGGCGACGGTACGCGGCCGTCAGAGGCGACATGACGCTGCTTTAGCTGGGAGATGAGTTTGACTGCAAGGTTGTTTGACTGCGTTTCCCAGCTGGTATGAGGCCAAGGATCGAAACTGGATGTAGTCAGCAAGGGAGCTGAAAGGAAATGTAAAGGCCAGCTGCATCAAGGTCGGCTTTCATTCAATGTCCCGCGTCCAGGAATAGCTTAATTTATACACCACATTTAACAGTGGAATGAGCTACACACATACACACAGTATCAGAACATTCTTTTCTAAAACAAAAGAAATATTTTTTTTATATCAATGGGAATTATGACTATAAACTTACATTATATTTTATAGCACTGTGGCCCAAGAGTGTTTTGAAATGGACAGATGAGTTTCGTTTGGATTGTGAAATCCATTTTTTTCCTGGTTAGAATACCTGACAATCTAGCAAGTTGCATTAGATTATGGGGCCATTTAGTCAAATCACGCTGACCTGAGAGAGGCTCTGTGGACAGTCTTCTCCTGTGCAGTGAGGATGACAGCGCAGTGCTCTATGCAGTGCGCCGAGGACACCAGCCTATCAGGGGGCAGCGGTTGACGTCGCCTGTGTTGTTTTGCTCCAGACATTTTGTTCTGCTGTGGTGCTGAACTCTGAGGCTGGACCAGAACAGAGCTTGTGAACTGTTAAAGCCCAAAAGCTGTTCTTGATTGAACAGCTGCTCGGACAGATTGTGGACGGTGTCGTCAGACCCGTGGGGTCTGCCAGCAGCACTGCAGATATGAAGCACAAGCATGTTGTTTACATACACATCTGCATTTCAGGGCAAAGGCCTCTTACGCAACATCCCTGCGGGTTCATTGCATCTCCCTCGATTTCTCAGTTGGATGCCTCTATGTAAACACTGCTCCTGTCCTCAAGGGTCCTTCGTTAGCCGGAAGAATGTGCACTTGCTGACCTTTGACCTTCCTGCCCTTCTTGTCCTTTCTCCCATGCTCCTTTATCATCCCAGGCTATGACTTTGCGGCAGTCCTGGAGTGGTTCGCTGAGCGTGTGGACCGAATCATTCTGCTGTTCGACGCCCACAAGCTGGACATATCGGATGAGTTCTCCGAGGTGATCCGTGCCCTGAAGAACCATGAGGACAAGATCCGCGTGGTGCTGAACAAGGCTGACCAGATCGAGACGCAACAGCTGATGAGGGTCTATGGTGCCCTCATGTGGTCGCTGGGCAAGATTGTCAATACGCCCGAGGTCATCCGTGTCTACATAGGATCCTTCTGGTCGCATCCGCTTCTGATCCCAGACAACAGAAAGCTGTTTGAGGCCGAGGAGCAGGACCTCTTCAAGGACATCCAATCTCTACCCAGGAACGCAGCTCTCCGGAAACTCAATGACCTCATTAAGAGGGCACGGCTAGCCAAGGTGAGCTCCTCCTCCACCTCAGAACATCTTGACAACCCCTGGCTTTACCTTCACAGTGGAAGATTAGAGGAAGGTCCCAGTTATAGCAGACGATGAAGGCCTTCTGTGAAAAAATCTTATCGTTACCTAATATTTCTGCCTGGGAATGCATATGACACATATTTCCTTTGAGTGGTTGAAGGATTTAGAAGAAACATACTATTTAGTGCTTCACTGCCTCAGTACATCTGCTTTATGAGAAAAGTGATGATGTATGTACCACCAAGTTGGGTAGATGCCTTCTGTGGACTAATGCGGTAACCCTGGAACCAGCCTTTACCAGTATGGTCCACAGGTCACATTAGAATAGTTCTCATCCACCTGTCTCTAATATGGAAATCCATTTGTTTTGCAGGTACTGCTATTTAAAACTGCTATTTCAATTCAGTAGAACTGAATAATGACAAGCGAAGACTATACCGTTGAGATGAGAACCGTAGTGTCTCCAAGCTTTGATTGGGTTTGAAAATATGGGATCGTGTTCTGTTGTTATGTGTGAGCCACGGGCATGGGTTAGTTCTTTAAGGAAATATGTACATTGAAAACATCAACCAGCATTACAAAGATGTGCCTCTGGACTCTTGCACCTATCCAATCAACTTCTGTGCTTCATGATTGCATGGAAACCACTGTTTTGTGCTGATGTGTAATACAGTAAAGGAACTGCTATATACTGAGAGACCCAGGCTGGCTATACTGAGATTCCTGGGACCTCTGTACCCTTGTGTCCTGCACTCGGTGCAGGTATAGTTATCCTCTCCACACCGGCAGGAGAACAGGAATAAATAAATGAATATCAATTGTCCTTTAAAAAGCCATCGGGGACCTCAGGACCAAAATACCAGGAGTATCTGCCAACAAGAGCGTGCACCTCAGACTGCAGACTGCACAGCTTTCATTTTGTGATAGCAGACAGCTTGGCCCGAGTCTTTTGTCTTTCCTGTGTGCTGCCGCAGTCTCTCGTCTCCATGATTTATTTCTGCGTAGCGGTAAGTCCGTTTCCTTAACTGCGGCCCCACCTACTGTGCCGTGAAATCCCTGCGTACCCCACCAGGAAGAGCTTGTCACGGTACTCGCTGTTTTTGTCGCACGGGGTTAGAGGAAAGGGCTCGTCAGGCCGGGTCGCGTCCCTGGACGGCCCCCACGTGGTCAGCCGGGGCCCCCACGCCTCGTCTCCTGTTTGCTACCATTGGTGTCCCTGAACTGAGGGCAGATCGTACAGTACGTTTTGCAGGCTGTTTGTTTTTGTAATTTTTTATTTTTTTTTTTCTTCTGATGGGACTGTGGGCTGTTGACCACCCTTGTTAGCAGATGTCCTCTGCCCCCCCCACCCACAGTCACACCAGAACAGGACATGATCTGGCGTTCTCAGTCCCCGGGCAGAGTGAGGAACGCTCTGCTTCTGCAGATGTCAGCAGTTCAGGAATAACACTCTCATGATGTACTTCGCTCATGACGGAACGGGATTGGCAGGTGTACGATTATGGAGTATTTCTGCCGTCCCCCTGCATGTCAGGTTATATTAAATTTTATAGAGCTGTTAGTGGTTTGGCTCGGGCAAGTCCCCCCCCCCCCCCCCCCCCCCCCCGGGAAGCCTGAAAATCCAGAAGGTCAGTGCATCCAGGTCCAGCAGCTTTGGATTAAAGTACCCAGAATGTACACAATTAATATAACTATTGATCGCGTGTGATTTCCTGTGTTGTCTCTGCCACTGCGAACAGCTGTTTTTGCATCTTTTCCTGATCCCTTTGTCATTTGTTGCACAACTTCAGTATGTTTTCTGGAGACAGCCTGTCCTTAAAGAAGTTGAAGACGATTACGTCACAGCATGATACAAACAAACAAACAAACAAACACAAAATTAATGGATGCTGAGTGGCTGCTGGGAATCTGGAATGGTTCTCACAGTACAGAAGGTTCCTAGAGAATACATTAGCATCAGAGGTGGAAATTTCAGATCCAGAAAGTACAAATCCAGACCGTGATTTAGCTTCAACCAACCAGTTGTGCATAAAGAGTCACAGTTACAGAGTAC
>JAODJU010000039.1:6658706-6670187 GCA_026776725.1 Gnathonemus echidnorhynchus
GGGGGGGGCAGTGCAGAAGGAGCGTGGCCAGTCCTATTCAGAGAAAGAGGTGCTTTCTGACCCCTGTCCCACATAGAGGTGAAGGAATTTAACAGTGATGGGGAGGGTCTCTAGCCACCTCGTTCGGAACTCGACACCCGCATCATAATTGCCTTACCATGACCCCCCCCCCAGTGGCGAGGCAGGTGCCTTGGTGACTCATGGTCATGAGGCAGAGGGCCTCATTTTGCACACACTGCTAAAGAGTATAATGACATTAATCATGTGGAGAGGGCATTGGACAGGACACCCCACCCCCCCATCCCTGTCCCCTTCAGCTGAAATACTGATAGTATTTCTCCATCTCTTTGATTTGTTGAAAGAGCTGCGAGTTATTTTATGTCTTTATTGTTTGTGCCAGATTGAAATTGTTTATCTGAAGGTTACACTCTACTGTAGTCGTGCGTTCACTAAATGACCTTCGTGCCAGAGCACTTAATGGTGTAAATTCCAGCTTCTTGACCATAATGCACTCTCGCAGAAGGTTCCTGTGACTCATGGTGATGACTTCAGGAAATGATGCCAGAAATTCAGTGCATTGAAGCATTAAGTTTGACAACTGTCGCCCCCTGGTGTACAAGATAAAAACAACACCGTGGTGTAGTATCCTCTCGCAAGGACACGTGTCATAAGCTGGTGTCTATAATATAGCCAGAACTCCTATTCCAGTCATGTCACCCTCAACACATCAGTGCAGTGGTTCCTTAGAAACACTGCTTTTTTCAGTTACTTCCATTTCTTCAGTAACATACTTTGTGTCAGATAGCCTTGAACGTCGCAGGCTGATATGGACGAGGAAAGACCACTCAAATAAAAAAAATACACGTCAGACTAAGACATAAATGTAGCTGTATCTGGACAGGTCATGTGACCTGTATATAGGATCATTAGCATATTTTTTAATTTGCATCTATTAATAAATTCTACAAAATTAAAGTGAAAACAATCCAAATATATATTATAGTGTAACTGGTGACAAAAAACAAAACCAGTGTAGGTTGATTGCTACTGCATTTTTCTGTGGTTCCACACCACAAGGTTTGTGGGATTGGTTCACATCCCACCTCTGTGTGTGTCTGTGTGTGTTTGCATGTGTGTGTGTGTGTGTGTCATATTCTCCCTGGGTTTCCCCACACAGTCCAAAGACACACCGTTTCCACAGACTATGGTCTTGAATGTGCGCGCGTGTGATTTCACACACATGTAGGAAGTTAAAGATTCAATCAGCTGAATAAAAAATAACCCTGCGGTTCGAATCCACTGGGCTGGAAAAAAATGAAATGTGTGTTTGGCTCTAACTCAGCTGCTGGAGCGGCTGCTAAAACCTGTTTGTGCCGCCGCTGAATCGCGACGTCAGGCCTGGTTTCCCCGAGCGGCGCCTGTGCACGATCAAATTATAAAGTACATCAGCCATGGGATGAGCAAAGGGATGTACGGTCAGAGGTGGGAAAGTGTGCATTATAATACAATAAGCATTCGTTTCTGAGGAGTTTATGACGCTCCAGCTGACGTTTCCCAAGTGCCCCCCTCCTCGTGTATGCCCCCTACTGGGTGGTTATTAAATCAGCTCTGCCCTGGACAAGGGTCAGTCTGTGGAATGGGGGCAGTGGGCAGCGGGCTGGGGCACCAGGCCATACAACTGTAAGGATCAGGACATGAGCGAAAAAATGGACAGCTACAGCGCCCTCTGTTGGCTGGCCTCACCATGAACCATGTAGCCTCCGAATGCGTTTAATCAATCTTAATTTGCCTATGACACCACAGAACTGCCAAGGTCGTGTTCAACCATCATAGCCGGATGAGACGCCCCGATGAAAATGCCGTTGAGTGGGCTGTAATCGCGGCTTCGCCGGTCCTGCGGATCCACTCATGGGAGATGTCTGTAGAACACCCTGACGCCAGGGTGGGGTGCTTAAGGAACAAGATCCAGCAGGCTTACATCTCCAAGGCAGAGAGCTCCACACTGCTTGGCTAATATCTCTTATTCATCCACCAAGCACAAGGAGCTCATTAGCGTCTATGGCATTAGCGACCAAGACAAACAAACCTTTCAGATGTTCAGGTTCATGTAAAAGTCTCGTTCAGCCTCTACACTGTGTGTAGAGCCTGATTTGTTGTTTATGTTTGCTAATTAAATTACTTGTGAAGTAATTCTTTTCCTTTGGGGACCAGAAGATGTCAGGAATATCCAGAAACCTTCCATGAAGAAGATATTTCACAGAAGAAGAAGACTAGCTTGGGCCAAATTTGATATTTTTTTAACTCTGGTATTTTTTTGTTTCATTTCACTGCTAAAAATTTATATTGTCTAATCATATATGGTATGTGAGAGTGGTAAGACGACCAACAGCCTTTGTGCTAAGTTTTAGGTGCATTTTTAGGAGTAAAAAACAGCAAGGACATTAAACTACATAATTATACCAGAAAGCTGTGCCCTTTGTAAGCTAAAAGCAATATGCATAGTGTAGGGTAGTAATGGGAAAGACAAGACTTCAGAAGAATTTCACTGAACTGCATGACAGTCTAACCTACATAGTACCCTCTCACCCCCCATCACTATGGTGTGATCAGATTTGTAGCTGCTGACCTCATTAGTGGAACACGTGCAATACTAACATGGTGAAAAAAATGCGATGTGAAAAACATTTTTTAAACAATTTTAAAATAATAAAGATTTCATCATTTCAAATAAGACCAACACTGTTTAGGGTGCTGTCCCACTGCTAAACATACCCCAAAAAATAAGTGATCCATACAATAAAATGAGTTTGATATATGACTACAATCTGCTTTGGGGTCATGTTTTGTCCTTGCACTCTGAATGAGCAGCAAATTGGCCTCAGTAACACAGATTCATAATAAAATACAAGGAATGTGCTCTTATTTGTTTGTTTGTTAGTTTGTTTGTTGGGAGGTCCCCGTCGCCCCCCCTTTTTCCAACACCCCTGCAAACGGCACATTTTTTCTGTTGCAAAATGCCACCGATGTGACTCTTAAATTTGTGCTACATTAATATAGCATTCATGGATCCTGTAGCACGGCCATAGGTCTGACGCGACACCAGCACTGCGCAGCTCACAGGAGCACTGCACAGCTCACAGGAGCACTGCACAGCTCACAGGAGCACTGCACAGCTCACAGGAGCCGTTCATACAGTATGTGCTCATTAGTTTATAGATATTTGTCCCACTATCTAACTGGGTGACCAAAGTCACACCAAAGTTGGACTGACAGCTTTTTTTTCTCAAGGGGAAAAACCACCTGAGGCTCGAAACTAAGCAAGAGGAAGCATTTTAAACCTGTGAAATGGTCTCTCCTTTTAAGTAAGGAAACCAGTGTCCAGGCTGTGATAGGAGTTTACGACGCACCCTGTGGAAATATTAAATGCTGCCCTTTCAAAAGGGACTTCAATAAACCCCAGCATGTAGGTGGGGGCTGGGGGAGTGCTGGGCCTGTACGATGTCACAACAAACCGATTTAGACTATTAGCAAATAACGAGGAAAAGGTGGAATAAATTAGTGCATCTAATCTGGTAAACAAAATCTCCCTCTACAGGTTACCACACCTCCCACATGCCCTGACTATCTGATTTGTTGCTGACTATCAATAGTCTTCTCCTTAAACCATGCAGTTGCGGTCTAAGGTTAAAAAATAGAACTGGGCTTTTTTCTGCATGTCACTTCTTTGTGTAGGTACTTAAGAACATTTGTTGTGTGCAAGAGTGGCTTGAGTTGTACCCCACCCCTTTCAAGATTGATAATGGAAGCCAAAAACAGTGTTCCCTCAGCTGTCTTGTCAAGTTTCCTCACGGTGCACGGTGCCGGAAAGTTCCTCAGGTCAGAATAGGAGCCAGAGGGAAAACATCAATGTCACTGGTGATTTTGCCTCCACGGAGAGCCGTCTCTGTGCCAAGGAAAACATGCTCTGTTAAGATGCGCTATTGAACGAGACTCTGGGAAACCAAACCACAAACACCTTCTTGAGAGAATTTAACATCACACACTGCACTCTTAAAAAAAGTTTCTCATTTCCATCTGCTTTCTTACGGGTCCCCTACATTGTGGACATTCAAGTACTCAGCCAAGATGTCAGCTTTTATCTCACTCCTCGACTTCCTCTTGTTTTCAGCCAACAGATGGGGGACCTGAGGTTGTCATTAAGCTTGCCATTCCCCGGAGCATCTTCACCCTGCTTTGTTCGGGGTTTGGCTAAAGCTTTGTGATTTTATCTGGTGCTCAGCTGCAGTTATGGTGAACTGACACTGGTGAACTGGTGAACTGACTTACCAGTAGCTGGATCTCTTTCTATAACAGAGCACACCCTATGATCTAGCTCTCTAGATTAACGTCAGGTTTAATACCCATAAGGCCCTACTGCGGTATCCGTAAGAAACCAGTTATAATCCGTAATTACCTGTGTCCGGTAATTAGACGAGTCCACTAGTCAACTAAATGACACTAGAAATGACTTAGTGGATTGTTTACCATGAGTTTTGCTTACAACACTTGCTCCAGTTAATGCTGTTTTCATTTTTCTCTGCTGAAAGTCATTTCAATTCCCATGCTTGTTCTTCACAGGCCGGATTGTGAGTCTTGTTTATGGAGCAAGAGGGAACCTTTGGAAACTATCGCTGTGCTGGTCAAATGTATAAAAGACAGTACCCTTGGAATAATCCCCCTTAAAGATTATGATTTGAGTACAATTATGTGACAATAAGCCAGCTGTAGTTGTTTATGATGACTGGTTAATGACAGACAATGAAGGTCGATAGTTGGTGGCTCTTACTGGAGACATGCACTAGGGTAAAACTGGACCTGGTGTGGTGATTCTGGACAACGTGGTCTCTCCAGTGCTTGAAGCCGGCACTCCCCGGAACACAGTACCGGTAACTCTGCTTTCCTTTGCTTTCCAGGAACGTTATTTGCGTATTGGCATCTCATCACCTCATCACCACTGCCAGTGATTCTGTATTTACACCCAGACTTAATAAATTGGAGCGTATAAATCAGGACCGATTTGACTTCCTCTGCTGACCTGTGTAGGCTGAGCTGCCGCTTTGAGTCTGGCTTCCCCTTGTGGTTTCTTCCTGTGAGGGAGTTTTTCTTTTGCCACTGTCACCCCTGGCCTGCTCTCTGAGGGCACTGGGCAGGGATAATGTAAAGCGCTTTGAGATATTGTAATTTTGTGAAACTGCATTATACAAATAAAATTGAATTGAAGCAAATCGAATCATAATGTACTGGTAGTGAATAGCAGGGTGAGTACTGGCTCTTCTTGTTCTCCCACTTCATGGGAAAATACCTGCCCTGATATCTGCCGGCTTCGGTCCACACACTGATTTTTTCCATGAGCCTCTGTCCTCCGTGTCGTCCCACGGGGGGAGAAAGGTCAAGGACAATGCATGTGAACGTGTGACAGCGTGATGGGCCACTTAACGGTCGTCCGAATCAGAGGACTGAGTAGCGGTGATAAGCCTTCCTTCCCCCGGGTCCGGTTGTGCATTGAGGTTGGGGGCAGCCGGTTCAGATAGCTCTGATGGATGACCACTACCTCGGGGGGGAACCATCTCGGCGCCAAAATATGGACAGAAATAGTCAAGGGGCCTAAAAGATTAGAAATGTAAAATTTAAAGGGTTGGAACAGCTAGCAGCAGAAGATTTCCTGTTTTCTCCTGAGTTTGTATCACCCCTGTGCTTCCTGCCTGTGGGGGGGGCGCCAGCCGGCTTTGTGTTTTCAGAACAGAGCCACCTGGGACACCCGGGAGAAACAGGATGGTACATAGCGACCCCACAGGCCTCGCGTGAAAGTCTTACGATGGGGGTGGGGGGGGGGGGGTTTGTGTCCAAAAAACACAATTCAGCATTAGAACATGTGCAAGTGAATGGTAACACAATAAAAACTAAAAGGAATTTCTTCTGTTCTCCAAAAGTTACTGATGTCTTGCCGGGCGGCTAGAGGAAGACCACTTCAGTTCCCAAACATCTCCTCAAGGTCCTAGTCAATCCATGCATTCATTAAATTTCATCACCAGGTCAATTAGTTCGTTAACTTTATTAGGTAAGTAACTCAAGGAGTTATTGACAAGCCAAAGTGTGCTAGTATAGTTCTGTCAAAAAAAATATGGGTATATTGGGCAGTTGCTGAAAATACCAGATTGACTTTAGGAGGCGTTGTGAAGTGACTAAGCTGATACACTTTTACAGACGTAATATCATAGTTTTACGCCAACATGGAAATATTTTTTGGTGCCTAAGACTTTTGCACAGAGCTGCATTTATACATGTGTAGTTATATAGATGACTGTTAAGAATCAGACGAGCAGCTAAACTATGCAACACTACTGTTTTCCTTCTTCTGGCACATCTGTTTTCATTCAACGAAGTGGATGATATGTAAATGACGAGTGTTGGGTCTTTTCAGCACAAGAGGCCTATTCAGTCACTTAGCTACCCACTGCCAATCGGAATGCTAAAAACAAGTCTGAATTTGAATGAGCAGTGTGAGAAAAGCGGTAATGACCTCTGACCTTTGACCTTTGTCAAAAGCATGTCAATATGCACTGTAGCTGCATAAGCAGAATACTGCTGACAGATAAAATACTGCTGACGTGGGAAACTGATTTACTGCAGTAGCATGATTTCTGTAAACATAATACACCTGAATTTGGGGTGTGATAAACATCAAAATCCATTGTAAGAAACACTTATATAACACTTATAAATATATATATATATATATTCCTTAGGGCTATCTGGACTTTTTTGAGTTCACTTCTCGTGTAAATTTGCTGGAGGAATCTTTATTTACTGAATTACAAATTCCTAAAGTCATGAGGACCCTCTGGTGTCATAAGCTGACCCAGGATCAGCTTCTATATCGCTTCTTATGCTGTTGTTAATATCACTGTTCTCGGTAACGAGGGGGCACAAATAATGCAGTATTATGTTATTACTTATGTATTAATTAATCACAAACTAAGTCTTTGTTGCGTACTGATCTCATGGGTAATGAATCGTGACGCATGTTTCATCTCAAGCAGTTACTGTACTTGTCACTATATCTATTAATTCTGTAAATCATTGTGAACTACTGGAGGATCGAGTAATGAATAACATGTGAAATGTGAAAGGGTTTGCTCATCATTAATGAATTGTGATGCATCTTTTATATCAAGTAGCTACTATATTTGTTCATGATTTGTACTTCAGTAGTAACTGAGTTACTACTAAGCATTTGTGCCCCCTCAAGTAAAGTGTTAGTCAGTTCTCGTTGTTTGAATCCTCGGATTAATCCACTTTTTAAAATATAATCGAATTCTGTACACTATTTCACCTTCAAAGTTTCCCATAGTATATTAATAAACAGGTGCAACAGAGACAAGCTATTGTAATTTCCCAGTGCAGCTGTCATTAACTCATCAAACCACTATTTATTTTTAGAGTTGCATAGTCCTACGTAGAAAACCACAAACTGTTCCGTGTGTTTCTCAGGAAATGCAGCTTGGTCAAAAGCAATTACATCAATCATCATGCCACGATATATTATACATAACTCTATCCACTATAGCATGAATTGCAGGTAAAGTATTTCTGGACAGGACTGGTTGAATTTCAGGTGGGAACAACGTGGATTCCAGCCTAGCCTTGGAACAGTGAACTGATGTCAGAATTTGCTAACACAACCTACGTGGCTTTGTGACCTTGCAGAAGGCCTATGACTGCAAACTCCAGTATATAGTCAGACTTATATATCCATGGGTTCCTTATTTGCAGGTTCCATATCCGCCAGTTCCGTATCCACAGTCTCCATATGTGCAGGTTCCCAATCCGCAGGTTTCATATACACAGTTTTCATATGTGCAGGTTCCGTAACCACAGATTCTACCAACCACAGATCAAAAATATAAAAAAAAATAATCCAAAAGTTCCAAAAGGCAAAACTTTGAATTTGCTGCATGCTGAGCACTTTGTTGTAATTTGGGTAGGCCATCATCATTTTCAGTCAGATGTGGGGGCGGCTGAAAAGTAACGCAGCTTCATTCATTTTTTCCCCGCTCCTAGTGATCAGGTTTGAATGTCAGAGCTACTCTCCTCTCTGGTTTACCTGCACTGCCTTATTGTGCTGGTAACAACGGGCCCTGGTTAAAATTCAGTATGGGATCCTGAGACTTTAAAATGAAGGCAGGAAACCCGATTTTATGTAACATTGTCAAGTCATTTATTTGGCTGCTGTATTTTCCCTTGTTATTTCCGTTGTATTAGATATTTCAAGTAATCTAGAGATGGTTTAGAGTGTACAGGAGGATGTCTGTAGGTTACATGCAAATGCTATTCCATTTTATATAAGGGACTTCAGCATCTGTGGGTTTTGGTATCTGAGAAGAGTCCTGGGACCAATCAAATCCCCTGTGGATACGGAGGGCAGACTGTATTATAGGAGGTGGTTCAGGAACACAGGGCTTCTACTAAGATTATTATTATTATTATTATTATTATTATTATTATTATTATTATTATTATTTGTGATGCATGACACTATTATTATTATTAGTAGTAGTATTGGTGGTATTATTATTAATGGTAGTAATAGCAGTAATACTACTACTACTACTAATAATAATTATTATTATAATAATTATAATAATAGTAATTATAATATTGTCACGCATGTTAAGAGAATATCAGAAATGCCTGAATAGTGATGTCAAGCGCAGGACAGAACAGTAGGCCAACAAGCTGCTTCTGGAAATCTCGTCAATCCAGCCATAGCGTGATGCACTCATACAGACTCGGTCCCTCTTCCGCAGCCGAGAAGGGGGGCTTTGCTTGGGGAGGAGCCTCTGATTTTTAGAGGGTGAATTGTGCATTAACCCTTTTAATGCTGGGTGCAGTTCACTCCCCAGGAACACTGGGCTCTGAATCGCGTGATTGGCCAGTGCCGTCCCATTCCCGCCTGGATGTTGTAATATAATCCCTATTTGGAACCTTCTCAGTCTCAGATGATTCCCCATAGTCGTTCCTCTCTCTTGTCCCATTATGTCATTTCCGTGCTTCTCAGTGCCTGGCTGAGGATTATGCTTTAGATGCCTTGTAATGTCCGCAGCCATATGCCACCTGCATTTCCAATCAGGTCACCCATCTGAAGTGAAGCAGGTCTGGGCTGCTTGCACATGAAGGGGAGACCAGCTGGGAAAGCTGGGTTGCTGCTGGGAGAGGTGTTGGTGGGGCCAACCAGTTAGTCCATCCAGTGGTCTGTGTGGATCCCAGTGCCCCAGTCCAGTGACGGGGATGCTGTACTGTAAAAATGGTGGTTGAAGTGGCTCCCCACTGGTTCTGTGGACTGCTTTGGGTGTCTTGAAAAGTGTTATATAAATGTGATGTTTATTCATTCAACATTAAAAAACAGAGGGTTAGGGACTATAAAACAGCACAGATACAAATAAAAGTTCTTCAACAATATTTTCACTTTATATATTTCCAAAAATAATTATGATTATTTTGTATACCTTAAGTTTGTGTATGCCCTATGATGGACTGGCATCCCATCCAAGGTGACCCTGGCACTGTGCCCTGTTCTTCCACAGATAAGCTTACTGGATCAGCAATTATGGAAGATGGATGGATGGTAACGTAGGACGTTATGTTAAAGTATAATATGGAATACTCACTTAAATGAAATGAATAATTCTTAGGTTTTCATTTACAAACTAACTCCAGTAAATCTGTGTCGATATGTATCACATTAATCAGATGTTTCACTTTTGATTATGACGTATTGGTTAATCTCTCTGCCGGAGGTAGGCGTAGTGATTGTAATGATTGCAGTTTGGATGTATTTATATCGTGGGGGTTTCACCAACGCTATCCCACCCTCCCCGGAAAAGTCTAATGCAAAACCTCAGTGTGGAGATCCATGCTCCAAAGCCGCCATCCAGCCGCACGTTATTTCCAACATCGGAACCGCAAGGACCTGCCCCCACTTGGGTAATGGGCTCCAGGGGGTGGGTGGTGGCCATTCAAAACCAAAACCACCAAACGGCATATTCGTCTCCCCCTGATGACCTTTGCATGAGATTCTCTGCTGTGGGTTTTGTTCTGTGATGACAAGGTTGTGCAGGACCAGCTGCTGTGCGACGGTTAGAGCTGATTTCGTGGGAAAGGAATCATTCTCATCGCTTTGCCCTACTTGAGAGAAACAAAACGGAGCAACGCCCCAATGTAAATGTAAATGTTTTAACATTTTCACTGTGACATTCATATTAAGCTGCTTTGGCTGATGCTTCTTACCAAAATATCATAGGGCTTTCACCCGTCTACAATGCAGGGTCAGAATTCTCCAGGGCAGTGTGCCCATGTGTTTAGTTTTCATCAAAGTAAAACACAGTGTTATGATAATTATTTGTTTGGCTCAGAGCTTTATGATTATTTTTCCAAAAAGACTACTGTTATTAGTGGTTTATAGCTACCGATGATGCAAAAGAACTTCAGTAATGTTTGTTGATTGTTCGGGATTCCAGCACACTGAGCTACGCCCATAGCCAGTGATGAGGGATATGTCCTTCTCACTGTAGGATTTCAAACATATCTGAAGCGAAACTGAGACAAAATCCTCCGGTCTGTTATCAACATGGACCCTGTTAGTTTTACATGTATTTGCATATGTGTGTGTGTGTGTGTGTGTGTGTGTGTGACACTGTGGCTTATGACATGGCTTCCCAAACCTTTTCATTAGTAAATTTCCTTAAATGAGCTGAGGGTGTTTGGTGGGACCCATCAGTAGGTTTCGCCGATTGGGAGGACAGTCCTTCACAGTAGATTTATCATATTTGATCATTTGTAGTTACAAGTGGAATTTTTTCACATTTTAAACTTTAAAAAATACATACTCGAGAAATCATCTCATGACCCCCAGCTGGTGTCTTGCGACCCCGCTGGGGATCATGACCCCCACTTTGGGAACCCCTGGTCTATCAGAGCCAATTAATAATACATCAGTAAAAATCAAATTACCTTCAGTACAGTATCTACAGCTTTACAAAGTTAATGTGAAGTGTCCCTTGAGAAGTCCATCCAATTTATGTAACTGCCTATCCTATTCAGGTTTGGAGGTGGGGGGGTCCAGAGCCTATGGGTGCAAGGCAGGGAACAACCCAGGATGGGGCACCAACCCATCACAGGGCACACTCACACACCATTCACTCAGACACCATTCACTCAGACACCATTCACTCACACACCAGTCACTCACACACCAGTCACTCACACACCAGTCACTCATACATTCACACCAATGGGCATTCTGGTTACTCCAGTCCGCCTCAGCATGGTTTTGGACTGTGGGGCAAACCAGAGTACCCAGTGGAAGCCCCAGTATGACAGGGGGAGAACATGCAAACTCCACACGTACAGAAAGCTGGCAGAGACTCGAACCCAGGTCACAGA
>JAODJU010000039.1:6720832-6754128 GCA_026776725.1 Gnathonemus echidnorhynchus
TCTCCTCTCGTTCGCAGTATGGTCAATCCCCCCCCACCCCCCCCCCCCCCGACCCTCACATGGTGGAAACTCGCTGACCCGTCAGTGGTCCCTGGGCCGCTCGGGGACTTTGCCAGGCATCACATCAGAGGGCATGTGACAGGATGTTTATGTGTGCGTCCACACGTGTGTGCCCCGTGACCGTAACATGGACTGAATGGTCCAGCTAGGAGACTTTTTGTCGTTTATCTTTGTAGTGACGGCATTGACATTAAATCACCCCATTTACACATTGTCACTTTATTATGTTACCAGGTCAATTAACCCTGTTATTTCAGTCCATTGTAAAATGGCCTGATTGTTGTCCCCTAGGAGCGTACTGTACTTTATAGTGGAAAATCAACGGTTTCATTCATGGATGCTCTCTCTACAGCAATGGTTCCCAATCCTGTTCCTGGAGAACCCCCTGCCAGAATGTTTCCATTCCAACCCACACTGCCTTCAACCTGCAACATTCATTGTCAGCCTATTACGGACCATCTGAGCATGAGTAAGGTAGGGATGGAATGAAATCATTTTGGCATGAGGTGCTGCAGGAACAGGATGGGAATCCACTGCTCTACAAGATAAGTACACTGGTAAAAAAGAATCTGACTATAGTATGGATTTTATATTACCTCTGTTTATTTACTTATCATTTCAAACATGTTTCAGTAGTATTTAGTCTGTCTACAATCCATGTCTGCAACAGAGGTCAATTGATGGTTTAATAGAAGATTAACTAGCATGTTTGGCAAGTTACTATGAATTATGGGATGTGTAGGATTTTAGATGTAGTGCTTTTTAATGGGAAAAATTATTCTTATACTGTTTGTGAATTTAATATATATTAAGTAATGACATTGATTCTGAGTGGTTATTGAGTAATGTGTTAAAAATGTATTCATATGAAATGTTACAAAAATATTTCTTAATCCAATGTAATAAGGCATTACTGTTATGCCAAATGGTCAGCTCCTCAGAGAAAAATGGATTGTGTAATTCTTTGAGTCTGTTCTAATGTGTAACTCATGGGAGAAGGTCAAAGTCAGACTGATGTATTTATTTTTTGTTTTTGGCCAAAGGTACAATGTCAAAAGTTTTTTTTGTCTTGATTTAATAAATCTGGACCTTGAAGCTGGTGTCATGCCCTCAGATGTTCTCAGAAGGTTCTTAGGGGACACTGCAGATTTCCAAATTCTGTTGCGTTTTTGCTCTTTTTCCATAGTTCATTTACATGACTCTATGTAGCAGTTCACTCCAACTCTGTTGAAGACACTCAGAGGCTATAACAATATAACCTATCAAAACTGCAAATCATCATTCAAATATGCGTACAAGGCTCATAACAAAACCAGAAATAAAATGCAAAATCATTTAATGCATGCAATGCAATAGGTCTCTGACCAAGCACAAATTTCTATTTACATAAAGGCAAAGAGTCAACCACAAGTCTTTCCGACCTTCCTAAAGTCAAATAAAAAGTGATTTTAAAACCTAATGATTTGCTTAGGAAAATTTTGCCAGTCTGGGACTATGTATCAAAAGAAACATGAAGTGAAAGATTGCTAAGTTTCTTTGAAAGCTAAAAGGACTCCTCCCAGCCATTCGCACAAAACATTCCATGAGGAACAAAGCAAACAAGATTTAATGCTACAATTTCAGTTTAATTGCTACCCTAGAAGTGCGGCTTCAGTCATTTCCAGGAACTTCCAGGGAAATGCTGCATGTCAGTGGTGGTGAGCTGAATCCTCAGCTGGCCGACATCGTTGTCTATATTAACGACTTTAGTGCCACTGGTTTCCCTCAAAATGATTTCTCAGCATCCACCCACCCACCTAGGCCTGGACTGGGGAGGGGGGGAGGGTCCTGAGGTGGCTGCACTGTTTAGGAGGACTGGATGTGAAAACCAAACTTAAAAGGAGCATTAACAGAAGATGAGGGGGGGGGGGGGAGACTGATCCTCACAAAAAGTGACATCTAAACAAACCCAAAAGAAGTGGAAGTGGGAACGAGGCTGTGAGACTGGTTGGAAGTACGTTTCTGGCAGCCATGGAGAACCTTTGCAACCCTCAAACGGTGTCTGTTGACGGTGCACAAAACACTGGCGACTCGCAGAGTGAGTCAGCATTCAGCAGACACAACATAACACCCAAAAACACAAAAAGGCTCACCCGAGGCAGGACGATGACACGGAAAGCGGTGAGAGGGACACTCAGAGGGAGAAGCAGCTCGTCGATATTTACAGTGGCCTAGTGCTACTCGCGGCCATGTCATGAGTGACTCCTAGAAATGGTAACGTCCTCGGCTCTAATTACACCGTGCGCCAGACCATCTAGGCAAACGGAACCATCTGGGGCAAGAGACAGGAGGAAAGATGGGAAGGGGTTGGGAAGAGTCCAGAGCAGCGGAGGAGCCACCCGCCCCCCACCCGCCCCCCACCCCAGTGAGACTCATTACCTGCAGTGCCCTGAGGAAGAGGAGGAAAGGCCTGGCCATGACATGCAGCAGAGGAAGGGCGCGGTTCCACAAGCGAGATGCGAAGGATGACATGCCAGATAGGGGAGACAGCTCCGGGATCCCAGGAAGTCTGCGAGAACGTGCTACTGCGCCAATGATGGCAAAGCGACTCCGAGTGACATTATTAGCAAACAAAAAAAAAAAAAAAACATCCAAGCTATGCAAATGTTGCCCGACCTCCTGGACCAACAGCTGGAGCCCTTATCCTGAGGTCCGGCTCCTGCGTTTCGACAAGCTGAAGCTGTCAGGGAGAAAGGGTGACCCCCATGCAGCCGCAAGGTATGCAAATGGCGGGGGATTGAGGCCCCGCACACACCCAGAAGTCCTCAGCAGGCTCGGAGCAGAAACAACAGCGCACGACCAAGAAGAACGCTAGGAGATCACTGCTAATCCCGGGGTGTTTAAACCCCAAAATGGTCTTTGTATTCGATGTAAGATACCCAAAAATTTTGAAAGATAACAGAGACAAGGATCGCAAGACACTCAGTTTGTGTAGAAAGAATGTGGGAACTTCCAAAGCGTAGGCCGTGATTACCTCAATTTTGATTAATTTGCCTCACAGAGCTGATAAACGCTGATGAAAGTCGAGCTTGAGAGATCGCCCAAGAGTGCGGTTAACTGCAGCCCCCTCCTGAGTTGACAACAGTCAGGAATACAGCTCGTAAGCTTTCGGAGCACGCACTGAAATGAGCGGGAGTGTGCAGTGGTGGCTGTAGATGATGCTGATACGCGCAGACCATGGTCTCTTTAGGAGCAGAACAGGCGAGGATAATAGGATATCAAAATGGGGCCCTGAGTAAACAGGGTGGAGCTGAGCAAATATGTCCAGCTGCTTCTCTTTTCTCTGGCTCAGTTGGTTCATGGACCGTAACATCATTAGATGAAAGATCCTGTTACTTACTGTCTTCCATCACTGGAAGCTTTTTAAGCACATTATTGGTGTTCTGGGTAACATCTCAAGATCCTCCTCGCTGCTTTTTCAGAGGGAATAAAATCGGCGCTAGACCAAAAATTTCCAGGCCACTTGCAGTTCTTGATGACTGTAAGCTGAAAGCACGAGTCTCAGAAACTTGGCAGGTAGGCAACTAGCTGACTGCAGTTGACCAGGCTCAGTACCAGTCATAGCCAATGTGGCAACGATGCCCGCCAGCGCCCCCCGTTCAAGGCAAAGTGAAATTGGCTGTCAAGTCGGTGCCCCCTCAGAAGTTGCCTATAGGATTGACGGGCTCTATCTAGGCTGCTAAGTTCAGCTATACACTCCCTGTAGTCTTCCATCAAGAGAAGGCACTGGAACGTACAAGCAAATTTTGATAGAAGGGTAATTTCTTTATGACCTTCATGAGATTGTCTCACATCCCAGCTCTCTGCTCTTGGCCCTTTTCTCATCTGCCTTCAAAACGGCCTCCTGTGTAGCATTTAGGGTTATTAACCAAGCAGAGGGAGCTGAACTGGTTCCCCAATGTAAGCTGGAAGTGAGAGGAGAGGTCTTGATCTCCTGAATATGGGGCAAGTGTCCATAAGTCTGACTGGATTTTGGCACATGTCCCCATACATTCCTATAATGGTGCAGAACCAGCTAGGAGACACTAACTGGATTCTCACATTGAATTCTAGGAAAAATCATATCTAAATACTGTTCCTCAGGTAATTGAAACGAATGAAGCGAAGTAGTATTGCCAGGTGTGATGTGCGTGAAAAAAGACATAAATGTCGTGTGAAAACTCCATTGCTCTAAGCAGCTTCACAGGAAGGTGAAGACTATGTGGATCAATGATTAAACAGGTCTGTAGGAACTCCAGAACACCAAAGCTAACCAGTGCAGCCAGCATGGTCTTTATGAGGATGTCAGTCTCTAAACAACAATGTCTCGAGTTCAAATCCCTGGAAACAGGCCTGCAGTTGAACCTCTGAGTTCTAAACTTCAAAGATAAATCTGATTAATACATTAGACGAAACAAGACTGTTCACGGAGGTGGTTAGATTTTGTTTCCACAAACCAGTTGACCACTTGAGTGACTGTGGCTCTTTATACTCAACTGGTTGGTCTGGAGTTTTACTTTCTGGACCTGAGCTATCCACCACTGGCTGTTCAAAGTAAGAACTGATCTCTAAATGTCAGTCTGCATTAATGGTATATAAGCTGCTTTGGGCCAGAGTAGCTATTAGCTATATAAGTAACTTAACCATGTTTGTCTAGACAGACACTCATAAGCGAGTTGAAGGTCAAATGATTAAATTCATATCTGTAACAGAAACTGATACATACATACTGATTTCATATCAGTAGCTGTGACCACTGCCTTTGCAAACTACAGAGGTTTCTATTGACAGCATTTCTTGCAAAGCCCCCCCCCCCCCCCCCCCGAGAAAGCCTCACATCTGGACTTGTGGCATGTGCATTATTAACAGTCAATGGGGTCAGCAGGGATGCGGGACACAGGCCTGTGTCTAGGCTCCAGACCCTTTGGATTGCTATAGCCATGCAACTCCGTTTACGACAAAAATGGTGTAATGCTAAATGAAATCAGCACCTAAACAGCTATTGAAAGTATTGTAGGTAGTGCTCAAGGTAAACAGTATACTTATAAATAACTCATACTTGGACAAAGTAATAATGAACTGGGCTGCTAGGAATTGGTGCTATTGTGTGAGTGATTACCAGAATACACATACAGAGAGTTTCAGACAATAGTACAGGAATCACTCATAACTGTTTCACACAATTGACATTTTCCCGTTAATGGAATGCGAGAAGCGTGTGTCCTGGGGCACAAGCCCAATACTCACCAATAAGCAGTTCATTTTTAATTAACACTTAATTGGTTAACAGTTAATTACAAGTCACCAGTAATTGGTATGGGCAGTGGTGCCTAGAGAGGAATGCTTGGCGATCTAAAAAATAAATCCCTTAATGAAACTCCCCACTAAAGCCTTTAATCCCATGTCAGGTGGGTGTTTACTGCCACAATAGATGCGATTCTTTGTCGAAATCCCCATTTTGTTTCTGATGATTATTAGGGAATTTCTGCATTGTGATATCGTTTGAATGAACGGATGTCTCTATTGTCATTGTAAAAGGAGCAAGTCCAATGAAATTTAAATCTTTACATGTTCCACCTTTCTCTCCTATGAGACACACATACAGAGACATATACAGGTGCGAGGCAAGCCTGAGGTTCGAAGGCAGGACAGACATTTATCCGGTGGCCCAGGAAGTGAGGTCATGGGCCGTGGGGTGATACCAGCACCCTGTCAACCACAGACTTTGAACTGGTGACCTTCTGGACACACGGCAGAAATCATGACACACTACTCATCATACGGCATCCTATAGGCACTAGAGATGTCAGACTGCCGTTCTGACATTCCTCTCTTATTAGCAAACGGCTTTAAATCAGCTCATGTTACCAGGATAGGGACCAGGCAGCAGATGCACCTCGATGTGCATCTCAATGTGTAATTCCAGCAAGGAAGAAATCTTAGCCCCCCCCCCCCCCCCTCACAAAAAAACCACAAAAGAGAAAAACAGCTTGTGCTGTTTTGGGAATTTGCAAAGCCATTTATTCCCTGGGGGGGTTAAGAAAAGAAGCAGCAGCCTAAGAGACAGCTAAATGAGTCACTGAAGTCGAATCTTAGAGGAATATATTGAATATGTCTCTTACGTCAGTTAAGAAAGTAGTTAATTCACAGCTGGGGGGTTCATAGAGGGCTTACTGGGGCTGAAGACCAGGGGTCTCCCCTAGAAAGCGTCCTCAACTAACCCTGTCTAACAAAATTTTAACCCCCCTGGGGATACATAAATGTTCTTTGCCGTCATAATTCGAAAATAATTGAAGTGGACGCTGAGGTTGTGCAACCTGCAGAGAAACCCCCCCTGTTTTTTCAAGGCCAGTGGAAATACTGTGTGTGAACCAGAACACACCCCAGTCGCAGCCACTGCCGCCGCTATCTGAGTTACACCACAGGACATCGGTCATCAAGGGTGGGGTATCGTGTGGCTCACATGGCTCCGCCCCCTTCTGCCCAGCCGGACCCGTATCGGCTAATTTGGGTCAGCCGCTCCCCTTGGGGTCACCGTCACAGCCCCGTCTCGGAAACCCGATGCAGTAAGGCCCTCAAACTGCCCCCCGAGCGGGCAAACGGGGGCCGGAAGAGGCAGTGCAGTATCGCTGGGAGTGCACTCCGCCGCGGAGCGCCGTGCCGCCGCTGATAATGCTGCAGCAGCTGCCTATATTCGGTTAGAAGGAAAGGGATGCCACACTTTTAAAGCGACTCCTCAACCTCACTGGTGTTGTTAAAGTTTCCACTGCGCGCCGGGGGGAGGAAGTGGTTTTTAACCCCTCGAGAGGAACCTCTCCGAGAGACAGGAAGGCGGTCGAGGTTGATCGCAGTATTTTCCACATCTGCAACTCATAGTAAAGTCAGCAATCGAATCAAGACAAATGAAAGAAAAAGAAGACGCTTGTTCCATTAGCTGGCTCGCAGGCTGACGGTCCCTGCTGGGAGATGCTGTGGATTTCCAGCTCAGCTGTCTGTTCTAGAGTTCTTCAGGTTCTCTCCTTTGTTTGTTCCCCTCCTCTGTGTTTCGGGGTACCTTGTACCTTGTTGGTTAAAGGGGACCAGGGTCCAGGTCCCCCGTTTGCAGTCCCGGGGGCCAGACGTTTTGCACCTCCCCGTCCTACCTCTTGTGACGGTGGGACCGCTCACTGTGCTCTTCTGCCAGGAAAGACGGGAGGGCCTCCGCGGAGAGAGCGGGTTTGTGTCACGGGCTGGTGGTAATGACTTTCGGCCCCCCATGCGAGGGTCGACCCATTAGAGAGAACAGCTTATGATAATACCCAGTGACAGGCAGCCTGGTGTGATCTCATAAATGAAAGCGAAGGAAGACAAGACCACAGAAACCCTTGAGGAGAGACTGGATCTCATAGATGTCTTTGTAAACACAGCACACAGCACACTGGACGCCTCTGGCACAAATTGTCTGGAGGATGCCAAGGCTTAGTCTCTGAAAAGTAGTGATTTAATTATCGCTAAATCGAGCTATGAGCAGAAGTACCTAGAGAAGGGACCTGGACTTTCTGGAACAAAGTAAACTCACGTCGAGTGTTCCACTCCACGTCCTAAGAGCACCTGAAGAAGACACCTTCAGCACCACTTTATGAGAGATACCTGATGCCAGAGGTGGAAAATTCTGGTTCAGAAAGTAAAAATCCAGACCAAGATTCTAATTTAAATCTGTGACTTTATACTCAGTTGGATGGTTGTAACAAACTCTTGGTCAAGATTTGTACTTTCTGAACCAGAACTTTCTACCTGAGCCTAGTGCTCCTACCAAAAGTATAGCAGTATATAATGGCTCATTAAATAATAATAAAAAAACACTGGTCATCCCCTTTAAAAATGCTGAACGTGTCCCTTTAAGTAGCCCAGTCCTTTTGAGTAAGTGGGTCCTCCTTTGATACAACGCGTCTCCCCACCCACAGCCAGCCCCTAGCGCTCTGAGCTGCACAGGGCTTCCGGGTCTTTCTTTGCCCACTCGCGGGCAGGTGTAGTAAGAGAGCGAGCGGTCAGTCAATTTGCCCCAGACTACCCCACACACCAGCTCCCCATACACCTGCCAAGCCTTCACACCCCCCCCCCCCACAGACAACAAATGAATTTCGTTAATGTATATTATATTATTCAGAAAGCATCTTGCTTGCATTTCTGTATGTATCTATTCAGCAGGCATCACAGAAGGACTGACAGAATCCCCCCCAAGAACGTCATACGCTGAACTCCTTAACTCCCCCTAACCCTAACCGCCACACCGCACCGCATTCCTGTCGTCATTCAGCCCGTTTGGCGGCGATATCACCCCCAACCCCACTTTTTAAAAAAGACACATTAAGGTGACGAGAGTCACACACCCGCCACTATGACTGAAAAACAAGTGGCTCTAAAAATGCCAAAAAAAAAAAATGCCCTTCCGGCCTGGGGGGTGATAGTAAACAAAAACAAAAGTGGAGTTCACCCGGTAGTTTCCCTCGTTTGCAGAGCACGAGTTGCATTTTTCTGCACTGCAATGGGTCTGCCTCGAAAAAAAAAAAAAAAGTGAAAAAGGCACTTCCTGTCTCATGCATATGAAACGGTTCCCTCCGCCAGCAGAACTTACACACAGGCCCAGCTGTCTGAAGCAGCTCCCAGCTTGACGTCAGCTGGTCGCTAGGCAACCGTCCACCACAGGGGTGTTACATTTTCCATTGCACTGTGCCTTCAGAATCAACGGTGAAATTAAATAGATATTTCTTTGGAAACCACAATACCATTACTTTTAGGTTATGCAGAAGGGAAGTGATAGGGACAAGATCATAACCCCCGTCCCAGGTAAAAGGAGTAAAGAATATAGCTTCTGTTTTGATACAACAAGAGTATTGGCAAAAAACGGGTAGTATTACCTGACTTCAATAAGTTCATTTCAAAGTGCATGGGGAAGATTTACCTACTCAGTAGTTTAATAGGTTTTAATCCTCTAATTCTCTTACTAATGAGATTCAGTTACATATCCCAAATAGTGTGGCTTTGTTTCTCTGTGTAATCCATTTAATTCCAAGCATGTGTAACACTACTAGTCAGAATAGTAACTTTAATTCTTTTTAATTAGGGTCTCTCTGTAAATACTTGTTATCCAGGTGTAGAAGGTCAATTTCAGTGCCAGCGCTCTGTGACTGTGACTTTTCTGCAGAACAGCAGTGTGCCGTTTGAGGTTAACGATTCACGGTTCGCTTTTCGTGAATAAGGAAATTCCGAAAAAGAAAAAAAGAAAAACCCAGGATCGCTGTGCAACAGCAACGGCGGCCGAGCCGACTTAGGAATGCTGTGCTTTTACGTAACCGACAGGCAACCAGCACGACAATTTGAAAATCCCCTCCCCCCACACTGGCCCGCCCCAACCACCCTCCAAGATACACACTACCAGCCTCCGCGGCGAAATTTCCACACCCCCCTGTGTTCCGTCACTCTGGTCTCCCACAGGCGGACTGCACATAGCCACCCAGGCAAATTGTTCTGGTTACAGAGATCACACAGCTTTCACATGTGTGAGCATGCATGCAGGCACGCGGCCTACTGGCACGGAAGGCCGGCGGCCCGCCCCTCGACATTGCACTGCACGCCTCAGAATGCCTTCGCACCCACAGTCACTGGCTAGGATCCCATCTGACCTAAACACTTAAATCACTTTGGATTTAAGAGCAACCTAGGCTACTCACCTTTGGCTTTCAAAGTGCCAATGGATTTTACAATATTTTCTTTCTTTACTTATTTTGTCACACCGTTCGTTTTTTCTTTGGATAGCTAAGCAAGCCAAACGGCCTTTCCCCCCATGCAGACAGTGATTTCCACACCGTTTTCTGTCAGTGCCAAACATTTAACGTATTCTGGCACATATATCGGTATATAACACAGGATTAGCAAACATTTTAGGGTAGAAAAGATGCGGGGATTAGCAGTACTGCAAGACAGCTGACGTGAAGAGACAGTGCTTAAGGTGCTGAAAAATTAAACAGAAGCATAAAGGCCTGGTAAATATCCACAAAACAAGGACCACTGTGTCCTGCATGGGCCATATGCAGAATCACGCCAGTAATTTACACGAGTCAGGCACTCAGGTAAAAAGCGTCTTCTCAAGCCCATAATAGGGACCGCCATCCATTTCCTGTCAACCTCGCCCAGGCCAGTGGTTGAGTCCAAACAATGGAGCAGGACAATCCCACAGCCGTCGTTAACCAGGGGAAACCACCGTCACTCACAGCCGTCCCGGTGTCTGCGGCATCCGCCGTCTGGCTGGGAATCGGCGCCAGCCGGCCCCTGTCTGGCGACGGCCAGGGACGGAGTCTGAAACCCTGCCTGACATGCTTCCTACACAAGGTGAAGCGTCCAATCAGAGAAAGGGAGGAGAGCTTATAAATGATGCTAGCAGGAAGCCATGTATGACAAGTGAGTAGGTTATAATTACCGGAGAAAACATTAAACTCTACTATAAATGGAGCAATAAGGCCTGGAGGTGTAAAATTGAGCATTTTTTGGTGTAAGTTTGGGTAAATTAAAAGTATTCCCGTCAACATACTACTGGTAATTACTTGGCTGCTGCTACTTCACAATTTGCGAGGAAATAAGAGGCACATCTGGGTAGAACATTCTTGCTCTTGTGAAGCTTTGCTGCGATGTGTTGCGACAGGCCCACTGAACATACTGGCCGGGTTGCACACGCACACGTGCAAGGATGGTTCTGCCCCCTCATCAAATTAACACAGGAAAGGGGATACAACAACAGTTTTTTTTTTTCCTTTTTTATGGGCCATTGTGTCACTAGTGGGATGCCATGTGGGTCTCAGCATAGCCAAGATCTGATGTGTTTGTAGATCATGCAGTAGTGGTAGGTCCTTCACCACCCAAACAAAACAACAGCTGCTCACACAGCATATAATTACACTACAGTCTCTGGAAAGGTCTCCAGGTTTCTGCTCCCAAGGTCTCAGAGAGTCCTCACACACCGGAAGCAGAACTGGGAGATGGTTCAACATGGACTGAAGGGGGCAGTACTAACTGTGAAGTTTTCAATTGATAAGCTCTATTGATGACAGACATTCCGTTTCTCCACTCACAGTAGGGCGTTTGGAATCTCCTCCATGCTGGTGCCTTGTGGGGATTCCCTAGCAGTCCCGCTGTGGACCAGTAAAACCATTTAGCTCTACCGATCCAAACTTATCCTGAGGCAAAAGGTTTAGTCATGTGAAAGAAGCCGGGTGGTAGAGCTGAGACACTGGGGAAGACCTTTTTATCCAAAAGGGCCACTTACGAGAAGCAGGAATGCAGAAAGACCAATTTTCCACTCATCCCCATTTCCTTGGAGATGCCCTACCAGAAATGTAGTGTGTCTGCCTTTCTTCTCTGCAGAGGATATTACAGGAACAAGGACAATGCCCAGTTGTACAAAACAGCTCTGGGCACTGAGTGTTTCTAAATTGGGTTTAATCACAAGCAGACTGCCATTGTCTCGGCTGTAAGCTGGGATTCACCACACAGTTTTAACCCCAACAACAGAGGGAGCTCTTTTCCCTAAATAGGATTCTGACTCCTTATACAGCAAACAGTAAATACTAATTATAAGTAAGATCACTTAGCTGTTATTGCAAAAGCCCCAAGTGTGACTCGCTTTACACGTTAAATGTGTTCGCATTGATTTTTGCACTCAGTCGGAAAATCGAACTTATGAGGCGCAAAACTCGCTTCCCGAGAAGAACCCATGCCGTACGTTTTATTTCAAGGTCCAAAGGCTTCATAAAACGGAAAACAAATCGTCACAAAGTCCAGAAAAGACAAGGTCTCTATGGTGAGCCTACGGTGCCAGCCAAGTCTGTAAAAAAGACCTACGGCTGGAAGAGAGATGAAGGATTTAACACGGTCACCCTCGTATTTCAACACCTCTGAAAGGAGATGCCTGGCAGACTGAAAATCGGCGTCTGAGAACTGGAGGCCAGCTTCAAATAAATACAACGTTATCTGGGTATTAAATACTGAGTACTAAATAATCTGCCACAAAGCAATATAAAAAGCATTATGAAATACAGTATTATATTATTCATATACACTACTATTACTAATATTATATATCACAAATTATTTTCTGTATTTTCTTTTTGTGTTTTTGTTTTTTCTTTCATTCCTCTGTGCTCATCAGTTCTTTATGCAAAATCATTGGCTTTCCAGATTTTTTAAATGTAAACAGTAGATCATACTGTAGGTGAATCTTGCACACACTGCCAACAGTTTTACTGAAAGCGATTAAAAGTGAAACATCAATACGAATCAGGTTGTTTTAATCTCTGTGGCAGGAAAACATTCCCGTGACGGTCGTTCAGCAAAATATATCTGCATGACAGGAGATCGTATTGTTGTGCATTTTTTTGCAGGGGCACATAATGAAAGAGAGTGCAAAGAAGCTCGTCTGTCTCATTAAAATGTGTTCAGATATAAAGCTATACCTTTAAATGTGCCTCTTGCTGTACTATGTTAAGCCCGTTCAGCACAATATCTCTGAGCCATGTTCGCGTTAATGAGTTCTGCTAATGCAGTGAAGCTGCAGCTTCATACTCAGAGTTTGCCATGTTCGTACTGTATCAATGAGTTCTGTTAATCCAGTGAAGCTGCAGCTTCATACTCAGAGTTTCTGGTCAGGTCTATTTCCAAACTCTCCAAAAGAAAATAACACTTTCACTGAGACCTTTTGATTTTCTTGTTGGATCTTTTGCTCCGTTAAGACATTTAATAATTGCTATAATTTATTTTTTACTTTCATCATCTATTTATAATTATAATTATATTTAAATTATATTAATTATAACATCAGTTGTAATTTTAGCATCTTTCTTGTATCCGATTTCAACAGGTGAACATATTTGAATACATCTGACAGTTTCAAACTGCAAGTCATAAAAAGCTTCTAAAATAAATAATTTGTGCTATAAGCAGCCTTTTGACAAAACAGGAAAGTTCTATGCATGTTTAATCTCAAGACTATCAAGAAACTCTGAGTCTTCTAGTCTGCATATAACTGTACAATACTCCATATATCATTTGCCTTTTCTAGACATTTCCATGCAGCATCACAGGAATGTCCAGGCATGGATTTTCAACCTCTGCAGGACCAATTTTTTCTTCCAGCTGAGGGTTCAGAAGTTCTTCTTTTCACTGGAATAATTTGCTTGCACTTGCATGGGCCAGGAGGATGAAGTGTTTTCAAGAGAGGGAAGCCAGTCCTATGGTCAGCACATCTCGCAAGGTCGTTTTCAATGCCTTACAGAGAATGCAGGGCTGAGGTAAACACCTCCTCTGCACACTGAAGCCTACTTAGATATTTGTTCCCGAAGAGTCATACAGCATAGAGCTGGACGGCCATTACTAAGACCATTCAATGAAATGCTTCGCAGAGGGAAGCCTATACTGGTGTGATGAAAGCAAGAAAACAAGAAACATCTCACACTGTCCTCTTCACGCGAAGCGGAAAACGAAACAGCACGCAGCACTGTACAGCGTGTTTTCAAACAAATACATCTGATTAATGGCTGAATCAACAATGAGACGATCTTGTCTCTTCAGATAAATCGCGCACTCAGACGTCATCTAAACATGTAATTTCCCAGTAACAGATATTCCCGGTAATATCTGAAATTAAATTGTAGATCATAATGAGAATATGTTGCATAAAAAATTCTATTTCCTATTTTTTGAATTATCTGTTTTGCATCATACATGGTGGACAACTTCACACACCCTAGAAAAGTAAACTATGACAGTCTGCTCACTCAGTTAATCAATGAGGTTAATGCGTTCTTGGGATTCCCCTTGCAGTGCTTATCAAGCATAATTAGGGGATATTTTAGGCTCAAACGAGAAGAGAGGGAACCCTTCTGTGTTACTTTAGTGTTGTATACTATAAGTACCTCAATTATCATAGTGAGTCCCTCATGTCATTGATTGAAGTGCTGCTTCAGAGCCTAGTCTTAGAGGGAACCCCACTACAAATGCAGGAGATTGAATCTTCAGCTAAAATATCGAAATACGTATTCGTCCATTCCAGAAGTTTTAAAAAAAATGCAGCACAAAATTCAGTCTGGACAGGAGTCACTTTTGCTGTGAGCTCCTGAATTACTGCTCCTGCCTTGTCAACGTGCATGTCACCACAGCCGGTCACCTGCAACGTCCGGCAAAACCTTCCCCCGGGAGATACAAACTAACAAACAAACAAACAGAGTGACCAATCAGGGGACAGGGTAGCAAGAGTGCACTTACGGCTTTCTGCTGCGTCTGCAGGAAGGCTGGCGAGCGCCCTTCCCCACGCTCGGGGTCACTGGAGATGTCATCCTCCGACTCCTCCCAGGAAGAGGAGAAGCCAGTGGAGGAGGCAGATGAGGACGAGAGCTTCCTCTGGGCCCTGGTGGGGCTGGGGCTGGGGCTAAGCTGTGCCTCGGTGCCCTCTCCCGATCCCTCCGCCCCGAGGTCTGTGATGATGACTGCGGGAATGCTCGTAGCTTCAGAGCAGCTCTCCTCCAGCGCAGCGGCATCACTCCCTTTGAGTTCTGCAGGCGGGCTGATCTGGGTTGGCTCTCTGAGTTTTGTCCCTGTGACGATGACACCGATGCCAGGAGACCCGGCACTGATTGGGCCGTCTCCTTGGACTTGGACTTCCGCCGATGGGCTTGCGCGCAAACAGACCCGCTCCGCAATTAGGTCAGTGACACAGTCTTCCCCCACACGCCCTCCTACCCTGCCAGGTATGCTACACCCGCCTCGCCCATTCTGTAGCTCTTGCGGGATCGGTGATGAAGATCTCCGTCGGACCTCCCTGGGTTCCGGGCTGCTGGATTCCGAAACAGAGCCGGGCCGGCGAGGGGCCCGCGGGCTACGCTGGATCTCGGAATTTTGCGCCTGGCTACGCTGGTCAGAGATCTGGGCCTCAAACAGGCCCACCTTCTGGTTGACTTGGACATTCTGCAGCTCCCGGTGGATCTGCTGGATGTGCGCGGAACGGCGTGAGGTCGACGGGCCCGGACTGAAAGACCGCAGGTCATCGTCAACGGGCCCCGGTCGCACAGGGCTTCCGCTGAGATGCCGGACCCGGCCACCTGTGCTTGTCTCCAGGGAGGTCGGGGGTCGGCCCGGAGAGCGGGATCGGTGGCTGCCAGGGCTAGTTGGTACAGAAGCGAAGTTGAAGGCTGAGCTAGAGGAGCTGGGACTCAAGCCCCCGGGACTAAATGGGGCCCTGGGCATCAGCCCCTGGCAGTACGTCGTCCGGTCCGGCACCAGCAGCACCGGCCTCGCGGGTCGCGGACTGCTGTCGCTTTTCAGGTTATTGGTGCTCATCACGATCAAGCTGTTCAAAGCACATGCAGCCATGATGCCAGGCTGTCACTCTCTCGTTGGGCTTCCATGAAGCCCTAGATCTGGTTCTCCAACCAGCGTTTGGACCCCACCATGGCTTCGATGGTGCGGGGGGGTGGGGGAGAGCACGTGACGACAGGAACGACTGATGAAACTTGCAATGTAAAACAGAACCGATGAAAGGTAGAATGCTTAGGTGCTGTGGGTTCTACTCCAAAGCGGACATCTTCTTAGGACCAAAGGCTGCAAGAGAAAAACTCAGTAAGAACCTTGATTGCACCACCAGTGGCTCTATACAAGAAATGTCACCCTAGAAGCCATTTTCTCTTAATTTTTAATACAGTATCTTAGTATCATCACATATATCACCACCAACATGCAACAAACACATATTAAATCCTTCCTCGGGGTAATGGGGTCTCAGACTCTTTACCAGATATTTTACCTCCATTTGTTTCTTTTTGTGTTGCCAAAATAGGAATTATGTAACTAAAAGATGAAACGAGTGGAAGGAATTCCCTCCAGGGTCTCTACTCCAGCTGTGTTCATATGAGGCACATGGGTAAATGAAGAGCAAAAGTATAATTTGTCAGAAAGCTCCCCTGAAAAACACCAAGCTGGAGATTCCAACATCTTAGTGACTCCTCCATGTCTGAGACTCCTACACATCAGTGACTCCTATTCTTGTTGCAGTTTGCGTATTTCTGCAGGTCTTTTGGAGACTAAATTAAGCCGCCTTTGTCTTTTTGACTTTCGAGCTTAAAGAAAGAAGTGCCTGTTTTCCCGTCTGGTTTGCTGTGATGCCAGTGTAAACTGGCAGAAGTTTCCTAGCTGAGCTTAGAAAGGTCACAAATCTTGATCTGTATTATAAGCCCAGTACTTTGAGGGATATATTTAATTCACTCCAAACACAGATGCTTCTTGACAATCACCTGAAGAACAGTGACTCTAAAGAGGACTTAAAATTAAAACAAACAAAAGCTAAAAAAAAGCATATTCTGTGGAATCAGATGTCTCCAAGTCAATCCCAATTTAGATATTTTAAAGAAAAATAGAGAATGGCAAACGTAAGGTGGAGCCTGAATCCAGATAATGTTGGGGGTGGTTAAAAATGCATGAGAGACGGCTGTGAGCGTCACAGTGGGGTTCCACGTGACAGATCAGTCTGCAAACAAATATTCACAGACAAACCAAGGCTTATTTACGTCCAACAATTAAAAATCAATGTAAAGGTTTAAAGGCGAAGCTGAGTCTAATTTTAAAGCGCGTGTCTGCACAAAGGACCGACCGTGTGTACACACAGACCGGAGAACTTAACATCTAAAGGTGAGCTTTGGAGAATTATGGTGCCCACCTTGGTTCTTGGGACAACGGGGGGCTGTTTTTTTGAGTGGTATGGTGTGGGGAGGCATGGCAATAGCCGCTTTCCCCTGCAACTCGGGCTGCTGTGTTCAGCCGTGGCTGGTTCTGTGAGCACAGGGTTATGAGGTCTGCGTTCACTCTATTTCAATGGTCTGGTACTGTAATCTGCAAGACTAGAAGACAGGCATATTGCCTTGAGGTACTGTCTGAACCCATCACATAAAGTGCTTTTAATAACACACTCCACTGTAACAACACAAAAAAAATCAGCAACCAATGCAACATGACTCTTCGGCACTAGATTTGTTCTTCTGTTCCTATTCACCCAATATTTTTCACAAACTTTAGGCATTCACTTTTGATTACATGCCAGATAACAGCACGGTGGCTATTTCAGAGCGGAACAAAATCTATCCACCAGTACTCGGTTACATTACCCTTGCAACACTGGTTGAGTGACATAAGGTATGCAGTCACAAGAATGTGCTTGTTCTGTTCACTTCGGACAAACTCCTGGCATATTATTCGAGGCCGGATTACTACAGGGCTACACAGAGCAAAAAATATAGTTCTTTAAGAACGATTATCTATAAGGAGTTGAACAATACCGGGAAAGTAGAAGAGTTGAAAGAACTTATATTTTTCCTACAACCAGTGTTCCCATCGTTTAAAAGCGCCATAATATCTATGTAATTAACTAAAGAAAATGTGATCAACTAAACAAAAAATGTAAAAGCCGTTTTAAATTATACAGTTACTGTAGTCTACTTTAAGATGCGGTAATTAGCCTACCTGGGAAAAATGAAGTTTAACGAGGTACACAGAGGACTCACTTTTGCAGGCGTGATTGTTAAAATGAATGTTCGTCCAAAACTGGGAACATTAATCAACACTACGCTAAAATATTGGTTGTTGCCTATTCTGTCTGCTTTCTTTCACTACACAGGTCATAAAAGACCAGTAACTAATAAGTAAAACAATACCAATGAGTATTAGGCTACATACACAGACCTAAATGCACACAAAACTTGCTGAAATCGCATACGAAAATCCAAAATAAATACTACGTTCCGTTGTTTTTACTTATTGCAAGAGTTTTTAGATATCTGCAACTTTGGTTTATAAACAAATTAAATGTATTGACCGAAGTGTGAGTTGGTAGGGTAAGCATCACTATTGAACTTAAATCCCCCCAGCACTTGCCTGTTTCAACAATAATAGCTTCGTCTGCAACAGGTTTATGCACGAGTTTCATAGATGACCTTACTGCCAAGTTATGTCGATCATCTTACCTCGTAGTAAAAGTACAGTGGCTTTACAGTCACAAACGGCGCTCCTATCCAAACCTCATGCTTAATCCTTCAGCAAGAACGCGACGATGTCCCCAAAAACAGTTAAACTCAAGTCTGCTCAGTTTAAGTATGAAAGTACGGTCCAATCTTCCCGTTTGCACAAAGGGAATCTAAACGCCAGTCTTCGTAGACATTAAGCTTTTGTTTACCAGCTTACTCATCAATACCGTGGCCGCCCTGACCGGCACAGCTCGTCAGCAGCACTAGTATGTTTGTTTAATGTACATAAAGCAGGAAGGAAGTCAAGCTGCTTGCAGAGCCGAGTTCAACGGAACAAGCCGCTTTCTCTCTATAACGCAGAGCAGGGCAGTAGGGAAGAGCTTTGAGAAAGAAGTTAGAAAAAAAAAAGGTTTCCATTGCAAATCTTGATGAACCCATAACTGTAGGCACGTGAAAGAACAGTATTTTGTTCTCCTTCCGAAACAGAAACCATGAAAAGATGCAAATATAATTATTTTGTCATTATTAAACAGCAATTTAGATTACATAATTCTTTCGAAATTGCATACAGTATTTGAGCCAAGTGTCTACTATATTATTTAACCTACCTCACAATTGTTGTTAGACTTTACTGTCCTCTTGTGTTCCAGGTCGCCCCAGTGACTCCAGTGACAACGGCAGCCACAGCTCATCAAGTTTTATCATGACTGTGTGTCTATCCCACCTCTGAGGAGAGTCTGGAATCCCGTCATGGGGGACGGGCAGCTCAGAGACCTTACCCCCGTAGCTATTATCAGCTGCATAATAACGAAGGGTGATTCCACTCGCAATTATAATTATGCAATTTATCAAGTTTACACGGACGTTTGAACATAACATTTTTTCATAATCAGCAGTAGCAGATATGCATCATAAGAGAGACAGCTAAATTAAGTTCCAGCACTACCTAAATACGGAGCCTTTTTTGCATACTGATGGAAACACTCCGATATGTTTAGAAGTCTCTTAACTGCTTTTCAAGACATGTTGCCTTCCTTGACGTATGAATTTTGAGAGTTCGAGGAAGAAAGTTTTAGGCCCCCCGTGTCCCAATGGACGGTTGTAGCATTGACAATTTTCAGGTGTTTTATTGGAAACTTATTTGAAAATTAACTATAAGAACCATTTTTCTCCTGCTCGTAAACAAGGCATATCTGTAAAACCACTTAAAACTACTGTAGTTTTTGTAAAAGGACACATATGTCAAATATATCCTCAAAATATTAATCGTTTATGTTACACGTCCAATTATTGTTAATATGCAATTTATATTCTTGCATAATGTGTTTATGAACTTTTAATACAAATTAAAAATATTAAAGGCAAGTTAGTAAAATGACCCTGGAATAGCATCAACAATTCAAGTTAATAACGATGGCATCTGTATAGTGCAAACAGAGAGACTGGGTGATAGATAAATAGTGTAATCTAGAATTAAGCATTTATACGGTCTAACTTTTTCCATTTACTTGTCCACGTTGTATGTCGAATAATTAAATCCATTTATTATGGCAAAAACCACTGTGCAGCAGTAAAATACAAGGAAGTGTGTCACTTGGCAGACTAAACTGTGGATGGAAAATACAAAGGCTGGTGGCCTTTCTGATTTGAATGAGGCTTACTGCCTGATAGGTAGTATGAAAATTAATTTTCCATGTCCTATAATTGTGAGCAGACTGACAACACGTGCTTTGCAAGACCTTTTTGTGAACCGTGGACTTGGATATAAAGTACAAAACAAAAAACTTCGCTAATTGATTTGCAGCATTTGTATGGCATTCTTGACGACAGTAAGTTAGGCGCATTGTGCTTGAGGAACCTCACGCAGATTTGGAATTTGTCCTGATTATAAGATTTTTGCCATTCAGTGGGTCTTCCCAGTTAGCTGTACAGTATTTCCAGGTCAAACTGCAAAGCGAGATTTCCTCTGCCACGTCTTTCGATCTGGATGAAAACTAGACTATTGCATGTCGGGCGACCAATAACCTGCATTAAAAGGCAAAGTACTCCATGATTTTATACAGTACTCCATGATTTGGCCATGCTGGTCATTATGAATCACTCATGTAATGAAACGGACGAGAATGTTTGGTCTGATATGAAGTTCTGAAAATGGCGTAATCCGGAGCGGTATGCTGTTTTCACTGAAACTATAAACAACTGTAAACATTAATGTAGCTGCTTGCAACTGAGTAACTATTATTAATGAGCGCTCTTAAAATGCGTCAGTGAATCATGTGAAATAACTCTTTCAGCGGCGTTCTGGCAAGTTACGCACTAATAACGAAAAGTATAAATTGTAGCCTAATTTATAACGTGGTCTTCGCACAGAAAAGAATAAAGTAAACAATTTGTGAGCAACAATGAAATCATTCACTCGGTTTAAACTTTCACCACCAAAGCGTGGTGTAACCCCTCTGTCAGCATGGAAATATTTTTCCATTGACAAACCATGTGTCACAGACGCCATCTGTCGGTATTTTTTAGTATGGCGCTTAAATGATAAATATTCGGCTAATCTGTGCAACATTGTAGAAGGAGAACCTCGAACTTTCACAACTGCCAAAGGAGACGCAGGAAGTAAATGCAACAAAAGAAATGTATATGTAGTCTGTATGTATAGCATAACAGAAACAGACAAATTAAATTTTATACTTTTAGCAAAAAAGTGATCGTTTGTAGTGCTTTCTTTTTTACTATTAGAGCTATTTGGATCAACTATATCTTGAAGGAGAACTCAATAGGAGTATTTCATGAAATCGACAAATTAACATTGATTGGGGCTACATTCTCAGAAAAAAGGGTACCAATTTGTACCTTTGCTTGTACCCTCAAGGGTCTGTAAATTGTACCTTTTAAGGTACAGAAATGGACTCTGAGGAACATTTCTGTACCATTGATGGTACACTAATGATTTTTGTGCCTCTGAGATGCAGGCAGCAGGGATACTCAATAGCTGATCAGGCTGTTAGTATTAGCACATTTCTGTTTTATTTTATTAATATTAATTTTAAAATAGTTTTACTATTGCTATGTACTACTTTACTTATTTCTTTACATAATGTGTCACTTACTATATAGGACTCTCGGGGAAATTCATTTTATCACCTGCATCTACCACCGTTTACCATATTCTTGGGCATTTGATAAATAAACTTTGATTTGATTGTTATATGTCTGCATGTCTTCCTTCATTGGCTCCCTATTCGTGCTCACATAAGGTTTGAGTGCTTGGACCCGGCTCTCAGAACTGCTAATGGAACAATACCCACCTTCGTTTAGTACTTCATCACAACCTACATCGCATATCGCCTTGTTTGGTCAGAAAGCCAACACTGCCTGGGGATCCATCCACCATACAAAAATAGGAAGTTTAACTCTAGATGTTTCTCCTGTGTGGTTCCTCAGTGGCGGAACAAGATGATCATCAAGAATGTTTTTTTTTTTCCCCAGGAATGCCTCAACTAGCTTATCTAACCTTTATCCATCTCTGCAATACTTTGCTTATGGATTCTTGTCAACACTGGCTACTCTGGTATTTATGCACTTGTCTCACAGGAACCTAGTTTCCTTTATTCGGTTTCGTTTATTTGAATATCTACCCTGTCAGGTTCCTGTAGTGTCTTTGTAATGTATGCTATAACTCCTGCTCCAGTGCTAAGTCGCATTCATCGGAAGCTCAGCCAAACTGGCATTTTGGCTCTTTGACATGTATTTGCTTGATGTACTATATGCCTCGAATATCGTTTGCTTTGCACAGAAGTCTTCTGTCAAGTAAACAAATAATCATAATCATCATAACATCATCAGAACAAAGTGGAGGTCCCGCAGTTTCGCTTCCTTTTAAGATATCTACCTTCTGCACTGCGAATAATGACCAGTAAGTGGCAGCAAATCCCAGAAGGTCTGTGGCTTTTTCAATGACATGGACTAAAACGCACCTATAGCCCACACAAACTATGTCAGTTTAATTTATTTAATCTAATAAGAATTGTATATTTATATTTCATGAAAACATAATTCTTTGGGCAATGTTACAAACTGTCACTACGTTATCCGCACTCACAATACAATAAACTGAATAAATGTATATTCATCCTGTAAAAAAGATCCCCGATATTAGATGCCAGTGTTGGGCATTTCAGGTCCAGAAGCTACAAATCCAGACCAAGATTTTGTTTCTACCAACCAGTTGAGCATAAAGAGTCACAGTCACAGAGAACTCAGCTGGTTGGTAGAAAGGAAATCTTGGTCTGGATTTGTAGCTTCTGTACCTGAAATGCCCAACACTGTTAGATGCATATTGATAATACACATTAAGAAGTTTGTGGATGTTTTACATGTTACAGCCCAATTTTACTTTCCGTTGTATTGACATTATCCGTGTCGTCATGGTTAAAGTAGGATACTTACTTGATTTGTGGGGGTCTAGTTTTTCATGGAGAAACGAATATTTTTAAAATGCATTGTAACTGTCAGCCATACTGTAAGAGGTTATACAATTTGCAGAATCTCCACAAAATCAATATGACACTGCATTCTTTGTTTCTGCAGTGTGGCCAACAAATGCCATAACGTTCTTTTTAAATGCATTTTGATTTCAACAACTTATCCTGTATTTTTTAAACATTATAAACTAAATCACACCGCTGTGTATTATCTTCTTAATGCTATTTACTGGTACGAAAGGCACAAATGCACAGTAGCAATTATAGTTATACGTTTTTGTTTTTAAAGTTAGGGTTACATTTATAGGTAGCATTTATTTGTTACATTATAAAGATTGCATCTAAACAGCAATGAATGTATTATTGAAATAACAAATTGCATGCATCATGAATACTTTTTAAATATTTTTCAAATTAGAGACACATATTTCAAAAATCACTGTAAATATTCCTCCGCCAACACAGATCTTTTTAGACAAGTCTGAAATGTCTGGCGAGTCCAAAAATTCTTTGGGAGTAACGTAATACTGTTTTTTACTCTTTTTTTTTGCCTCCAACAAGCGGCTCATTCGAGGTTACTTAACTATAAACTCTAAAAAGGAAGGGGGGAAATCAGACGGCGCACAGCCAGGTAATGGACAGGAAAATCCAACTGCACTGCTCGGGCGGTCAAGCTGGAACCTTCGCTGGGAAAAAAAAACGACCGCTGTAATATTCTCGAAGCTGATTGGTGTAGGAATATATGATTCTTTCATTGGTCAATGTTTTGAGGAGCGGCATTCTGGTGTTATGGTAGGGTAGCCTATGGAAATGCGCCTGATAATAGGACAACGTTCAAGTTATTGATGGGGGAGTGACCAATGAGAAGCCAGGAATCATGACCAAGCTGTCTAATGCAGAGAAACTTCATCACAGTGTAAACCCAATGGCACACGTGCTGAGGCGGGGCCGCCCCGTCCTGCAATCAGTTTCTGAAGTTGGTAAACAGCTTTGACCTCATGGTATGTAATACGCCACAGTAAGGAGAGTGGGGAGCGATCGAGGTGGTGGATTTGCTAATTTTGGTGGTGAGTGAGCATTTTGAGTCATGTAAAAATCAGTATTGCAATAGTAGCACAAATAATTCGCGCTGCATTAATGTATAGAAGCGTTTCTCGGCGTGCACCGAAAGTTTGGCACTTGGTGACATTGTGAGGGCTCACGCTTGGGTTTAACTGACACGCTCTTCCCATCTGTGAAATAGTGTTTTAAGATGGCTTCCCTTTTGGCTTGTCAGGTTAAATGCATGCATTTATTTTGCAGCAGTGAAGTGACTAAGCCGTGTTGTGTGATTATAGAATGAGTAATAGACGGGGGCCATGTGAAACGTGACGGTAGGACGGTGCCATCCCCAGCGAGCGATCCTGAAAAGCAGCCCAGCGCTGCTCAGTTGGTCACTCTTTCAGAACGACTCACTGTGTTGTACCCATAGCTTGGAGGTTCAAGCCGTATTGTTTTGTTTTTACTTCCCTACAGCAGCTACGAAGTTTTGACAGTTGGTTTGGTAAGTCTTTGACCGCGTGTCGCTGTTGCCGAGGCTGAAAGCGTTCAGAGAAACGCAAACTGTATCAGATTTATTACATGAATATGTTGCATTGTTGGGCCGAGAAATGACTTCACCGTATTAGATTATTCATACTTGTTTGTGTTTGTTGGTGTTCGGCTTCAAGGGCAAATTGCTTAGGGGCGATAATGTAAGATTTCCATACTGCACAAAAATGCAAAAAAGTGTGCAAATTCACAGGCTTAATCGTTCTGAAGAATATGTATTAATAATTTATTAGTTAGTACATTTAGTCCCAGGCAGAGGTGGCCCATGTTTTAATTGTAAAACTAAAGTGAAGTCTTGAAGAACTCTGAGTTTGCAGTTTCTCTCAGGAAGTCTGCTCACTTCGGGTGTTCGCGGTGGGACCACACGAGGGCTTTGGCGGGGGGGTCTCTCCCCCTCCTTCAATGTTTTATTAGGTTTTAGTTTATTTCTTGAAAATCGTATAATTTTTTGCTTTGCGAGACCTCCTTAACTTTCCAAGCACGATAACCTTTAAGCTTAAACTAAGTCAACACGAGTGGTCTAATTTATGTGGCAGGTAAAAAAAAAACAGTTCTGATAAAACTCCTGCACCTTGATAGGACTTACAAGCTTTTCAGGTAGTTTCTATAGAAGTTTTTTTTTTTTCCTTTTTTGTGGTTTAAATGAGATTAAAACGGGGTAGCTCTATTGCTATTACATGGCATACAGGCATGTGCAAACGATGGCAGCTGCCAGGGTTCTGTCCTGTGTGGTAGCTCTTGTTCCTTTATTTGACACAGATTAGTTCAGTAAGCATCTAGCTTTATAAATCTAAGTTGCTGATTTATAAACGTGCTGTTCACGTTTTGGTAAAAGCTGAGATAGTGAGCTTGAAACACAACTTTATGTGGGGAAAAATTGCCAGCTAAGTAAGTTCAGGCTTTTATTCACAATCGTTTTGTAGCAGGTCATTAGTGTATTTCTCACCCTCTTTATCCCCTTCTTGACTTGCTGACCTGCACTTGTTACTGTACCTCCTTTTCCTTCTAAGATGATGTTTGCCATTGCCTATGAAGGACATGTCACTTGAGTGTAGAAACACAGTGTTTCTGGTTTCTGTTTTTAAGAGCGTTTAATTGCTCTTTTTTAAAATATCCTTACTGCCTGTGTGGTTTATAAGACATGATTATAAACAAAATTAAAATCCTCCTGGTTTGTAAACTCCCCTTGCTGATAATTTAAGTAGACTAAGTACGACCTGGCTCACGTTTAATAACGTGAAAATGGGTGAGATTTTGGGTACTGTGTCCCATGACAGAACTTCCTCATATGAGGCTTTCTTATTTTAGAAACTGGGAACTTTAAACACGATTTTTTTTCCCTCTAAAAAAAAAAAAAGGCCCAGTTCCCTCCCTCTTGAATTTTGGCCAGTCGTGCGATTGGAGGATGGGCCGTGCTCCAGCCTTTCCCCTGTAAATTATGTATCCCTCCTCAGCATTCAGGGAGTTTTCTAGAAGGCGTGGTGACCTCTGCATTGCCAGCGGCCTGTTCTCTCCTGTGCCAAACTGACGTGTTTACGTGGCGGTTTCGTGCGTCTCTCTGTTTACACCCCCTCCCCTGACCACAATGTGCCTCTCGCTTTTAAAAATGGCGGAGGGTTTGCATCACTGCTGCTTATTATCGTGGTTCTGTTGATGTTTCTGTCCAGCAGGTAGCTGAGATCCCATCTCCGGGGGCTGTTTTGTTTACTTTGGGCCTGGCGGGGTTGTGCTTCAGGTCTGGGCAGCCTGAAACAGAGGCCTAGTGCGCTGGAGGTGTGGAGATGTGTTCAGGCTTGCTACCTTATGCACCAGTGCATGAATTTGCACCTGAGCCCCATTCAGTTTGAAAGAGGTAGGAATGCTGCACGTACCGTTTTATCTCAGCCTTTGCCAGTGGTGGGGAGAGAAAATTGGCACGGCGCACTGTTACTCATCTAGCTCAGAGTTCCCCAATTCCAGTCCTGGAGGGCCAGTATCCAACACAGTTTGCAGATTTCCCTGCTCAGACACCGCTTAGTCAGCCAATTACCAGGTTTAGTAGCTGTGTTTGAACAGGGAAATCCGAAGACTGTGTTGGATTCTGGCCCTTCAGGACCGGACATCTTCTGGTTTAGAAAGCAGAACATTTTGTCCTTCGGTGCCAAACCGTGCCTCCGTTTTTCATCTCAGCAGTCGTTTCTTGCTTCATATGTGCCTCCATAAAGTATTCTCTTGATGGTAATGTTTGTGTTGCTTGAGTACAGCTTAAAAAAATAGCAGTTCAGAACTAGCAAACTTATTGAAACCAAAACAACTGGTATTTTCAGCATAAGGCCTCGTGGGGATGCACCTTTAGAATAGTCATCAATATGGTGCAAAATATAATTTCTGAAGTTGTGTGTAATACTTCTAATGACTGTGTTGTTGTGGCTGTGGTCAGGCCACATGCGCAGGACGTGGATGTGTTTCTGGTTGGCTCCTGTGCATCTCTGGTACGTGACTGCATACTGTGAGTGGATGGGTGCTCTCGTTTCCCCCGAGAGGACGTGTGGCTGTCGCGCCTCAGCAGCAAGCTGTATTGTTTTGCTTTCCTGGGGGGTGGAGACTTCATGGTGGGCAGATATGAGGCCTTAAACTGGCCCCGAATGGGACCCATGCCAGTTCTCCAGTGTGCTGACCTGGTTTTAAACCTACTGCAGCAAAGTGGGTCGTCCTTGAAACTTAACAGTACCTGTTGATATACAAAAGCAAGAACAATGTTTACTAGCAGGGGTGAGCTACTTGCAAGCTACTTTTTAATGAAAGTAGCTTGTTTTAATATAGAGTATGTACTGTATGATCTCTGATGGTCCGTTTAGACTTCGAACGCATCAGAGTTGTGGCATTTGGTTACTTTAGGGTTCAGCCTTGCCCTCTTTTATAATTATTGCCAGGAGGATCTCATTGTCATTCTTACTGACTAATATAAAGTCTACTTGTTCCTCTCAATGGGTAAGTCCTGCAGGGAATGAATATGTGCACAAATAAGTATTTGAGAGATGTTTGTTTTTCCTGTGCATATGTTTGCATATATCTTTATTTTTGTCTTTTGTATGTTTCACAGCCTTTGGTTGTTTTTGTCTTGGCTGATGCCCGGACTGCTGGCTTAGGGGCTGAGACCCACATTCAGTAGCTAAATATGTTACTCTTATCTGCCCTGGTCTCGATGCACGACCAGGTGAAAACTTCTGAAGAGCCTACTGTGTTTGTGGGGACTCTGCTTTCTCACTGCTCCAGAGGAACTGGGATCTTTATGCTAAATATACATGGCAGATGTAAAAAGCTCGTAGGTCAAACTTCACGCACAATTTCATACGAAACTACACCACCACCAAAAACAATGAAGAATAAATAAGTCGTTTCGTTTAATTTTTTTTTTGTTTAGTTGTTTGTTAGGTATTGGGGGGGATCGATTGCGATCGAAGTGGGACATGGCCTTTCATTTATTTCCTTGTATGACCTGTGACATGCTCATGATCCTTATTAAATCTGGCCAGGAAATCATTTTACACCAAATAAAAAATGCTGCAACATTATCCCACTAATTAGCACTCGCAAGTTTCACCGCCGGCACTAGTGATATTAGACAAAAGTATATTGGTTAGTGATCTAATTTTCTGATGCAGAAATATGAAGACGCAAGCAAAAAATGTATTAATTGGTGAATTATATGCAATTGGGGTACAAAAATAATTCCATCTGCTCAGTTTGTGCTCCGCTGCATCTTTTTCTGCACTTTCATGTAACTTCCAAGTTAGCGCCAGTGCTTGTAGTCAACCCATCATCAAGCTATGGCTGTAAGCGCCTTCCCAGTATTTTGCGTTCGAATGAAAAGAACCTAGTCTGGAGTAGGTACTAAAAACAGGTTCTGGAACTGCCTCCAAGGAAGTACAATCGAGCAGAGTTCCTGTGGTATGAACACGACAAAAGTCCCTTGTTCAGGGGAAAAAATTCCTGCGGTGTGAAAGGGCTTGATGTCTGCCTCTTCTGAAGGGAAGCTTTTTGGTAGGGGATGAGGTGTAGTTACAGCTATCTTCCTCCCCATGCATAAGTATGAACGGTTGTTAATCTTCACGTCTGAGCTGAAGGGCTGGCCCAGAGCCTGGACCGGGAGGCAGCCAATCCTCTATTACCCTTGAAGTTCTTCCCCCAGCAAGTCTTAGCTCAAGCCTTTGGGGTCCAAACTTAGTAAAGTACAAGTGGAAAGTTAAAGTCAGGTTCCCTTTTGGGTACTGGCGGGCTAAACCCGTTTAATGTGCCTGGGACCTTTACTGAAGGTACCAACGCAGTCTGGTTGTGACCTGCCTTGTCTTCAACCAACGCAGGTGCAACAGGTGACCATGATGGCGAGCGACATGATCATGCTGGTGAAGGGCCTGGCCAGGCTGAGCCGGGCCATGGTGGAGACTCAGGCCAGCATGCTGCGCAGCTCTGGGGTGCAGAGCTCCACCCAGGCTGCGCAGGACGTGGTCATGCGGACGATGCAGGTGGGTTTGGGTGAGCAGGGGTTCAGTGTTCAGGACAGGCCTCTAGCAGGTCCAAGGTCACACGCCTTCAGCTCTGGTGCCCTTCCGAATTTGTTCTTTGTTGACAGTACGGTGTGTTTTATCGGACTGATGACTATCTGATGCTGTACTCTGTGGGACTGGAGTTTGGCTGCATTGTGTGACAAGCCGTCTTTGTCAGTTTTAATCCCATCGTCCGATGATGTACAGTAATTTTATTGTGGCTTTGGGGACAGTGGGCTTGGGGTTACTGATTTTGTAACGCTGGCAGCTTTTGAGTCAGAACAGCGTGACATTCTTAGCGACAGACCTCAAGTGGAAAATAGCCGCCCGTCCCAGATCGCTTGCAGGTTGCTGCAGGCCAGCTCAACACTTAAGCGCATTACGTTCACTTACTCTTCTGCTTCACTTCAGGAATTCACTGGACAGCAGCAGAATGTGTCCGACATCGAGCCAGATGTGGACTCCCGCTACGATTTTACTGGAGATAAGGAACCGTCTACCGGAGATGTTGGGGACGGGAACAGTGGGCACAAGTCGGCTGGTGGCGGTGCGGCCCAGGCGTTTGGCCATGCCGGCAACAAGCTCTTCGAGGGCTACAAGGACCCAAGCAAGCAGTTCTCAGGACCAATTCGCTCTTACCATCAGGATCACACCTCTGTTGGTGGGCTCACGGCAGAAGACATCGAGAAGGCCAGGGAGGCCAAAAGGAACGTGCCTCATAAGCAGATGGTAGATGTTCCTCCTAGCTCGTCATGCTCACCCAACCGTTTGTCATTACCAAACAGACTCAATAAGCATCTGTGAAAGCAGGACCTGGTTGAGCTGTCACTGTTCACCAGACTGTTCAAAGGGATTGTGTAAAAGAACGTTTGAATTTATCTCAGGAGAAATACCTGCTAAATTTGACCAATTCTTCACTTTGTCTTTTCCTGATACGTGACTTATCCCAGCTGCCAAAAGCTGTAATACTATCATTACATTCTTAATGTGAAGTAGTACAGACTTCAGCTTTCATCCCCAGGGGTGTATTAGGGGCGGTGCCACAGGGGTTCTGGCCTGAGCTGAAAGTTTATTGGCCTGTGGAATGCCCCTCCCCTGTCACTCATAGATTCATAACACATCATTGGTTAATAATAAGGTTGGCCCCTCTGTATGAATTATGGCTCCTGTTATGCTGGCTGCCTTAAGAAATCCTAGATTTCCCCCTGTTCACACACTCCCCCCCCCACACACACACAGAAACATGTTAGGTTTTATCCATGAATTGTATAAAAAGGATACCAGTCTGTGAGGTTGAACAGAGTGTATCTACGTAAGCTGGTCAAAAAAGTTTTTTTTATGAATGCTAATTAGATAATGATGAAAATAAAATGGGGTGAAAATGATACAATTCTGTACGTAAAAATATTCTGTCTGATATTTGGGTGTAGTAGTAGTTATGGGCGGCATGGTTAATGTCATTAGTTTGCAGAGGATTTATCGAAATGCAGGTCATTTTTAATTTGGTTATGGTGTGTATTTGTGCGTAATAACACTGTTCTGGGGTTTCATTCGTATACTTGGCTATACTCTGCGGTTTCGTATATCGTAATTCTGAGGGTTTGCCTGCGTGTGGCCCCAGGTTTACAGTTGGACAGCCGCTCACTGTGTGTCTTCCTCCTTCTCATTCCTGTGTTTTTTTGTGTTTAGCTCAGCGAGCGGGCCAGGGAACGGAAAGTACCGGTAACACGGTTAGGGAGGCTGGCCAATTTTGGAGGTAAGGCCTGTGCTGGGTTTTTTTTTTTTATATATTTTATTTTATATTTATATTCTCAGTCCCTGCAGTTCGTCTGAGGCTGCTGGAGCGTTTCACACACCCTTTTCCATTGCTTATTTGGTACTTCATAGGTGACCAGCTAATTCCCATGTTTATGGTCAGACTAGGTTATTATTATTTTTAAACTGTGTTCAAGTACATACAGTCTCAGTTTGAGGTCCGTTAGCTCCTCTTTTTTTTCCATTTCAGATCACGGGGTAACTGAGGGATTAGCTATGGATCTGGGTTTGAGGGCAACATTGTATTAGATTCAACATTGTCATTTTGCTGAATACAAGTACAGAATGAAATGCAGTTGGCATCATGTATATATAATATAAATTATAAATGTAATTTTTTCTTGTGTGCAAGTGACACATAAGGTAGTCTGTAGCACAAGGTGCAGACGGGAAGTACAGAGAGGGAGATAAATGTGCTAAGAAATATGATGCAGCATGTAATGATTCCAGTGGAAACAGGAGACATTGTGCAAAAATGCAGTATAAAAACAACCGGGATCAGTCAGTACCAAGTTGTGTGGGGAGGGCGACAAATTGAAGAATTAGCGCCAGAAAGTATTGTTGAGCATATTGGTAGCTGTGGAGATGACTGTGGAGTGTGGTAGCTGTCCCTGAACCTGCTGGTGTGAAAGCGGAGGATCCTGTAGTGCTTCCCAGGTGGCAGAAGCGGGATCAGGACTGTCCGCGTTGGGGAGAGAGGGATCCTTAATGACGCGTGTCACTCGTCACAGGCAGTGTTTACAACGAACGTCTTTCATGGGCATCCGGGTGCCGGTGATGTGCTGGGCGGGTTTCACCATCCTTTGGAGGGTGTTCTGTTCTGTGACTGTGCAGCGCTGTCATGCATTTTGTGAAGACGCTCTTGATGATAGCGTTAGAAATGTACCAGAATTCAGGGGGATAGGTTATGGCTTTCTTAAGCCTTCTCGATAAGTAGAGCCGTTTATGTGCTTTATCTATCATGTGAGCACCTGAAGCCTGAGGAACCTGAAGCTCGACACTCGCTGTACCTCGGCCCCATTGTCCGTTGGTAACCCAAGATAAGCTCTTTTGTTTTCTGGGTTTTGAGGGTCAGATTGCTGTTGGCACAACTCTCCACCAGATACTGAATCTCCTTCCTGTAGGCCAGATGTGGGCAGTTGTATCCAGAATGGGTTGCTGTGTATGAGGGCTTTTTGCTGCAACTTCCTAATAAGATTACTAATTAGAGGACTTATTGGCCAAAGAGTTCACACCTGGGATTGAACAGCTGACCTAAAGGTTATCTCAAAGCCCTGCACACACACTGGTCCTTTGCAGATAAGGTTGCCTACTCCAGCTACAGGCTGATTTGTGATCAGGCCCATCACTGTGGTGTCGTCTGCAAACTTGCTTGTTGAGTTTGATCCACGAACAGGTTTGCAGTCATGTTGCTGTGCCTGGAGATCAGCTTGAGTGGGGTTACCGCATTGAAAGCCAGGCTGGAAGCAATGAAGAGCATCCTGATGTAGGAGTTGTTATTGTCCAAATGGGTCAAGGCAGAGTGGAGTGCTGTGGTTATGGCGTGCCCTGTTGATCTGTCAGAGGTCGGTCAAGGCATTGTGGCATTTGAACCTTGTCATTTAGCACCTATCTTTGTAGGTCCTAATCTGTAAGTAGGTCTAGGTCTGTCGCGGTACATGCCAACTGTAGTCCAGTGGGCTGTTTTAATCGTACGTGTTAAAGTCGGTTGCCTCACACTTATTTCCCACTTCCTATAATCTTACTTCCTGTTTTGGGAGATAATCAGAGAGGCCCACCATTGCCCTAATACCTGGAAGCTAACCTCTAAATCATCGACATGCTTGGGCCAGCTGGCCCTTGATGCTCTCGCATGACTTCAGTTTGCTTGACTGTTGCATTTGGATTGTGTTTCCCGCCATGAGCTGTGCCAGAGCTAATTTTGTGTCCAAGCTTCTGCTAACAAATGTTGTTTGAACGGAAGGGTGACCTTCACAGTTGTGTCATGGACTGCGTACCGAACTAGTCTGACCAACGAGGACTTGTAAACAAATTCATTCGCCCATCTTTGAGTTGCCCGTTGTTTTGAAGTACTGCTTCAACATTTTTTATTTTTATTTTTATAGCACTAGGTTCAGGTCTAAGCCCATGTACCTAGGGGCCCTCGACGTGCTGTCAACCCACAGCCTGATGCATTAAAAACAGATTGGGTGCTGCTTATAGGGGCTAGAGGTTAATCTGTAGCATGGTGTCAGACTGATGGTTAGATAACAAGGGTGTTTTGGGGCCTGTTAGACAGTCCGCCTTGGTCATAACAAACCATATTTCCTAATCTCTCTGTTTGGTTGTGGTTACCGTTAGTCATTTTCCGTCAGAAGCTTTTTGTGTCCCCTCCCAGAAGTGGCCAGTGTGAGACTTCTGTCTCAGTTGAACAGGACAGCCATTAGGGGGATGTCTGCCCTTTATGCCCAGATAAAGATAAGTAGTGTAACTTTGGGTTCAGTATAAACCCTTCAGTAGGATCGTCTTGTGCTAATACAGGTTTAGCATTGATGTATCCAGAGCAATTTTGTGTATAGCTCTTTCTAATTTGCGTATAGCTATTTCTAATGTAGTTTCTCCACAATAAGATTATTAATACATACTGGAACAACTGCAGATCTCATTCCAGATTTATTTCTGCTAGCCTTCTGGAAGGAGCTCAGGGTCACCATCATGATTCACCTTGACTCATGATGGTGGCTGGAACAGCAGCCCCTTGACTTCTGGCCCTCTCCCATGGCCCC
>JAODJU010000039.1:6775729-6787331 GCA_026776725.1 Gnathonemus echidnorhynchus
ATAACGTAGTGCAAGCTGAATCCTTGGGTTCCTTTAAATCAGAGCTAGATAAGATTTTAACAACTCTGAGCTATTAATTAAGTTCTCCCCAAGGGAGCTTGATGGGCCGAATGGCCTCCTCTCGTTTGTATAGTTATGTTCTTATGAAAATCCATATGAGGCTAACTTAACCGCGGTCAATGACAAGTTATATTCATCTTCTACCAAAGCAAATAGCCAATCGTAGTCAATATTTAAAAAAAAAACAATCAAAGGAGCGGAGATATTAGCCACTGTTCCCGCCTCCAATGTGACAAAATTCATCCCGTCAAGCAAGCGAGTACTATGCAGACGCGAGCGCGTAGAGAGCATGGGTTTTCTGCTCCTCGCTTATCAAGCTTGGCTTGAATTAGCGGAGATTAAATACACCTGAATTTTGTTCGTGGAACTCAATGAGCCTTAAGTGAAATGTTAGGCTAACTCAAGCGAGGCTATTACAAATAATCCTCGATTTTATAAGCTAGCTTCGTGGAACAGCCCCCTGGTCGTTCAAAATAGTGCCACATATGATTCCATCCTGTTCCACTTCCCGTGTTGCGAAAGAACAGTTCTATGTTTGTGCTTGTAGATTCAGCCTTTTTTATTGTGTTAAATATGCTGCAAAAACACATACAGCCTGTCCAGAACCCATCGTGTCGACTTACTACGCACTTTGTTCGCAGCCTTTTCAGAAACCTTGCTTTCCTCAAACTGCTCCGCCGTATCCATATCCTTCTGTTAAACTGAAAATGAAACCATTCAAAACGTTCCTCGGTTATATTTAAAGTTTTATAGTAAATAGGCTACCCCTTCAAATTGTCGTGACACAACAGAAGTATTTCAGAACAAATCGTAAAAGGGTGTGGGTTTCTATGATATTATTACAGGTCAGTTTCTAACGATTACTATACAGCTATAGGATGAATGCTTACAGACTAAGTCGCTGTAATGCAATCCACACCATAATGGAAGCCCGTTTCCGCCAGCGTGGTAAAATTTTTATAATTTAAGTCGAAAGAACGACTTAGTTATCTCAAAATAACCACGTAGTATCACTAAATTTCTACTTAATATATTGTTTAGTATTACTATAGTAAACCTTGTGTTTTGTGTAATTTACTAAAATAAAAAAAATACTGACAATTGTGTAATTTACGGTACGTTAACGCTGCCATTTTTTTAAATCGTCATTTTTTTCTTAAGTTACAGCTACCTAATACTAGTTCTTGAATATTCACTTAATGACGGGCATTGCTTACCGGAATGCTAATAACTTTTAAATAAGAGGAAATGATGCTTCTTTTCTTGATTCAGATCGAGTGCGTTTAAAAGCTGATCCGATTTTACTGTATAAATGAAAGCGAAAGTTAAATGGCAGGTGAAAGGTGGCCTATGAATGGGCGTCAAGTATCTGACGATATTACTTCTCCTCTGTGTCCTTTTAGTCCATGGCTACATAATACAGGGGTGGGCAATCTTATCCGCAAAGGGTGCAAGAACTAATATAAGAGACATCAGAAATGTATGAGCCCCATACTAGGTACAATACCCATCCCCATACTTCTGTTAAGTAAAATACTTTGACCAAAAGATTTGTAAGCCTGCCACCATGTCAAGGTAGACTGTTTCAGCATGGCCCTAAGTAACCTAGTCTAACCTACCTTAACCTAATGTAAATACATTATTATTAAGCTAACCCAACCAAATGAAATGCCATGTAACAGCAATCTCCAATACTTAAATAGCTGTTATTGTTTTGCATGTCTAATCTCAACCTAAGATTTATGTTGACTCTTGCAGGCCTGTAAACCCATATTCTCACCATATTGACCAAAGGGTGTTATGCTCCAAGCTCATATACAAAGATAATTATATTAGATTTTACTAAGTTTATCAAAATTATTATTTTACAAATTAAAACTAGTATAATCATAGTTTCTTCCTAAACATTCTAGATAAAAATCCATAATAAAAAGAGTATAACATACAGTACTAAACTTTTCCTTTGATAAGAAAAAAAAACAAAAATATAGATTCTTTATTAAATATTAATTTCAATAGCATCACAGATGATGTATTGTGACTAAACTCAGGCATACTATATCTCAGTATATATGTAATGGAACATATTCCAATCCTACAACTTTTCAATATGGCCCTGGGCAAAGCAATATGCATGTATACCATGAACTCATATCCTGAGTTCACCCAAAGATTTTATCAGGTTATATAAAAATTGAAATTATAGTAGTAAATACCCTTTACTCAGCACTGACCTACATGCCAGATAAATGCTATTTTTGCAACAGCTCTGCATACGCCAATCGTAATCATATTCATCCTTGCTGTTTAAATCACTCATAGACATGTTTGTGAGAAACTGATTTATTTTTTATAATTTTTTTCTTAATGAATACTGTAATAATTATTGTGGCTTTTTTCCAGTATCGCAATATTGTGCAGCCTAGTTATAAAATACTAACTGCGATATCTAGATATCTAACAACCTATAACATTCAACATGGGGTAGTAAAGTGATATGTGGCACAGCTAAGTGGCAACACGACATGGAGCAGTGGGCAGAACATAGAGAATGCTGCAGCAGTATTACAACATTATAGCTGCTTGCTGTGGAGACAGCGATTGTACAATACAGTGGTACCTCAGTACTCGAACTCATTAGAACTCGAATTTCTTAAAAGGCGAACCAACCAGTTTGAAAAAAATGACCTAGAACTCAATCTGAATCTCAGAAGTCAAACCATGAATACTGACCTAAGATAACTTGTACACGCGGGGAAATGAGTCACGCGGCACGTCTCTCAGCGGAAACAAAGGGTAACGCTTCAGTCTCAGCCTTGCATTCGCTGTGATAGCATCGTTTGTTGCTGATAGTGCTTTTTTTAGTGAAAATATCAGGTAATACACTGTACTTTATATTATTTTAGTTGCCATTGTACATTGTTTAGATACATTTATTTTCTTACTTTACAAATTTGTCACGCCCGGCTCGTATGATACTCCTGTGTCACGCCCCCCTCTTCAACCTTGTGTGAAATCCTGATGTCATCTGCTGTTTCTTGTTATTTCCAATTTGTCACGTGTATTTAAGTCCGTATTAAAGTATGTTTCCCCAGTCCTGTCATTGAAGTCTACTCCATGTTGTGCCTTGTTTGCCAGCAATAAACCCTGTGTTCTTGGATTTCCGTCTGCCTCACCCTGATTCCACGCTCCCTGCTCGCTCGTCCTGCGGGCCGTGTGACAAAATTACTGTTTTCATAACTGTACTTAGATGTGTTTAGTATATGCTCTTCTTGTTTTATCCTGTTCATTTTGTGTTTAAATGCTAAAAAAAAACATATTTAGGTGAATTTTTTTTGGTGCCGGGAACCAATTAATTGGTTTTCCTTTATTTCTTATGGGGAAAATTCGATCAAAACTTGAACTTTTTAGGATTCGAACCCAAATTCTGAACGGATTAAGTTAGAGTTCTGAGGTACCACTGTATTTCATTTTAGAGAAAAACACATTACAGAAAGAGCAGTGCTCAGGGTTACAAATGACATTTTAATGAATGAATAAATATGCTGGGAATGTCTGTGTTAATTCTACTTGAATTAAGTGTTCTGCTTGCCCATGTTGCAGCTTTTGTTCAGCTTTTCCCCGCTGCACATGAGTAAATCACCATGGCTTCTTTTCCGTGTTCAGAGTGCAGTATGTTTATCTCTTCTTCAACCAGTCATTATAGTGGTATGTTTATCTGTGAGAAGTATCAGCTAGTTGCTAGGCTGACAGAGAAGATTGCAGTGTTAGAGGAAGTATCCGGAAGCTGTGGGAGATTCAGGATAGTGAGAGTTTTATAGATTCAGGTTAGCGACTCCGGATATGTCTGCGACTGTCAGTCAGTCTCCCCCCGCTCCGGCAGCACAGTGAGTGGGTGACGACCCAGTGGCATAATCGTAAATCCAAACCTAACTCACACCGGCACCATTCACCCATTTGCGTTTCCAACAGGTTCTCCCCACCCAGTGAAACACCCACTGAGATGCCTGTTGAAAGCGCTCCAGTAATTGGAGATTCTGCTTTAAGAAACGCGAGACTAGCGACTCCTAAAATCATAGTTATCTGTCTTCCTGGTACCAGAGCAACTGACATCTTAGCAAATTTGAAAGTGCTGGCTAACAGTAAATGTAAATCTCCTAAGACAGTTATCCACGTCGGCACTGATGTTGTCCGATTGAGGCAAACGGAAATCACAAAGCATGGTGGTGCAGTGGTTAGCACTGTTGCCTCACAGTTCTGGGACCCGGGTTCAAGTCTCTGCCTGGGCTACATGAGTGTATGGTTTGCATGTTCTCCCCATGTCGTCGTGGGGTTTCCTCTGGCTACTCCGGTTTCCCTCTCACAGTCCAAGGACATGCTGAGGCTAATTGGAGTTCCTAAAATTGCCCGTAGGTGTGAATGGTGTGTGAGTGTGCCGTGCAATGCGTACTCCATCCCATGGCTGAGCTCCGGTCAACACTGGGATCTCCCCCTTCCTTTATAGCAGGGGTGGGGAACCTGTTCCATGGAGGGCAGATGTGGGTCTTTGGGATGGCATCTCAATCAGCCAATAACAGTGGGTCCCCAGGACTGGGGTTGAGAACCACTGCTTTATTATTGGCTGACTGAGAGGCCATCCCAAAAACCCACACTGGCCCTCCATGGAACAGGTTCCCCAGCCCTGCTTTATACTAAATTTAGCGCTGCGTGTGGGCAGAGGATGAGCTGGCCAGGCTCACCCCTCCCCTCAGGCAATGTGTTCTCAAATTCCCACTTTTGTGCGAGTAATGCTGCCTGCGAAATGTATTCGAAATAATAAGATGATTGGTCCTTGCGCAATGCCTACCTGCCCTCCTGAAGATAAAGATAAGCGTCCCGCATACCAATCCGCATACCGACCCGACCCTCTCTCCTGAAACCAAGATAAACATTCCTACCGATCTAATGAACCAGATAAGCATCCTGGCTTCTTTTATGAGACACAGGTTTTTCGTGAAAAATAAGTTGTACAGGTGATCGGTAAAAATAACATATTTGTGCAGTTCAATATTCTGCGTGAATCATGGACAATGTATCTAAATTTCAGGATGATTAGTCCATACACAATCAGAATTAATACACAACTTCCCAGAATATTACAGTAAAAGGATTATTTCCATGCTACGTGGGCGATGTAATCGTCCGTGAATTCATCCCAATACACATGTCCATGTTGATGTACCATTAGCTAGGTATCTGTGTGGATGTGGTCATCATCCCAGCTGGAGAACTATTAGTGTTAAATGTAAGACTCAACATTTTCATGCTTTGTTGCCATAGTTTTGTTGCTCATCCAAAACATGCCTTTAGTAAAATTACCTCTTTGTGTCAAAATAAGAAATAATGGCCAGTAATGTTAACTGAATATGATCAGATAAAGAGCTAGCTCTAGACCTGACAAGCCACAGCCACCATCTTGTAAAAGTGTAGTTACTAACTCAGAAAACAACAATAAGCGAAATAAAAAAAGAAAAAAGCAATAAGAATGGATTTCTGCAACAGCTTGGTTCCCCATCCTGGATTATTTCCCTGTCTTGTGCCAATAGCTTCTGGGATAGACTCCAGGCCCCCTGTGAGCCTGAATAGGACAAATAAGTACAGAAGATGGATGGATGGATGGATGGAATGAGCTTTAATTGCTTCTGGTCAGAAGAGCTGATTCAATGACATCTGGATGGCATGACAAGAAATAAAGTATTGGATAAAGAAATATTTTCACTGGTTACTGCTGATGTCATTCTGTGCTGGTACCAGTTTTTCATGCTAGTGAAAAATGAACAGAAGAAACCTCATCGTAGCAACATATTTAACACCTATGGACTATCGACCGGGGTCCCTATGCACATCAAGAATAAGTTGCTTTAAGGAGCAATCATAATAGCAAAATAAAAGTAAAACTTATTTCTTCTCAAAACATTATTAGTTATGTAATTAATGTTCACAAAGATCACTCTTGCTCTGTGCGTTGGGTTTGCATGTCTCCCAGATGTGTAGTTTCATATAGCCCAGTGTTTCCCAATCCGGTCTTCGGCAAAGGTGGGGACTCAAGTCACTGACTCGCAACTCACAAATTTGATGGCTTGTGAGCTCAACAAAACTGACAGAAATACTTAGACTCGACTTGGACTTTATGACTCAAGAAGACTTGATGTTGTAGTTTCTCTTCTGGATATACCATAATGGTAACTTTATAATGTCATTGTATATTAATTCTCTGCTGTCTGCATTTTCATTTGGTTGAATGAAAGGTCTCCTGAGAGAGTTTGTTGGAAAGCTGTGTCACTCCCTGCATGTACATGGATGTAAAAACTGTGTGAGGACAATTATGACAGAGTGGAGACTCTCTTTTCAATCTATCTCTGCCTATGAAGGACTTAACATACAATGTACTGTGGTGGTAAACAAACTGACGTAGGTAGGGACTCAAGTTACATGACTCACAACTCGACTTGAGTCACAAATTTGATGACATGAATTGACAGCAAAAATTATGGTTTTATTTGTCACATGCACAACTGTACAGTACAATGGGAGTGAAATGTTATTGTGGCAAAACAGCTCAGTCACTGTTCATACAGGGCCATAGTCAGCCATGAGGTCACAGAGGTCCTGACCCTGGTAATTATTTAAGAAATAAAAATAAAATTTTAAGCTAAATAACCTGAATAAAAAAATCAGCAGTTGAATATGTCGCCAGGCTAATTGCATTCTAAATTCAGTGTGAACGTGTTATTAATAATATCTGCTGTGTGTGTGACAGAGAGAGAGCTGGAGCATTCAGTATCAGCATGATAGAGGATGTGCGACTCGTGAAACGTACACGTGCACTTCACTGACAGCAGCTTGAATTCACGTTGTGTGTGACCAGCATGGTCAGGGAGGGTGCGCAGGCAGCCTGCTGGCCAAACAGGAATATGGTGGAAGTGACAGACCTCTCCCTCTCTGTTCAGTGTTTGTTAGCTTTCTGTTTGATCTCTCTTTCATTCATAATCTCTCAAATTATGGTAGAACTGTACAATTAATTTAATAGGCCTCTTAGGTCTATTAATTTTCACACCTGCCCCTTAAAATTTGTATACAGTGTATGCAAATGTGGCAGGTGTTTCCCAATCAAAATGTATTGAATTCACAGTTAAATTCATCAGCTAAATAATCACATATTTTCTTAACAAATAACTGATTAAACTGATTTAAATATCTTCTCTGTGGAGGGTCCGTTTTCTTGCTGGTATTTCTGCAGCATCATACGGACCTCAGCGACCGCCTGCTCATTTTCCTGGCATTCCAGCAGCCCTGCATTTTCAAGAAAGGCACAGTGGACGACTTGCACTATGTTGCCCCTGCATGGTTGCACTGTGATGTTGGTCATGTGACTGGGGTTGTGACAGTGGTGCATGAACACCAGGATGACATGTTTGTCTTCTGTGGAAGAAACCAAACAGGTCAGTACGTGTGCTGATTTACACTAATGCAGCCACACTTTGATTTATTGCATATTTCACAAGTTGGGTGAGAAATTCAGAAGAAAAAATGTCCAGGGAAAGATCATTGATCATCTTGAGAAGGAAGGGACTGATGAAATCTCAAAAACATTGGACTACATTCTATAGTCCCGCCACATGTTTCCTTTAGATTGTATATTTAGATGTTTTACATATGTCTGGTGGTACCGGTGGAACCAATGTATCCTCACGCATTAGTTTCCTCCTCCTTACTCTGTGAAGTTCTCCTCATTTCGTGAAGGTTTCCTCCCCCAGAATGAAAAAGGTATTTTTTTTACAAGTAGCAGTGACGGAATCTTGCTCACCTGAAACTCTGCTCATTGCTGCCTCCATGTCTGTCCTAATCTGAGAAACAACAGGACAGAAGACCAGGATGACGTTGCTGCTCTCCGCACTGCAGAGCTCTATCTGCAGCTTCAGCTTTTGCATGAAGGTTTCATGGGATCTGAAAGTTTCTCCGGCAACCAGCACATGGACTTTCATTGTGGAAATGAATTTAAAAATGAGTTACAATTGTCATGAACAGGACGGGTGTATTTTACCTTGGATAACATCCTACGGAATAACAGGAACACTATTATAATTAAACATGATACGGCAGGATGGTCAGATTTGGAATTCAGTTTGAACAGGCAGGGACATCATTTTGTGTTGAATCATTCCAAATGGAAGATGTCAAACCTGAAAATAGCAAGACAACCTATTCTGAATCCAATCCAGCATTCTGTGGGATTATGCACAACATAAAAGACAGAAAAGAGACGCGACAATACTGTGCCATGTCAAACCCAGTGAAATACCTGTAAAATATTTCCATACTGAGTCAGCAGTAAACAGCAACAATTTATTTTAATGTTCACACTGATAAGGATGGAGAAGAATGTTTTTGTTGAATTAGACTGAAAATGAATCAATTCAAATGGAAGATTTCAAATTATTTCTCAGTTTTGACGTGTAAGAGATTCTGCCAGAGATGTGTGTCATCCTTGTAACAGACGGAAAAGGATGATACCACAGCAAACTGTGCAAAATGTAACAGATTCGGACAATGTAAGAGGGTGATGCACATAACATGCCAGAAAATATCTAAAACATTTCTTGAGTCACTTATAGTAAAGAGCTAACAATTTATAGGCATGTACTCTTGAAAGGATAGAGGAGAATTTGGCTAAACAAGTACAACGTAAGTGGGGATTCATCTTGGTCGAATGGCAGAAATTGTACTTGTTGTCTAAATGTACAACTGTACAACAGACTTTTCAGAATCACATAACACACACCAAAATCAAAAGTCAAAAATAGTTGAATGTCACAACATGCAGGACGAATGACTCAATGGCTGGTATTTGGGGTCATACTTCAGAAACAGGGGAGGGGACCAGGGGGACCGAAGGACAGGACAGCCATATGGGGTGGGGACGAGACAGGACACTGGACAGAAAAGGGCACACAAGACAGTCATCACAAAAGGTCAGAGGGACAGAACCACCAGACAGGACAGGGCAGCACAAATGGAACGACAAGAGGCATGGAAGAGGTAGGGATCAGAACAGGGACCAACAGGACAACAGGAGAGACTAATGGATAAAACCACAGACAAAACAGACCAGACAGGGGACATGACCAGGTACCAGGGACAAACACTAGATATCAATAGGGACCTGGAAGCAGAAGAAACAGACAAACAGATCAGGCCATACCACAACAAGGCAGACAAGTAGAGGGGCAACAGAGACAGGAGTGAGAACCTAAGAGGACACAGGGGACACAGACTGGGCAAAAACAAAAGCAGGATAGGGTATTGGGACAGGGACTGAGGCGCCATGAATGAAAATGGGAGTGGGGGCGGTCTGGGGAGTCTTCTGGACCCTGGGAAGCTGGGCAACAACCCTGGGATGCAGATCCACCTAGCCCAGTTTACCGGAGAAGCAGAGCCAGTATGGATAGTAGAACCTGAGGGCCTCTGAGGGCCAGCTGAACTGGTGGGTGCCAAGGGGCCAGAGGGCACCGTGGGGCCTGCAGGACAGCAGGTGGGTGCCACGGTTTCTCTCCCCAAGGTCACAGCAGGAGTGGTGTCCAGGCAGACCAAGGTCTGGGCGACTGCCCCGGATAGTGCATCCCAGACTCTGGCACGACCGGGACCGGTGAGATGGGCTCTAGTGCAGGCTCAGCCCATTTCTTCCATATCCTCTTCCTGCGGCTGGATACGGTGGGCAGAGTGGGTGGAGCCGAGGTGAGCAGCACGGAGCAGGAGGGCGGAGCAGCTTCACCTCACAGGGAAACAGTGGGCTACGGAGAGGTGGCATGGAGAGCAGCTTCATGTAGTAGAGAAGCAGCGAGCAGAGTGGCTCTATGTCACAAGGAAGCAGTGAGCCAATGGTAGTGGATCAATGTGGGCATGTCATCCTCATCAGGCGGTGGGCCCAATACGGTGTCCATAGTGCTGGGTGGCCCACACACCAGGAGACTCTGCAGGGTCTTCCTCCTCCTCATGCTCCCCCATGTCGCTCTCACTCAATGGGTCCATTAGTGGGTTCTCCAAGAACTACCATAGTGTGAGGACAGGAGTCTCTGACTGAGGTAGCAGTGGAAAGCTTGCTGGCAGAGAGGTGGAGCATGCAAGGCTCCCTGGGATAGCCGCAAGGCAATTCGGGGATATGCCGTCATTATGTCACAAAACGCAGGAGAAATGACTTGTAGACTGGTGGTGTAGCGAAATAAAAGGTGTTATATTGAACTTAATTCCCAGTCCCTGTTCATTTAACAAGATCGCGAGGGATCAAAAAAAGAGGACTAGAATGGGGATGGACACAGGCTGACAGGAGAAGCAACATGAATGACTGGACAAGTGATGACGAGACAAACAGGTACGTAAATATATAAACTAGCGAGGGGCAACAAGCATCAGGTGTAGGTCATCAGAGACCCGTGAGGGAGGAGTCAGATGCCGGCAGACAGGCGGGCAGGACATAGGACAAATATATTACAGTTCTTTCCAGTCATTTTAACGTGTGTCTCAATACCATGTCCACTTTTTCACAACACTTAACACATGCATCATACCATTGGACCATGTATACTTTTGCATTGCTTTGACACAATATGCATTCAATCACCACTTCCCCCAAATTTTACGAGTACTTCTCTCAGTCAGTGTTCGGCACCAGCAAAACTTTGTACAACTACAGCTGATTTTTCAGACGTTTAGATAATCTGTTCAAAACCGTACTTTCAGGTCAAAACCTTATGAAATTTAGAGCACTGTCAATTGAAACATGCTGCATTTTGACAAACTAAGGACACTATGCACTTGCAGTAACACAAATAATTATGATTTTAGCAGAAATTTCCTAATTTTGTTTTTGTTTCCTGCTTCGTTACCATCTACACCATCTATACAAATGAGGCCATGGAGTGTCTCTTTCCTTTTTGCAAGGCAACACTATGTAATCTGTGCAAAAACAGTGGGTATGGCAACACATATATTACAGCATAACATTTACATTTATTTATTTAGCAGAACCTTTTATCCAAAGCGACTTACAGTGAAGTACTGAATCTACAGGGACAGTCCCCCTGGAGCAAGTTGGGGGTCAAGCGCCTTGCTCAGGGGCACAATGGTGGCATCCCCTGGGATTGAATTCACAATCTTCCGGTGTTCCTACAGTAATAGGAGCCCAGATCCCTAACCTCTAGACCACCACCATCCCCTAGATCAGGGATCTCCAAGTCCGGTCCTGGAGAGCTACTGTCCAGTAGGTTTTCTATCCTACCTGGCTTCTGATGAGCCACAACTGTTCCTGGTATTAACGTGAGTATAGGTGTGACTCATCAGAAGTCAGGTAGGATAGAAAACTTATTGGACAGTAGCTCTCCAGGACTGGAGTTGGAGACCCCTGCCCTAGATCACCCCAAGCATTTTAGAATGGTTGAAGCTGGAAAGCTGAATGAAAACACACACCTGCCTGAAATTTCAGCTAAGAACCTATCTAGGAATTTGT
>JAODJU010000039.1:6789710-6802496 GCA_026776725.1 Gnathonemus echidnorhynchus
ATAAACCAAAAACCGTCATACACAATAATCAAACCAATAAGCAAACCAAAGACAATCCAAAATAATGAGCAGAGCTCTCGAAGGTCCTTTCTGTCCGGCTTTTCACGTTCGCCGGACGGAAGTGACGGCCGGTCTTGTGGGGAATCGTGGGCGGGGTCCGGATGGGGAGGCGGAGCAAGGGCTGAGCTGACTGGTCCTGGCCGTGGGCGGAGCCGAACAAACAGCGGCGCGTAACACTGAGAATGAACACATGGTAAATCCTAAATTTCCTTCAGGATTAATAAAGGAGAGTGAGTGATCATGTGAGGTCAGCTCCAAGATGAGCTGTGTCTGCTTTTTCTGCCTTCGCCTCCCTCCCTTTGAGGTGACTGAGGGCACACCTCCCGTAACTCATCCACTATCTGCTATCCGCTGCACCTCCCATGGGTGTGAGGTTGGGGAAACGGCTGCCAGTTCCTGGTCAATCTGGCCCATTACAGTGACCACCGCGGAAAATGCCGGCACCAGGGGGTCCTCCACAAGCCTCCAATACAGGCCTTGGAGGGACAAAATACTCTCTGCCTGAGACACATGGGGGCGGAGTGGCTTCACAAGGTGAAGATACAGCAGGTTGAGCAGCTACGCACAGCAGAGAAGCTGCAAGCTGGGTGGCTTCCCTGAGCTCGCAGTCGGGAGGCGGAGAGTCCGGCATCTCATCATCTGAAATGATCATCTAACGCCAGACAACTTTGCCCTTATTGGCTGAAGAGTTTAGTTACAAGTATCCCAGGAAGTTCTGATTCCAAATATCACGTAAAGCAGTGAGAACTGTTTTTTAGTTAATTTACCTGGTAAAACAAAGTTTAAATAAATTACATAAATGCTCTAACAGTACACATACGTTAGTTGTTTATTTATTGTTAGTTACTGTAATGTTGCGCTGCTTTATTTGTTTAATCGTCCAGTCTGTGAAGAAGGCATTCAAGTAAGAATTGCATTGTACTCTGTACATGACAATAAAAGCTTTGAATCCTTGAAATACATGTATTTGATCTTTTTCTTGGCAGCTATCTTTTTACACAAGGCCACTATAAACAATAGTTTATTTTTTTTTCCCACTGCTAACAGTGGAAAACAGTAAAAGAAGTAATGTGCTTGCAGGTGATATTTGTATAGATTTATCTACACCCTTCTGGCAGTGCGGCCATTGCAGTCAGGTCTTGCATGCTACGAGGAGTAGAAGTTGTCCGACTTGGCTGCAGTCAGTTTATACTCCACCACTGCAGCCGCCGGCAGATCGCACTCCACGTCACGTCAGCTGCAGACAGACCTAAGCCCAAGTCGAACACACCCATTGTCTGATGACTCATGGAGGAGTGGGTTGTCCATATAGCAATGGGCTACCAGAGAGATACACTCTGGGGGCAACCTCACTGTCTGAATGTGGTAGCATGACCTCAGAGAGATCCTCATACTGCTGCTGGGTTGTTTGTCAAGGGCGGTCATTCTATCATGACCAGCAGCACTAAGAAAATGGAAATAGAAGTTGTGGGTAAATAAAAGGGGTTTTACGAAACCGAGGTGTATAAAGCAGGAAAAAAAACATGATTGCCAGTAACCCAAACTGGGAAAGCTGAGAAAGGCAGCGCATGGGCAAACACTGGTGAGCAACACTGATAACCAATCTGGGAAGGACTGGACTAGGTAACACTTAAATACTTTAATACTAGGCTAACGAGGCAGTTGTGAGTGATTAACATGAGGGCAGGAACAACAGGTATAAGACAAATGAGCAATAGGCGTGGCAATAGCCGATGACAAAACATATTTTGTAAAGCCTGCATTGACTATGTGTCATTTATAGCATACATACACTGCAGGGGAGTTTGGGCCTGACCCTTGGATTAAAAAAAATAATAAACGATACACTGCTTTGTCAAACTTTTATTACAAGAAAAAGCACTAGACAGACCTGATATGTCTTCTTCAAAACCAGTAGTTTCAGCCTTTGTGGCTAAATAATTACTACAGGCTATGAAATATTGAAAACCAGTCATTTATATTTGTTTTAAGTATTTATAATATTTTCTTGTAATAAAAGTTTGACAAAGCAGTGTACCATTAAAAATATCATTTGGGATAACCTTTAGGTTAGCTGTTCAAACCCAGGTGTGAGGACTCTTCAGCCAATCAGGCTTCTAATGAGTAATATATTTAGGGAGGTGCAGCGAAAACCGGCAGACACAGCAGCCCTTTATAGATAAGATTGGTCATCCTTAGCTTGCATGTTAATTCAGTCACGTATTGAAACAAATACCTTGACAGTCATCAAATTTCAGCAAAGGCAGATCTGTTTTTGGCTACCGGGATCTTTCAGCGGGAGATCGGGGATAGGTCCGGCATATCACAGCTCACAATCTCACTCACTCATTCACTCCAGCCAGCTGAACAAAGTTGACAACCCTGCGTTTTACTTGAAAAGTAAAATGCACGGTTTTCAGCTGAAGGGGGTTGTCATTCCGTTTTCTGTTGTTACTCCGACAAATAGGCCTATATATCATGAATGAGAGAAACTTTGTCACGTTTTCTATCTTTTCGATATAATAAGACCGGCCATAACCAACTATATGTAGCCTAATAGCGATTAAAGCGATCAGTTCTTTTAGTTTTTATGTTAAAACGAGGCTTTTATTTTATTACCGGTGTTGGATTATCGAAGACAATCCTTAATCAATGAGCACTAATATATACATATGAATATTAAATTCCTTATGAAAAAGGATTGTTCTTCAAGCATATATTTTAAGTAACCTTAAGTATGTGCACGGACAATTCCGAATATTTACAATTTTATTTCATTTTCCAAAATCTGACGAATCTGCCAGCACCACACATCTGCAAGGATGTAAACATTAGTCCGGGAGCGCGCTTGTCACCAGTTTGTCACCACGTGAACATGACCCTGGAACGCTGGTACATTCGGAAATATTTGAAGTGCATCTCTTTCTCAATATGACACACTGGTCTGACACGTCGGCTATACTCCCCTTCATTGCGGGAGTTTATGCACATATACTAAGTGAACGATAACCGTCTCAGTCTGCACCGTTTTCTTTGAGGAAGAAGCCATAAACATATATACCAATTCTTCCTCTTCATTCAGCAGGTGATGCATACTGGGCGCAGACATATTTGTGTAGTAATTTTTTTTCTGTGGTTCTTTGTCGATGGGACTGTTTTCAGTCTACTGACATCTATCGGATTGGAGGTTTTAGTCAACACAGTCGACACAGGACGAACTCGGGGCTAAAGTGAAATCTGGGTCATTTTAAATATGGATGAAATGGTAGTATACAAACCACGTAGTAGGTCAATTGCGCCCCCCCTTGAATTAAAGTGGTCATCCTAACTGTACTGTACTTCGAGCCGAGGAACCGCCGAAGCCAGGCACGAACCCTTGTATTTAACCCGAATTTACCCGAATGGTAGTCTGTTTGTAAGTACGTGCTGCCAATAAATCGGATCTACGTTCTTAACCAGGGGCTGCCTGCAGTAGATTATGAATATATCATCAAATATGTAGATAAGGAGGTCAGTACAGTACAGTGTTGAAAATGAAATGCAGAATCCGCAGACGTACGTGGGGCGGAGATCCGTGTGTCTGATAGCTGGATGAGCCGAATTTTTTTTCTACCCTCTTCTCTTCCCACCTGGATTTTTACGGTCCGAGGTTCCAGTAATGCAGAACTGGACATAATCAAATAATATATGTCAATCAGGGTATATATATATATATCTCGGATATATCAGTTAAATGTAGACACGTACATTTTCTGTAACACGTGACGCTTCTGCGTCGACGTCCTTTCAGCTCCTATTTAACTTTCGCTTTCATTCATACAGAAGACGTCTCTCCTGAAACATAAGGAAATAACGACGGGAAATAATATAAAACATTCATGAGTAATTCGGTAAGCAGCGTCCGTAATGAATTATATGTTCAAGAAACAATTCTCGGCTGCTGAAACTTAAACTGTATAATTATATAACAAAGGACAGTAATTACTGACTGCACGCTGTTTTTCTACGCTTAAACTTAAACGCGATTAAAGTCTAAACAAAAATCCATTTTTAATATTTATAGTAGACCATACGGTATCTGATTAACGTGCAATGCATTACGACTTGATCGATAGTCTACCATGCATTAACTTACATGTCGTTTTAAACCTATTCCCTAATCAAATTGAAAAAGTCACAGCCATTTACGTCTTTTTGTTCCAAAACTTGTTCAAAACTTGTTCCAAAATGTTGGTTTCATGACTATTTGAAGAAACATAGGCTAAGCAAAGGCTCCCGGATAACATTGATACGTGATTTTAATGTTTCTTGTCAATGCGTTTGGTTTCGTTTTAGGTGCTTCAGACAATTCGGCCGTACTGTTGCGGAATCTGCAACTATTTGAGACCATTTATTTGCGCATTTTGCGGTAAGTGTGCCGCAGGCCACCATGGACTTTAGACCACTTTCCTGCTTGAACTCTATGTATATATGCATGTATGTTTACACCATTTTCAGGTCCCCACAAAGTTCTGTGAATGCAATCAAAAAAGTAAAAGTGCCAAAAGTCTCCTGTTTTGTTTGGTTATGTTTGGTTAAAGTTAGGGCTGGGTAGGGGTCAGGGATAGGGTCATCATGTTGTGATTAGAGTTTTCCCCATAGGAATGAATGGAGAGTCCCCAAAAAGATATAATTACAAACCTCTGTGTGTGTGTGTGAAAATCAGGGTTCAAATTACATAGTGGCTTTCAGGGGGTCCCCATACAAGTGTGCGACCACATGGTCAATAAAAGGATCACTGCAAAAAACATTCTACTATTATTACTGCAGGCAGTTAATACCGTAAGTAACTTTCCATATACTGTAGGCACAATAACAACAACTTAAGAATCACGCATGAAGTTTAATAACCTAATCAGAGCAAACAAAAAACAAAATGAGAAAGCAGAGGGACACAGGTAACATCTTTCTGCTTCTCATACACACCCTTTCGAGGGAGTTTGTGTCCTTTTCAGGGAACTGAAAATCGACCCCTTAGCTCCCCCATAATTCAAACCATGTATATCACGAATATGTACTGTGTCTGTGTGGTCATGTATATGTCCACAAAATATGATAAATACCCTTTATCTTCACCTTGATCTTGACATTTTTTCAATCTCCACAATAAGAAACTCAATTTTATAAAAATCTGTCAATACAATTAAAAAACCAAAAATGCCAAAATTTGTTAATTTTGTTTGGTTACCCAAGGTTAATGTTAGGGCTGGGTAGGGGTTAAGTTTGTCATAGGTGGGATTAGGGTTATGGAGAGTTCCTACAAAGATATAGATACCTAATCTGTTTGAGTGTGCATGTGTTTTGGCACCTGTGAGTGAAATAGGTGAAGGATTTGAATCAGCAAGTTTAACTGTCCTCACTACTTGCCTATGTATTTAAGGTTATACTTGATCATATTCTGCTGTAAATGCACATGTAGGCATCTCAGCAGGGCTGTCAGACACTGTGGCAGATTCAGGAGACCCAGCAGATCACAAGGGTCCTTGAATAAGTAGAACTGAATTTCTGGGTATGCCCCTGCATTATACTTAAAGTCTGCTAAAGGGTGTACATTTAGAGAAAAGTCAGTTTCTGACAAACGATCGAGGTGATTCCTTGCTATACATATGCTTATAAAATTCACTTGTTTAATGAGATTCTCCTCCATCCATATAAGTCTGACTGCTTATAAATTGTTAGCTCTTTACTACATCTGACTCATGATGGAAATATTTTACAGGCATTCGCCCGTTTTGGCGTCGCTCAGTATGTGGTGGCATCATCCTTTACTGTATATACCATCAACGACAGAAATGCATCTCTGGTAGTATCTATTACATTTTAAATTACTTCTCAGTTTTCACATATTCCATTTGAATTGATTCATTTTCAGTCTAATTCAACAAAAACATTCTCCTCCATCCTTACCAGTGTGAATGTTTAAATAAATTGTTGCTCTGTACTACTCAACTGTAGACTGACTCAAGATGGAAATATTTTGCAGGTATTCGCTGGGTGTGGCATCATTTATGTCGTACATACAATTACATCTGCAGAACACTCTTCTTCCCAGGTATGCTGTCTCGTGAACGTCAGGTTTGACATCTATCTAAAATGATTTATTTTCAGTTAAATCCAACAAAAAGTGTAGTGAACCTGCTTGTCAAACTAAATTTCAAATCTGACCATCATGTCACCATCCATCCATCTATCCATCCATCCATCCATCCACTTTCTTCCGCTTATCCGAGGTTGGGACGCGGGGGCAGCAGTCTCAGCAGGGACACCCAGACGTCCCTCTCCCCGGCCACTTCCTCCAGCTCCTCCGGGGGAATCCCGAGGCGTTCCCAGGCCAGCCGAGAGACCATCAAGTTCCATCATGATTATTATTAATAATATTCTTAATGTATGGCGTATTGTCCGAGGTGAAAAAACCCATCCTGTTCATGATAATTGTAACTCATTTTAGAATTTTCAAACTAAATTAATTTACAAAGTAAAGTAATATACTTTTTTTTTACTTTTTTTTTTTTTAGAATTCTGTTTCCCTTCCCCAGTAAAAGTCCACATACTGGTTGCTGGAGAAACTTTTCAGACCCATGAAACCTTCATGCAAAAGCTGAAGGTGTGGATAAAGCGCTGCAGTGCAGAGAAGTGCAACGTCATCCTGGTCTTCTGTCCTGTTGTTTCTCGGATTGGGACAGACATGGAGGCAGCCATGGCCAGAGTTACAGGTGAGGCAGGATTCAGTCTCAGCTGTATGTTACCTGGGATCTGACAAACAAGCAAAATAACTACAACTGACTGACAGTGTGTCGTCTGTCTCTTCAGAGAAGCAGCTTCAATTTAAAAGAAGCTGCATTTCAGAAGTTTCCCTGTGAAAGTTAATTCACGTATCTGCCAAGTCCTCAGTTTTTACAATGAACATGACAGTTACTTAAGGCTGTAAAATGATTCCAGTGACATTCTAGATATTGGGCTCTTCATTTTATTTTGAAAAACAGGATAAAGTCATTTGTAGGTAAAATAATATTACTGTTTTGTAAATAGCATTGACTAAAACACTGCTCAAATTTATGCAGTGTCTAATCTGATCCAAGCCTCTTACTAACACAGGTTAGATTGGACTCTGAATATGCGTTCTGTATCTGCTTAGTTCAGAGGACCTTGGCCTTCATAACATTCCCTTCCTCCCACTATAGACCACTTGTCCAGTACGACATTGTGGTGAGCCTAGAGCCTACACTACGAAGCACAGGGCATGATGGGATTGTAGTCCATCAGAGGGGCCACATTTAGAGAGATCAGTTAGCTTAACTGCATGTTTTTGTTTTGGGGGAGGAAACCCTAATGAACCTGCAGAGTCACAGAATGAGGGGCAGGAAACAAACTCTAGAGGTGTGAGGGTATGTTGGTACCACTGGTAACATTTTCGTACAGTAAATACTTTTAAAACACCCCCAGACACGTGTAAAACATCTAAATATACAATTTTATTGAAAGATTAGGAAAACCTGTTTCTTTATTTCTTTTCTTTCACAGAAGACAAACCTGTCATCCTGGTGTTCATGCACCACTGTCATGATCCCAGTCACATGACCAACATCACAGTGCAACCGACTGAGAGCAAAATAGTGCAAGTTGTGCACTGCGCCTTCCTTGAAAATAGAGGGCTGCTGGGATGCAAAGAAAACAATCAGGCAGTTGTCGCGGTGCGTTCAGAGCTGAAGAAATACAAGAGAACCGTGAAGAAATACTACAGGGAAACACAGATTAGCACTACTAAATAGGATGCACATAGTTTTTATCTATTATACACAGTTTATATTTGCCCAAGTCGTCCACTGCGCCTTTTTTGAAAATGAAGGGCTGTTGCAACGCTAAGAAAACAGGCAGGCAGACATATGATGAGGTCCATATGATACCAGCTAAGAAACAGAACCTTTACGGGGAAAAGATTTAAATCAGCAAAATCAGTTATTTGCAAGGAATGTGTGTGATTATTCAGCTTAGGAATTTAACTGTGTATTCAGTACGTTTTGCTTGAGAAATGCCCGCCATATATGCATATACTGTATACATACAGTATGCATATTATATAACTGGCCCTATAATAAAAAGATCTATGTAATTGTTAAAATTCTTTATTGTCATCTCACCATGTAAGGATCATGAACACAAACGTGTACCGTGCTCACTATGGCTATCATGAAATGTCGTTTCTTTGGGCTCATCGTGCAAATTGTAATGAGCTTAAAACTAAATTAAATAGATACAAGATACTTTATTTGTCACATACATAGTTATACAACTACAACATGCAGTGAAATGTACACTGAACAACTCTTAGACTGTGCAAATCAAAAACAGAATTAAGAATAAGTCAACAAGTTAAAAAAAAATCTTACAATAAACCAAAAATACAATAAACTAAAATATATAAATAATATAGAGAAATATAGAAGTTACAGAATATAGAATATAGAAAATAATCGAGTTAAACTGTACATGTGCATATGATGATAGAACTATGTATTTAAAGTGCAGTGTGCCTTGTCGCAGGTGCATAAGTATAAATATAAGCAGAGGTGGATGGATATGTAATTTTCAGATTTTATTATTAAAGTATATTGCACTGTTAACGGCATCCGCTAATCATTCACACCTCTGACAGTCATACATACAGTAAACAAATGGTAAGATATTTAGAATAAACAATTAGACAATATGTACATCCGTTTGCATGCATACATATTGCGACCATACAGATTTAAACAGTGCAGATTCACATATTATACAAGAAGCAGTAATGGCGAACACATGCTGTGTGTGCAGAATAGATATAAATGTAAGTAGCAGGAGACTGCTATATGCTTGTGCTTTCATGTCTTTCACTCACCCTTTACAGTCTGTTTGCACCTCTTGTTTATTGGCTTGTACTGATCTGAGTTGGGGCTTTTAGGATTCAGCAAACTTGGAGGGGCTACATCCTTGTAATGCTGCATTCGAAGACGGAATGCATCACCGCAGTGAGGCAAGGCTGTCCTATTTCAAGGCTCCTTTAAATGCAGTCTTTCAATGTGTCCTCCTTTCGCCAAGTCCCGTGATCCTTGATCCTTCGCAGCCCAGCATATCCCAGAATTCATTGTGCAGAGGTAAAGTGGGTGTGTCCTGCCTGGGCGATAGGAGCGGCGCTTCATGACTCAAGAGTAAGGGTGGGAACAGCTGGTGACGCATATAGGAAATTATCCGTAGGCCAGACCGTCCCATTATGGCAATGCTTTCTGTTTGACTTGCAAAGAACGCAGCCTACAAGTCAGCCTACAAAGGCTATGCCTTCATAGATCACATCCTTTGAAGGATGCAGCCCCTGAATCCGGACACAGCCAATATGTGTATGTAACCATTCTTGTGTTCTCATGTACCTGTTTCACATCATCTTCTATTGCTAAAGACCAGTTCCAATACTCAAAAACAGAAGTACAGAGGACAATAAAAATCCCCAGATGTTGTTCTTGACCTGTCAGACACATTGGGTGCATCCTTGCCAGACGAGACAAATACCACAATTCATTGAGCCTCAAGCTTGTTCTTGAGAGGCAAGGTAGCAAGACCAGTCTTGCCAGGACTACAAGTATGATCTTTGCAAGAGCTATATACAATCAAAACATAGGGAAACACCTAGTGGGTTTCAGCAACGCTTTGAACAATCTAGAGTACATTTCCCAGGCATATGCAGTGGATTGGATAGTCATGCCTGTTCCTTGAAGGTGAGCTGTGTGCATCTGTGCCACACCTGATGTAGCTGCATACAATTAGGATATTGATCTGTTCCTATTAAAAACATCTCGCAGTGCAGCGGCATGGTGAAGCTCTTTTTGCTTGGCTCTGTGTCTGGAAGGCAGCAGCCCAGCCAAATCATCTACCCATGTACAGTGGAAGGGGCATTGGTAATTTGTAGTGGTCCTCGGAGGGTAACTGGATGGTGTGGTTAGGTGCAGTTGGAAAGGTTGTGTCCTCTTATGTATTTTATGTACCTAACCCCTGCCAGTTGTAGCCCAGGCTCCTTGGATCATCGTGGTGGAAGGTATTCGATTTTTAAATTTTGATGCCATGTTCAGTTGTACAAAGCTGTTGATGTAACATCTAGGTGGGTATTAATTTTCATTTTACATTGCGAGTATTCCGGAATGTGCCGCTCATCTATCTGCGATTGGTATGTATTATTGCCCTGTGCGCTTAGCAGGTTATCTGGTGGTACATTTAGAGTTGCCTGTCAATGAGCAGTTCACCCTTTGTCGCTGTTGGATTTACTTCACCTCTGATCAGAGCCATTCGGATTTTCATTTACGGCATTTGGCAGACGCTCTTAGCCAGAGCGACTTACATAAGTGCTTAGGAGTCTCATCAGTGAATACATTCTGATACTGGCTAAGAATACTATCACTCTAAAAACCCTGTTGGCTAGTCATATTTTATATATATATATATATATATATATATATATACACACACACACACTGTGTGCATGTGCACGTGCAGCATTCACATTATATGTACTTTATGTATGTTCTCTTGTGCACACAAGGGATGTCCTCAGGATTTTTGCTGACATCCCCTTAAGGGTGTTTTTATAATGTCCACTATCGGATATTTACAGGACATTATTAACGTTCCCAACAGGTTCCATTTAAGTCCTGCCAGAACCTTCCAAAAAGGAGTTTAACAGGATGTTCAGCAATGTCAAAATGTAGTCCTTCATATGATGTTATTTTATGACATATAGGAGAACGTCTGGATTTGGTTCCACATGTGACATAAAAATCACTCCTGATTAACTGGATATCAATTCTTTTGTGCAAAAATTATAATACATATATGGTATGTTATATCATACATCTTGGATCATAGGCCTTTTATGGGAACTCAGGCTGCAGCAAATTGCTGGAATAAGAAACATCTTGTGTTTTAATTTTGTTAATTTTGTGTTTATCATATTGAGAAATTGTATCTGTCCTTGATAAATTTTGGAAAATGATAAAATGATCACAAGGCAATGTGAAGATCCTCAGCCCACTGGAGAAAAAAAGGTAAGATGCTCCACATGATGGATTTGATGTCATGGACTTTAATGATCGTCTGTTGATGAGCCTGGTGTCATATATATAATATGATTAATTATTCAATTAAAACCAGACTAGAGCTGCAATGGTTCAAATTTAATGTAAATTTATTTTTGTATCCAATAAATTAATGAATGAATGAACAAATAAAGAGCCATGTTTCTGGGGACTCGGCGAATCAGATCAATGCATGGTCACGGTCCTTTGAATCCTGACGTGGTAAACAAATCAGGTTTGAGGGAAGTGAATGTGTGTAGAGCTGATCATCGATAGTCAAATATTAATGTTATAAGCCTACATAACTTCAAGGTGAGTAACTTTACCTGACTCACTACAGCTGTATTCCATACAGAACAGTTACAGGATATCTTCTTTGAGCTCAGCTAAGGAAGGCTAGCTAACATTACATGACTGGGGTATATAATGGCTTTTTTCAATGAAGCCAACATCTAGCTATGACTGAGGAAATTATGTAAGGGCAATTCTACTATTTTTCCATATAGCATTCATCTACTCATTAATGACTGAGGTAATTGTACACGTATGTAATGGCGATTCCACTTTTTTCAGTAAGCTACCAAGACCCATCTGTGATTGGCCGCTATTTAATTTTATTATGATTTTCAATGTTACAGATTTCATCAGAACATTCTAACCACACTATATAGCCAGTGCATGGCTTTTAAGTAGCTCTCCACTATAAGCGGTTTCTACTGTACTCCAAATTAGCAGTGTGTGGACATGCTCTTTTCACCCTGGTATTTTTTCCCAAATTTGGGTCATGCAAAGCCTCCTATACCTGTGTGTTGTGTGTATCTCCAAGTTGAAATGTCATAGCGTACCTCTTGGAGTTATGTGTCAGTCCGTAATGCTATGCAAAATTTGCAGAATTTTTCCACAGAGAAGCTTTCATAAAGTCCTACAAGAGACTGCACGCCTAAATTATCAGGTTATTTACCAAGGTACTCAATGTAGACCTCATGCTGTTGAAGAGAAACTAAGTCACAAATGAATGGGTACAGTATTTTGTCATAGCCGCATTCTTTAACTGTTCTTGTGAGTTAGCTGAATCTAGTTAAGGGTTGATTCGTATTTTGCAAGTATATTGGGAATGGTCCAGCATACTGCACACATCTTTTTACGCTTCTACAAGTATTGTACTTGTCTGGGACATGAGCTGGTCGTGACCAGAGGTGGACATTTTAGGTCCAGAAAGTAAAAGGTAAGGTAAGTAAAAATCCAAACCAGTATTTTGTTTCAACCAACCAGTCGAGCATAAAAAGTCGCAGTTACAGACTACTCAGTTGGTTGGTTGAAACAAAATCCTGGTTTGGGTTTTTACTTTTTGGACCTGAAATGTCTGCCTCTGGTCGTGACATAGCCTTCTCTATAATGTCTTGCTTGCCTAGCAATTTCTGTAACATGTGCAATAGAGGCACACATGCAACTGATTTTCTACTGTAGGAATTTTAGCTCAGATAAATTTATATTCTCCACCAATACGTTTGAAATTAATTAAAGTTTAATTAATTATTATTTAATGCTGATTATTAACCAATTGTTATGCCGAATGGTCGGCTCCTTC
>JAODJU010000039.1:6843703-6854602 GCA_026776725.1 Gnathonemus echidnorhynchus
CCATCACAAAAAGGACAAATAGACTATAACCCTCCAGCAGTCCAAAGGGACATATAACATATGACATGTGCAATACACTCATACCTGCAATGTTTCCCATAACATAGTATTTAAATTATTATCACCACCTACTGTAGTGATATTTAACACATGCAGTAAGCCTATATGTACAGTATAATACAGTAACCAAGTTATTACTATTATATAGTAAATTACCTGGATCCGTTTATGTTGCATCCATGTCTGCTTCTGCCCATCGGACACTGTAGAAACTGCTAATTTATAATCCATACTTTATACTCCAATACCTTTATATATAATTTTCATCTTTATATTTAAAAGTGTGTGTGACTAGCTCTGTGGCTTATCCGTGACCTGAGAACTTAATTTCACTCCACGGCATGTGCGAACATGTGTGGAATGACAATGAAGTTCTTGAATCTTGAATCTTCTTTGGGTTTCAGGGCAAAGGTGACATACTGCAGAGACTGAATCCTGACTCACCTGTAACTCTGGCCATGGCTGCATTCATGTCTGTCCCAATCCGAGAAACAACAGGACAGAAGACCAGGATGACGTCACACTTCTCTGGACTGCAGTTTTGCTCTATCTGCAGCTTCAGCTTTTGTATGAAGGTTTCATGGGTCTGGAATGTTTCTCCAGCCACCAGCATGTGAACTTTAACTGTGAAAGAGAGATGGAATTTAAAGATGAGTTACAATTCACATGAACTGGAAGAATGCATGAAAGTTTTCTACATACAGTATTAACTCCTTTATCTGGTATTCATCCACAAAAGTGGTAGAATGCTCTCTAACTCAGACTACTGTATATCTGATGGAGAAATAAGAATTTAGTTCTGTAATATGATGGTTAAATTTGTAAGGCTTTAGTTGGAAAAGGTAGGAACATTGTACTTTTTGCTGATTTTGGCACAATGTGTGGCTCAGTGGGCTAAGCCTCTATGCCCATGATCAGAAGGTTTCTGGTTTGAGTCTGGCCTTAGCAAATCTGTGGGTCCTTAAGCAAGGCCTTTAACCCCCAGTTCCCTGTGTGCTACAACAGATGGCTGCCCTTCATGGCCAGCTTGCTATCACCAACAAAGAGCAACTTGTAAGGTGTAAAGAGAATTTCCCCACAGGGGTCAATGGAGTACCAAAAAAATAATAAATTGATTGAAAGTGAATGGTTTTGGAGGGTAGCTAGCAAACATTAGAAGCACTGGCCAGCTTACCTGAAGGGTATCCAAAAATCCATGAATAGATGACGTTTGGAATGAAAGTGAAAAGCAGTTGTTTCACATAATTATACCCTGTAAAATAATTTCCATCTTGAATCAATTGCAGTAGTGATGGAGGTCAAAGTGGTTACAATAGAATGTAAAGCAAGGGTATGTATAGAGGTGATTATGCTCCCGTTACTTGGATTTTCTATCTTTGTACACACTGTGCTCATGGCCACCTGCTCACTGGCTGGAGAGGTCAGTGTCTATATGCATGTAAAGTTCACTCAGACCCCCTTTACCTCCACAGAGATCAATGAAATGTCCCATTGCTGATACAATCCTCCACTGATCAGAATTGTTCTCCTCACCTACTGGCTTGGTTCTCTCCATGCTGTCAATAAAATTACCTTCATTAAATTTTTCTAGTTAATTTTTCAGTCACATTCAGTTAAGTTATTCTCCTGAAAGTTATTGTTAATATGTAAAATTTGTAATTTGTTATATTTTTTGTAGTGTTTTAATGTGCTGCATATGTTTAACTTGTGGTTCTTATATCTTGCATATGTGGTGGGTGATTCGCAGTTAGAAATGTTGTCACAATGTGGGAAGGACGGAGGCAAAGGCAGTTGTCGGGGAAAGACCAAGGGGCTTTATTAAAGCAAAACACAACGGGAGAGGCTAAAGGAAATGGGACACGAGGGGTCAAAACTAGGCAGGGAGAGCTATGGGGATACAGAGGGCGCAGGGCAAATGGAGGGGCGCATGCAGTCAGTAACATAACAATGACCGGACTGGGGAGCTCAGGACGAGGAGGCACTAATACACCACAGATGAGGGAGCAGATGAGAGGTACCTGGGGATCACCCACACGAGGGCTGAAATGAGAGGCAGGGTTAAACAAGGCACAGGGGAGGCTCCTCAGAGCCACACAACAGGGAACACAGGGGGAAAAGGCATGCGGGGCGTGACAAATGTTATGCATACACAGGTAAATTCCATGGCAGAATAATCATACGGTTTGCTTAGAAACGGAAAGGGTTTTCGATTAAACTGATTAATATCCTGAGTGTGTGCACACTGTTTGTGTTAATACTCGCTTCCTCTGCAGAAGGTCTGTTTCTGAACTTGTACCTCAGTAGTGCTGACTGCACTGTGTTGACCGCCTGCTCATTTTCCTGGCATTGCAGCAGCCCTTTAGTTTCATGGAAGGCACAGTGGACGACTTGCACTTTGCTGCTACTGGGGGGTTGCACTGCGATGTTGGTCATGTGACTGGGGAGGTGACAATGGTGCATGAACACCAGGATGACAGGTTTGTCTTCTGTGGAAAGGAGAAACCAGACAGGTTATTGTGGGCACTGATAGATGCTGTTGCTTCTTCTGTTGTTGCTCCTGATTTTGTACAACTTAAATAAGGTGAGAACAAAGAAAAGTTGTGAGGTTTGCTTCCTAGAGTAGGCTCTTGGCTCAACATATGATAGTATAGAATGAAAGTTATAAATTACAAGGTCCTTTGAAGCAAAAAAATTTACTGCACATATTCAGAATCCAGACTGACCTGTGTGTTTGTAAAAGACTTGGTAAGAAAGAAATAATGATGACTCAAATTCAACACTGTAAATACTGTAAGTGCAGTGTTGTAAAAGCACTGCACATTACAGACCAGTGGCAGACTTTTTTGGGTTAGTCACTACCACAGTAAAACACAATACAGCCGCATAGACCTGTGATTATTTTACACACAATATGAACAGTCAGGTTCTTATTGAACCTAAATTTAATTTCTTTGTCTGATTCTGTTACATAGTATGGAAAATTGTGTGACAGTCTTGTTATTTTAAAGTCAAATTTCTTTTTTATTGGTAATTTTTATCTACTAGATTACCTGCTAGTCAAAACAAAATGATCAGTGAAAAACCATAAATTTGAAAATGTGTCAGACTTGGTTTACAGCCTTCAGGGACTGTCAGATCCACTAGAAAAAGGCTTGAAAATATAGATTATTTATTGTAACAGGATTACTTCTGATAGTACTTCTGTTGTATTAAAATTGATGAGAGAGGGATATAGGGCTCTCGAAGGAACAAACAGGCACGCTTAGGTTCACTCAAAAACACTTTAATACAATGCAACTATTTAAACAGACAATGCAAACTATTATCACGAGCGGTGATAATTAATCCCCATTAGTCAATACAACGCATAAGCAGCTGCAAAACTATTCACACTCGGATGTGCCTTCATCACCCACCTTCACACACGGACTGGGGAGCCCCTTTCAGTCCTGGCAGGAGACCAACACGTGAGTCCCGAGAAAGTGCCGTGCAATGCGCTCTGTCCCACGGCTGAGCTCCAGTCAGTACTGGGATCTCCCCCTTCCTTTACTTATACTAAATTTAGTGTTGCATACGGGCAGGGGGTAAGCTGGCCAGGCTCACCCCTTTCCCCCAGGCAATATGTACTCCAATTCCCCCTTTTGTCCAAGTGATGCTGCTTGTGATAACATAGTACAATAGGTGTCCTTGCGCCAGGTGTCTTTGCGCAATGCCTCCCTGTTCCCCCCTAAAGGCAATATAGGGTGCTGTATACCGACCCTCCCCTGTCTCCCGAAACCAAGATAAGCATCCTACATGCCGATCTAATGGCCCAGATTAGCATCCTGGCTTCTTTTTATGAGCCCAAGTTATTTATGGCAAAATTAGTTTTTACAGGCAATCGGTAAATAAAGTGTTCGTGCAGTCTAGTAACATTCGGGGTGAATCATGGACAATTGATCTGAATTTCAGGATGATCAGTCCACACGCGATCAGAATTAATCCACAATTATAACTTCCCAGAATATTATAGTAAAAGGATTAATTCCATGCCACGTGGGTGACATAATCGTCCGTGAATTCATCCTAATACATCTGTGAAGAGAAGGACCACATAATACTTGTTTGTTGTAGCTTTGGATTTCATGGCAAAGGTGACATACAACAATGACTGAATCCTGGCTCACCTGTAACTCTGGCCATGGCTGCTTCCATGTCTGTCCCAATCCGAGAAACAACAGGACAGAAGACCAGGATGACGTTGCTGCTCTCTTCACTGCAGTCTCGCTCTATCCACAGGTTCAGCTTTTGTATGAAGGTTTCATGAGTACCAAAAGTTTCTCCGACAACCAGCACGTGGACTTTAACTGTGGAAGAGAAACTGAATTTAAAAATGAATTATAATTGTCATGAACAGGAAACATACAGTACATGAAAACTTTCTACGTATACTGTGTATCATTCATCCTGTGTATCATTCATCCACCTATGTGGTAGAACATTCTCCATCTGGACTACATTTGGTGGCCACACTATGGTAGAAAATATATTTAACCCGTAATTTTTTTAGTTAGTGTTTCCCGTCTTTGTACACATTGTGCTCATGGCCACCTGTCCACTGGCCAAAAAGGACAGTGTCTGTATGCATGTAGAGTTCACTCAGGCCCCAAGACAATGTTTACCTCCAGAGGGGCCAGTGGAATGTTCCATTACTGGTACAATCTCAAACCCATCAGTTTTGCTCTCCTCACCAGCTGGCTCATTGTACCCCCTGAGATGTTTGCTGTCATTGGTGATGTTTGGCCTGTTAGCATCCTGGGTAGCCATTGGCTGCTGCTCCACATCCAAGTCAGTGCAAAGGACCTTAACCTGTTGGACCTCAAGAGCAAGATCTTCACACGAGAGGATGAGACCAAGGTAAGAACATACATAATAATCTGACGGTGTTGCAGGGTTTATTTGTGCTGTGCCTGATTCTGCTGAAACAGTCCCTAATGTGTACATAATTCTTGCTGAAGAACCTTCTGCTTCATTTCATAAATAAAATTTCAGTCGTTCCAAATATAACTGTTACTTATATGACCACAAACAAGTTTGCAGAATTGAGATTTTTACTCCAGCTGTTTCAACTCTTGCCTCTGGAGTTTATTACATTATCAAAATAAAACGCTGCATTTCCTCCACACTACAACACCCCTTTCCACAACTAACATGTTTTTTTACAGTTAGCAGATATGCTTCTTATAAAGCAACTACTTATTTAGACCATGACGTTTGACGAGATGGAGGAGAATCTGGTAAAATAGCAAGTTTTCCAAAGATAAATGTATCGGGCGTTACACTAGATCCAAAGACAAGTGACCCCTAGTGGTCACCACACGGCTACAACTACAATCACAAAATGCTGTATTTCCACCTGCAGCATTGCACTCCACTGCTAAAATGCATTTCTGGATCAGTAGTTATAATCCCATCTTTGTACACATTGTGTCTATAGCCACTCAGGTCCCAAGACACCCTTTACCTCCAGAGGGGGCAGTGGAATGTTCCTTTGGTGGTTCAGTCATCTCTTGATGAGATTCACTTTCCTCACTAGCTGGCCCAGTGCCCTCCCTGTTAAGCTCGCTGTCATTGGTGATCTTTGGCATATTGACATCCTCGGTAACCATAAGCTGCTGCTCCATGTCTGACTGGGTGCAAAGGACCTTGAACTGTGGGACCTCAGGAGCAAGATAATCACAGGAGAGAAAGATGCCACAGTAAGTACACACATGCTAACTTCTCTGTGTTGAAGGTTTCGTTTCAGTTTTGCCCTACTTTTATATAGCCCTCCTACAGCAGCCTTTGGGGTATCTAATTTTGCATGCCATTCTACTGTCCATGGGGGGTTCACCCTCCAGAATGAAAATTCCACAGTAGGATTAAAGTATTACTGTAAAACTGCCTAACCCTAACCTATATACTCTCCCCACCTCTCCAAAACATTTTTACTAATTTTAAAGTTCAACTTTGTGTGCCTTGTCTTAATGTAATAAGGTTCACTGGATCTGCACCTGTTCTTTCCTGTGCCACATCTGACTGGGACTGAGTGATACAATTAAATTCCGGAATGATAAATTTTGCCAAACAGAAATACCGCAGTCAAATGAAAATATTACTGTAATACTGCCCAAGCCTACCCTACACACTTTCCCCTTCTATCAAAAAAATTCATATTAAGCCCAATGTGGTGATCTGTCTCTACCGTGTCCATCATGTCCCCTCTTGGCCAGCAGATGTCGCTGGCCATCCTGTCTTCCTCCCTATTCTCAGCCCTAATCTGCTCGTTAAGTGGTTCATTACTTGCACCTCTTCCTTATTCAGCCTCATCATCTATGTATATAAGAACCTACCCTTGCCCTGGTCCTCAGGTCAGTCATTGTTAGTGTTGCGCTTGTGTACATGCTTGTGGTGTGTTAGTGTTGTCTGTGTTTTAGACCCCAGTTAATGTTGTACATATCGCAATGTTTCCCTAAGCGTTATTCCTAGCCTGGTATCCTTCCTGCCCCACCTACCTTTGGTTTTGTCCCCGTGGTCCATTTGGTTTTGTATGTAGTTTGTCTTTAATTTATAAATAAAGCCCTTTGGTCTTTAAGCCTCCGCATGGATCATCACTCAGTCCCTTCTCTCTGATGTGATGCCCAATTTCAATTACATTCCCTTACAATACATTTTGCAGAATTCCCCACAATACGTTTCGCCGACCGGCTACTGGTAATTTGCCGAGCAGGGAGATTGATGATAAACAAACATCCACCCATCCATCCATTATCTATACCGCTTTATCCATCTGGGTCGCGGGGAAGCTGGAGCCGATGAACAAACAATATCCACTTTATTGTGGAATATTCAAAAAATCATCTTGCGCCCCACAGTTTGAGAACCATTGTCCTGTACAATGATCCTGGGAAATTTGAAAAAGATACTTGCAGATTTCTGAACACTGAGTTCACAAGATGGCTGCTGCTCCCTTTCTACTCTCTGCTGCCACCTAGAGCTGCTCAGGTGTAGGTTTCAAGGTGTACAGTGTACTTAAATGTATTTTGCTTTTAAAAACAAAATGATGAGACCCATCTTTGAACTGGATAATTATGTACACCTGTCAGAAGATCATTAAGGTCTTCATTACTATGAGAATATCAGGATTATAAGGAGCTACCACTGAAAAAAAACATTGTCTGCACTTCAAGAAGACAATGTCTGTAGTTCGGAAGCTGACCTTCACATTGATAAAATTGCATTGTTGTCACATATTTCATCCAACAGCCATCTATGACATCTTCAACAAGAGATACCAAAGGAAGAATGAGGGCAAAGCAGGAATCTCAATGAACTGGATGCCAGCCCGTTACAGGGGACACTGACGTGCATATTTTGGTTGCAAACTAAAAGAAATATACAGCCCTCAGCAGACTCTTATTAAAATACCTTGAATACACAGAACTTTTACCAAATAAGTATAGTTTATCACAACACAGCAAGGACACAGTAGCAAGAAAAATGCTTATCATTGTATTATCTTGGTATGATTGTACTGGATTGTACTTTCAGTGTTATTCTATTTTGTACATGGTACATTTATGGTATGATGACGTACATAAGACATATGTTTCTAGTATTTAATTTTATAGTATGATACTTTGTTATGATACAAAAGTATTGTGCCATGTCACACGGTTTTTTTTCCAACCTGTATTGGTACTATGGTATTTAGTACTCATAGAATTGCCAAGAAGCACATATAATATAGTTCCCTTACAAAAAAGTAACTGCATTGTAAGCACTGGACTGCGATCATTTCAGCTGTACTGGATTTCGTTCATGACATCTGGGAATTTCACCTACGAAATTCAGTTTTTCCGTATTTATGATTTATGAAAATCAGTATTTATGATGTTGCATTTTATTCTTGCCATTTCAAATAACGACAATTTATAATGTGAACAAAACACGTATTTTAATAATAATTAAATTAAAAATTATTTTAAAAAATTATTATTATTTTTGAAACACTTACATTGGTAAGCGGTTAATTGGTTTGATGCATGTGGCTATTAAACTGTTATCGTGTTTTCTTCACTGAGCCAAAACAGATACATTTCATTCATGGTATATTTAATGCAATTATGATGCCTAATTTCAGTGCCGGTGTTCTGTCATAAAATCCTACCTATCGAGACATGCTATCGAGCCTTTCTGCGCATGTGCAGTTCCACCGTCTTGGGATTAGGGTTAGGTTTTAGGTGTTAGACCGGGTTAGGGTTAAGGTAAGGGTTTTAGGGGTTTTTGGGGGTTTAGGGTTAGGGTAAGAGTTAGGGTTAGGGCTATCGATTAGCACTACGGTAGCATTTTTCGACAAGGCAGCATAAATCGACAGAACACCGCATCATTACAATACTATGGGAAATATCACGTAAAATACTGTGGTGAGTGTTGTGGAGAGTATCTGCTGTGTGATTGTTAATGGGTTGCACCTGGAGGGGGGGAGAGATGTATTTTTAAACGGGGTTGGAATAGAGTAAGGGAGGTTTTTCTTTTTTGGGTTGGTTTGGTGGAGAAAGGACCGATGTGGTTCGGGAGGAAGGGGAATCCCTTGGCTGTCCGCGGTTAATGTTGGGGGAAATGTGGTGGGTCCGTCGCTGATATTAGATCGGCCGCGGGCGAAGATAAATAGGTAAGAGTGAGGTGGGGGGGTGAGTGTGTAGGGAAGCTAGTTATGCGTGGGCGATAGGGAGCCGTTTTCTGTCTTTAGTATGAATGTGTACGGTTGTGTGTCGATGACCCTCTTTTTAGCCGGGGTTCGTAGTAGGGTTTGTTGAGGGCGGGGAAGGAGACTGATTGGGGGTGATTTGGGTGATATACAGAGTGCAGTGCTTTTTCCCTCACTAGATTTGTTTATTTATAATTATGGATTTTGTTGGGCGTGATCTGATGTTGTGGAGTCAACACGTGTGATGTATTGCCCCCTATTGTCCGGTGTTGCCCTCTGGAAAGGATTGTGATCTCCGGCTATTAAATAAATTAAATAAAGTAATACTCTATTTATACCCTTGGCTTCGGTGTCTGGACCTCCCCAGATAATTTATAAAAAAAGGTGGTGGCAGCGGTTACCAGTGAACCTGTTTAAGTTGTAGCGGACATAGGAGTTTTAGTTCGCTACACTTATTACAATACCTTTGAAAATAAGTATATATTACCATAATGTAACAAATTTAAAAACGTGTTATTACCAAGGTAGGCCTACAATACAAAAAGCGTAATGGATTACCAATGTATTCTAACTTAAGAAGTATTGTAATATGTAGTACAGGTGATATTATGGTTTAAACGTGGCCAGATAATGGTTTTACCATAGTGGTACTACTGTAACAATGCTATGACTTTGATGATAATATCATAGTACGTTTCTGTATGAGAAATCGGATATCACTCTTCCACCCCCTGCTGACCATAACTGCTAGTGTTGTGTTTGTCTACGTGTTCGTAAATCCAGTCTTTTTATAATGTTACATATGCAAAGCACAAGCAGGCATTGAAAATGGACGGCTAGTTGGACTTATGGTTATGATATGCCCGTACAAACAGACAACATATCATGTACCGCGACAGACTTACCACTTACGTGCGCAGCTTCTGCAGAAAAGAACTTGATATGTTTAAACGGGATCTGCGTATTCACCAGTTAAACTGAAAGTGAAAGCAGGGTTATACGTTTTTATAAGTTCTTAAAATTGTCGTGACAAAATAAATTAGTTTTTGAACATATTGTAGATGGTTGCGTGTTTTCTGTGATATTATTACCCAGTTTCAAAGGATGTCTATACAGCTAGTTTGGGAGAAGTAGATTAAGTCGTCTTTTCATACAATTTATCATATACTATTTATTGTACACTGTTATCACATGATTTATTACTATTAAACCGTGCATTGTACTTTTAATTTATTGGCATTTAAGTTTTTTAACGATTGTTGATTAACGATTAAGCAATTGTGTTTTACGGTCATTTCTTAAGTCTGCACTTTTAATTTGCAACATCGTAATAATGTTTTTGAATAGGCATAAGGCATTTATGACGGGAGCTGCTTACCGGAATGTTCACTATTATTTGCCTTTTCTCTCGACGCAATGTTTCCTTATGCTTCAAACCAGATTTCGCTGTATAACCGAAAGTGAAATTCAAACGGTAGATGAAAGGTCTTTAATGTACTCAAGTCACGTGTCGGGCGCCGGTTAGCCCATAGCTACTTTCATTTAATATGACAGAGAAATATATCCGATTGTAAGATGTTATTTGATTATGCTAAGTTGAAAGTCACATATGAAGAAAAGATGGTAGCTAGAAGACTAACAGAACAAAAAACTCCGGGGCGTGACTACGGGTGTGCAGAGGGTGGGCAACGGATCGATAACTGCCCACCAGGGGATCCCCCAAGACCTCCCAACAATTCGAACACTGGTGCCCACCCAGCATACCCGAGGTAACCCGAGGATCCATGGCCATTGGCTTTGTGTTATCTGGACATCAGATACATTTCCAGTTCCAGAGAAATCTTTCCCTAAAGAGAATAATGATTATACTGTAGGCCTGTAGCATTGACTTCAATTGTAATAAAATGTTTTGAGAAATACATGGTATCTTTGTTAAAAGCAGAGGTGATAGATGATTTAGACCTTTGGTAGTTTGCTTACCGATAAGGGAGAAGGGTAACACTTTATAATACTGTTCCGTAGTTAACAGGTACAGTAAATATGCAGGAAGTAAGCAGCAACAAAGGAGTAGTGCTTCATTAACACCTAAATTGGTACTATTCACTACTAAG
>JAODJU010000039.1:6895251-6918347 GCA_026776725.1 Gnathonemus echidnorhynchus
TAGTTCAGGATGATACCTTTTAAATTCCTCTATTGTGTCCTTATTTAAGTCCAACAGACATCCATCATGCTTCTACACTTCCCCGTGTTTTAATAAGGGGTTTTAAAACTGGGGCCTACAGACACTGACCCAGACCCAGGTGATGATGTCTTACACCCTGGCTTGTTTTGACTGGTTGAATTGTTGCTTCATCTGCCTCTGCTGTTGGTGACTGAGGCCCTGACCCCTCAGGGCACCATCTGGGGGTATAAAAGGGGTAAGTTTGTTGAGCTCCTGGCCCAGCGTGTGATATGCTGCCTTTCATTTACCTTGGAAATCGGAGTTGGGAATGATGTCACGCCCAATTGACCTGTACAACCAAAAAACAGTATAAGCTAGAAAATCAAGATGGACGCCACCCGGAAAAAACTTTGACATATTTGCTCTTTTGGAGTGCAAAGAACTACAGAGAATATATGAGGTGCAGCTCAAAAACATAGAAGAAAGGAGGTGCAGAAGGTGTTTGTTTTATTTTAGTGTATTTCACTGTGTAAAAAGTAACATCTTAACTATGAATCAACTGACTAGTGGCTCAAATGGAAAGAGCCACTAAATGGGATATGTATAATGTAAATTTAAAAAAAAATATTCATGCCAATAAGTACTTAAGATTTCTGTCATATACAAACACAGAAATGAATGACCATCTAGGCACATCTTGCCAGAACAACCTGGACTTTATGTGTAGAATGAAAACAAAGAATCGCAAGGGGTCAACACAGGACGCACAGAGCTGAAGGCAAGGAGGAACAAGGGCTGGCCTAAACACTGGGAAAGATAATGGGACAGCACTAAATACAAACATGAATTATGGGGAATGCAAATAGGGACTGACACATAGGCAGATACTTAAATTCACAGGGAGGTAGGCAATTCATTAGCAGGTGCAGGTCATTAACAATATGTCACACAGGAAACACAGGATACAAAACAGGTACAGGTACAGTACTTAGGAAACCTAGGGGAAAGTTAACAGGATGGTCTGCAGAGACCTCTGCTGGCCAAATGGGAGCATAACAGCAATAGATCATAACAATTTCAAATAAGATAAGAAAACTGTACTCATCCCAAGCAAACTTTGTCTAGCCAGAGCTAATGAAATGAATTTCAAATAGAAATAGAAATAATACAGTGATAGTATACAGGACTGTCAGATATTCTTTGCTTAAATACAGTTTTTCTCTGACTTAGGAAACTGATATCTGCTGTGCTGTGGTCGACACAGTATATCCTCCTGAAGACTGGAACAGAGTGGGAGGTCATGAACATAGATGATCTCACTTTTTCACACCATTTTCGAGTCACTAAGCTACAGTTCGAATATCTCGCGATGACGTTGCAGGAGAGTGACATAAAAATGAAACTGGAAATGCACGTTTCCCTTCCGTTTACTTGTTGTCATAGTCCCTCCCCTAGAAATACCTGTTCACCAGTCTCCCCTCTCCTGCCAGAAGAAGCAGGCTTCTATTACAAGCCACGCCCCTCCCAGCTGTGATAGATTCAGATTGATTAGGAGCACTACTTCAGTGTGCCTTACCCTGCTGTTTGGTGTGCAATGCTCTTGGTTTTGGAGAGTTTGAATGATTCCTGTATGATTATCTGTTTCCTTGTTTCTTGATTCCCTTGTAATCCAAGACTCTGAGTTAGCCTGAGCCCCTGATCTCTTTTTGTGCCTCACCTGACCTGTGCATATTTTACCGACCTTTCCTGTTTTTGCCTGTGCTGGCTTTGGACCTTGATTGCCTGACCCTGAGTTTGCCTGCCATTAAAACCTTTTGATTCATTTATTCTGGGTCTACATTTGAGTCCTTGTTTATTCCTATCATCACATTCGTATTGTCACCTCTTACTTTCTGGCATGCATCTACGAGACCGACAACCCCAACAGACCCAACCAATACAATACCTATCACTCAGGCATAACGTGATTGCAGCACAATCGAGAAACGCTAACTCTGTGCATCACCGTGGAACAACGCTAACTCAATGCATCACTGAAAACCCTGTTTGTGGACATAACAATGGTGCTACTGGAAAATACTCCCATATGAAAATCAGCAAGAAGCTGATGTTCTGCATAACTGCTGAAGGCTTTATCTTTCTTAGCCAACCTACATGTCAAGTCATTCTGTCAGATCCCGTCGGCTTAACCAGACCCAATTTTAAAATCCCTTATAAAAACACAGGGAAATGTAGACGCTGCAGTTGTTGAGATTTTAGTGGCCCAACAGAGTGAAAGCTTTCAGAAACTATGCAGAGCATCCGCTTCTTATTCATTTTCATATGCCAGTGGCAAGATGTTTTCATATGTCTGTGTATGGGTGCACCATTGTGAGGCAGGCTAACCCTAACTCACACTTACTGTGAATGGTTTATTTATCACTGATTTCGTGCAGAATATTTATTTTTTGGTTCTGAGGAATATATGTTCTGATGATCCGTGTCGAGCGAGCAAGCAGGAAGCAAGCAGGGAATCACAAGTCGGGCAGACTGAGATCCAGAATACGGGGTTTTTAAGGGGGAAAACACAAACTACAAGGACCACACGGTACAAACATCAATGACATATCTGATGATACAGACTCAGGCGTGAACTTAAATATACAGGATAAATCAAACTGACAGAAAACAGCTGGTCACAATCGGGGTAGCACACGTGGTTAATGAGAGGGTCGTACGAGCAGGTCATGACATATGTTTTGTGACAGGTGGTGCTCACTGACTGACAATATTATAGAGAATGAATTTGTCCTCCCTGATATGGCTTTTGACCAATTTTTCAAAAAAAAATATTTGGTGACACTTTATTTGAAGAGGCAGAAATAACTTAGTGACTCATTTACTACTCAAGTACAAATCATAAACAGAATAGGCCACAGTAACTGGGCAGCAATTGCACTTTACTGAACACACCCTTTAGCCAACTTCAGCCAGCAAATAAGAATCTGCAAATCACAAGCCAGACAAATCAGAAGTTGTGAATCAGTAGCCAACTTCAGCATCATAGTCCATCATAGTCAGAAGGTCCTCTATGTAATAGTATTTGACTGCGTACACTGAAACTTACAAAGGACATTTTGGTTTTATCAACAGGATTCTGAATAAAGTGTGCTGTGGTCTCTCATTCGGTTTATCATATAGTTTTCTTAAGCTTATTTTAGACAGATGCATGTTACAAGTCAGTCATCTTAAAATTAAAATGTATTCTCTGAAATGTGTAGGACTTCATCTCCAAACGCCATGATGCTTGTTTGTAATTGCTCTCCCTCTGAATCAAAGAGTAAGCTGATTTTCAGCCTACGCCAGCTTTTAATTACTCTCAGCCACTCAGATAGCACTTTTGTCCAAATAAATTAGAATTAATTCCCATTTATTTAGCGGCTCAGAAACTCTACGGCAGGGCAGCCCCTGGGAACTAAATTAATTAATTTGTCATTATTCCTCAAACTTGGTCTTGGTCTTACCTTAAACTCTCAGGTACTGAGTTTGCTTCCAAGTGAGCACTTAGTTAATTAACCTTGAACAACCTGTACACAGAACAAATCCCACTATTCATTTAAAGTTAGCTGACCCCATCAACTGGTGCCTGTTTAGAAATGAATTACAAAGTTTAATTAGAAGGATGTTTTAACCTAAAACTGAGAGTATTTACACAAATACTGTAGATGAACATTATCAGTTTTTTCCGCAGAGCTGATATTGTACAAAGGTTATGTGAAGCACAGACAGAGACCATGTGACACCAGAAAGCCAGACCATAATCACAATCACGAGTATGACAGGTAAATGGCTACATGTGAAAAAAGAAATCTAGATTATGAACTGTATTGCTGCTTTTTAAAGACAATTTGCATAATTTCTGTTACATCCTGGGTTGGAAAGTCATTTTATTCAATCTGCTATTGTCAGCAGTCCAAATAAGTGCATCAACGGATATATGTAAAGTAGCATATATTTGAATAGTTCAATCATTCATTCATCCATCCATCTAACCATCCTTTCTCTGCCGCTCCTCCAGGGTCGGGTCGTGGGCATGGCAGTCTACGCAGAGATGTCCAGACCTCCCTCTCACCAGCCACCTCCTCCAGCTCCTCTGAATCCCAAGGCGTTCCCAGGCCAGCCCAGAGATGTAATCTCTCCAGCGTGTACTGGGTCTGCCCCGGGGCCTCCTCCCAGTTGGACTTGCCAGGAAGCATCCTAGATAGATGCCCAAACCACCGCAACTGACTCCCATGTCGGGCACAATGCAGATCGGGTGGGAGTTGAGGACAGGGGCCTCCACATACTGATCGTCGGCCGCCAAAACTGTTTGAATAGTATAAATTAAAATGCCAGTGATCCATTCTGCATATGGGAAGCAAAACATAGACCTACTCCAACCAACCAACTTATTTTAAGCTCGTTGAGGTACGGTATACCCACCAGGACCAGAGAAGCCAATCAGGAGACTCCAGAGAATCCCCGGAGGGCCTCATAGCGGTTGTGCTGATCAAAAAAATAATTAAAACTGAGCCAGCAAGAAACAAAATAATTTTACAACTCACTCACAAACACACACACACACACACACAATAGACCACAACTGACACATGCAAACACACAGCATGCCTGTCACTGTGATCGCTCATCATTTAGAACTGATTGAGCGCAGTGCGCAGTTGCCACAATAATCACTTTCTGTTGCGAGTTTCTCAAACGATGGAAATTAAAAAGAGGCCAGACGAGGCTGAGGAAGTCAGACTGATTTAACAGTTCAATATGCTACTTATTTTCTGCCTGAAATGTCAGTAATAATGTTATTGGGATAATATGAACTGTGGCATCATTTATAAAAGTTTGTTCCCAGAACAAAGACAAAATGGGGTGGAATTGGGTGTGAAACTCTGGGGCGGAAAATGAGTCCCACTCTGGGCCTGATCCCCACTGTGATGTACCTGACATAACAGAAGGATTTAGCTACATATTAAACCCATTGTATATTTAAATCTATATATTGTCCTACTTAATGGCAACATTTTTCCTCTAATCATGTTTTTAGCAGCAGATTAACTGAAAATTAATAAAAGCAATAGCCCCCAAATTTATCCTCTGTCAGATGACAAAAATGTAAACATTTCCATGAAATTTTGACATATGAGAAAATTAACTCATGTGGTATGTAATGAATTATATCTTTCAAGGTAAATTATGTCAATTTGCAAATGATCTATCTTGTGTTTTGTATTATAACTGTCACAATACGGGTGGCTCCATAATCTAATTAAAAATATAGGCTACAGTACATTCATCGGCCATTTTATTAGGTACACCTGCTTGCTAACGCAAGCAACCTGTTAATGAAAGAGGCCAGGGGAGGGTGGCCAGATTCTTTAAGGCTGACGAGCAGGCCATCAGAGCGAAAATAACAGCTCGATGCAACCGTGGTGCAGGAGACAAACGTGGGACCTACACGGCATTCACTAGCGTTCATTGTTCATCTAATGACCTCCTAGCTCGCGATGTAATCGGCGCTGTTGTGCAAGGGTGAAACGCATAGCAAACCAACTGCATGACAAAACCGAAATTACTACGGAGTTGTATTTTAATTAACATCTCCCATATCTGTCGGCACCGGAGCAGAGCTCTTGTTTTTGGGCTGTATCATGACAGCTGTTCCTTACTGGCCGATGGCGCGGAGCCGCCCCCTATGGAGTAATGAATGAGACGGATCTCCCATTTGCTAATACGGAATAGAGGGCGTTACGACAATGAAGTCATCTCGCCGCGGGGATGGTAATATGGTGAATTCGAGTGGGTCTGTCTTATCATCCTTTTAAAGTACAGCTGATAAGGATTTTCCAGCAATCGCGTCCGTGTGGTCCCTGCAAACCCGATGCGAATAATGTTTAGCAAAAACAATTTGGAGGACAAAATAGCCAAATACAATACCGACGAGACGAAAGGGAGCAAAAAACCTATCTGAAAGCGAGGAAGAGGTATGGGTAGACATGTTACGGTGCAGCATTTGACATTAATTCACAACAATTTAAGTTTTTTGAGCATTGCGAGATTGCGCGTGCGACGGAAATATTGTTGTGCAATAAATTGTATCTGTTTCGATAACGTTGTAAAGCGTTTATTTGAGTAGATTGCCGACAATGATGGTGGCTCTACAACCGTATCACACCACTACTGTGTTTCTGCCCTGATAAAAAGATAACGGGCATATCTGAGTTCGGACTGTATTTAGTGTTTTTGTTAATTTAGCATAAATTGTGCACAAATGTTTGTTGGTGCAACAAGTGTTCCACGGTGCCATGCACAAATGTCTCCGATGTTATAGTGCTTCTCTATTTTAACATCGTGTCCAGCCCCCAGCAAGTACTGATACAATATACTGTTGTGACAATAGGGTAACGTCCTCCAAAATCTGGCAACCAAGACGGACAATATGCATATTACACACCCAAATACGTGGTGAAACGAATCCGAAATAGTTTCATGTTGTCTTCTGCGTTTTTATTTATTTGTTTTTTATATATATATATATATATATTGTGCCAGCTTTTTCCGCACTAATCAACATTAACGTTCGCAGAACTGACAGCGCAGTAGAATAATTGCTTGGCAAATAATGAGAATGTGTGAAGAATAGCGTTATTATTTGTACTGCTGATTTGAAGTTTGATTGTGCGGCGTGGGATTTATTGTCTTCACTGTTGTTGATGTATGGATTGGTTCAAGGCTTTGACAAAACGCGAGTTGAGTCTGTACCTTAAGAGCCTGTTCCTTCGTGTGACCACTTGTTTGCTCCCGTATTCGTGCGTAAGGTGTAATTTAGATGGATCTTAAGTCAAAGAATGCGTCAGCTCCTAAGGCCTCCCGGAAGAGGAAGGGTTCAAGGGCAAACCCCAAAGGGAATGGACAAGGTACTGTTATCTTTGCAGTTTAGTGATGAAAGCCATCAGTCTGTGGCCAGAGTGTGCAGATTCAAATCCTGGGAGCATAAAAACATCCCCCTAACTTATTTTGCTTCACTGACTCAGGGACTGTTCTGTATAAATTGTTAAAGTTTTTAATTTGTCAAAGAAATAAATAACATTTCATTAAGCTCCCAAACTATGTGTTCTTATACAACAAAGGCAATTAAGCTGTTTCCATCATTATTCCTTAGAATTTGTTGTTTTAATGCAATAATAGATGAAAGGAAATATATTTAGTGTTAAAGTTTAATCGTGCATTTCAGACTCCAGCAGCAATGTGGACAAGAGGTGTAAATCAAAAGTAGAGAGTGCATCGAAGGTAAGGAAACGTTTGGCATTTCTAACACTTTTTAAATGTCTGCTTGAGCTGCCATGTTAGAGAAAACGTCTAAAATTAAATAACGCATGTAGTGTACAAATTAGTCATTTTAACTTGCAGTATATAACAATACTGTGTACACCCCTGTGCAATATCTTTAAAATGGTAAATTATTCTAAATTATAGAATTTTTTTATTTTTTATACTCTTAAGTTGAAGTACATGGTATTTGATCTTATGTCTGTTTTAAAACAAACATGTTAGACTGCACTGAAAATAAGGGCTCTAAAGTAGAAACCAAATGCAACAAAAGTCAATACATCTGGGACCACTGCACCAAAAGTGATTGCACATGTAATTCCTAATAAAGCCAAATTGCATGGACAAGGATATAAAATAAAAATAACAAAAAGAGAATTTACCCATGGGGATTAATAAAGTATCACCATTCTGTTATAGCATGTGAACACTACGGCTTTCAAAGCACAGCTTACCCAGGGTTGGTCTGGGTTGTTCCTAATGCAATATGTCTCCACATGGTAAGGAATTGCATGACCAATCAAGAACCAGATTGTAAGATTTCATAGAGATGGGAGACGGTACAAGATCGTCAGCAAGTTACTGAACATTAACCAAAATACAGTGGCGGCAGTGGTTAGGGGGAGACATCCTACCAACAACAGAAGGCGTAGTGGTCGTCCTTGAAAAATGACACTGTGCACAATTTGCTATTTACAGAAACTTGTAATGAAACAAAGACGATGCAAAGGACATTGCATGAAGTCAACCTCTATGGATGGCGTCCAAGAAGAAACCATTAATCATGAAAAGGCACAGAACTGTAAGGTTACATTTTACTAGTAAATATAAAGAGAATTTTGGGGGCAGCGCATGGCTCAGTGGGCCGTGCCTGTGATCAGAAGGTTGTCGGTTTGAGCCCGACCTCGGCACATCTGTGGCCCCTCGAGCGAGGCCCTTAACCCCCAGCTCCCTCATCACCACAACAGGTGGCTGCCCTTAGCGGCCAGCCTAATCTCACCATCAGAAAGCAAGATGGGGGAGGCATAAAGAGACAATCTCCATGAGGATCAATAAGAGTATTTATAAGAATAATAATAATAATTATTATTATTATTATTATTATTATTATTATTATTATTATTATTGTTAATTTTGGCAGCACATTCTTTGGCCAGATGAAAGCAGAATAAATTTATTTGAGTCAGAAAGGGGTCCAGCATGTATGGTGTAGACCTGACCAGGACGACCACAGTGACTGCATTGCACCGACTGTGAAACATGGAGGTGAATGCGTGCAAATATGGGGTCGCATGTGTGCAGAAGGTGTAGGGAGTGAATGCAAGTTTGCAAACCCAAACACTGAGTGAAAAGCTGGCTGCCAGTGTGAGGGAGCTGGACTGGCAGGAGAGGAATTGTCCAGCATGATAACAATCCCAAACGCACTGGAAACATCACACACGAGTTTAAAGAAGGAAAAAAATGAAAACTGTGACCTGACCAAGAATGTCCCCTATCTTAAAACCAATAGAAGACCTTTGGGGTATTTTAAAGTGGAAGGTGGAGCTGAACCCCTCCAGCAAAGAGCAGCTGAAAAGAATCGTCTGTGAGGAAGGGCAGACAGTTTCTCCACAGTAATGTGCATCACTGGTATCATCAGTGCCCAGGAAAATCAATCAGTCATCAGAAATGTAATAAAATGAATGGATTGTCACTAATAAAGGGTGTACTGACTTATGTTGCACTTTAATATTACATATCATTATTGTTTCATTAGACATTACTGTTTTTTGAATTATATGTCTTCATTCTTCTTGGGCTTTGGCCACAAACAAAAATTAGTTAATATTTTTGTGATATTGACTTGGAGTGTACTTGGTTTTGTTATATACTGTGCATGAAAGCCGTATTTTCATAGGCCTGTACTGGGTGGATGGATAAACTCTCAGTAATAATGAATTTACACTACTGTCGTTTGTGACTCTGTTAAATGTATTCAGAATCAACTGCTGGGATTGGCTGGGACAGATTTGTGTTTAAATATCTCGGCCAATTGCATAAGCAGTACAGCGTATAGGAACATTAAAGATACACTCTCTAATTTCTGGAAATATTTGTCACTCAGTTTGTGCCAGGTAAGACCCAGACTCGCAAACAGAATAGTATCGATTGGAACCTGGTTGCGTATCCGAGGTCTTGGCTGAGAGTGTCAAAACATAAATTGACAAAGAGGTGATTTTTTAAGTGTCCCCTTACTAATGCAGGGTGGTGGAATGTGGTGGAAGGGATGTGAATGAATGGCCACCGTTTCTTGTTTAGGTGTGACACTAATGGAGGGTTTGTCAGTGACAGAGCAGTGAAAAGGCCCCCCTGTAGACCAGTGTTTAATTATTATTATTTAAATTTTTTTTTTTTGCGAAATCTCCAAAGTTTAAGAGATCAGTCAACCCCGCTCATGCATGCAATGACTTCAACCTGTATTAGAAACATGCTGCAATTTATCTTGTCATCAAATGACACAACAAACACAACAACAACAATAAAACGTTCTCAATGTTTTCTGCTTTCTTAATGTTTTAGGGATTTATTTATTTTTTTGCATTACATTAAGGTTTTGTGTTCCGCAGTTTAGGACCGCCGTAGCTGGGAATTCATCTGTGTTTATGATTATGCTAATGTGTTTAATCCATACAGTCATTGTTTTCAGTATCATTCATTTCAATCCAATTATGTATATAGTATCCATCCCAACATTATTGCCCCAGAGCGCTTGTTAAAACCGATTATAGGTTACAATCTTACAGTCCCCCCGAAATCCGTTCCCTAAGTCTGTTTTAAAGTCACATTTGTAGGTAAGTCGATTATAAAATTATTATTATTATTATTATTATTTATTATACAGTAATGGTATTGTGCTGTACCTTGAACTGACAAGCCAGGCAATGTTTTCACGAGTGTCGCAAAGTGTTCATGTTTGTTATTACGACCCATTGTATATTTAGCCTAAATTTTTAATATAATAGGCTTTATGGCAGTCAGTTCATAAGTACAACATTTCGGAAGGCTTACATTCTTAACCCAAGGACTGCCTGTATACAGGAACAAAGAGCTGAGCTGAACTGTCACGGGAGTTATAAAAAGATACTCTTCATGGGGGTCAAAGACCAACGGCCCCCCACCTGCAGCCATTTTCTGGTGAATGTTACCCTCTGTTTCCAGCTGCCGTCTCTCCTCCTCTAGCCAGAAACCGACAGGCGTTACAACACTATGTCTCTGAATTATAAACCCCTTTGCTCTCCTGTTACAGTCTGACAAGGCAGAGCAGCAGAAGGTGCGAAAGATAAAGAGAACATATGAAAGGAAATCGTAAGTGTCTGAAGGGTGGTATTTAAGCAGCTCTGTTTGTGACCATTACCTTTGTGGATAGCAGGAGTCCTGACTGAAGTAGCTAAGACTTCTGCATGTCTGTATGTATATATTTAAAGTTTCTTACTATTGATTAATTTGTCCCTAGGAGTTTTATTGGCCTGCTTGGTGCTACATGAAAAATAATTGTGACATTGGTAATGCCTGATCTGATTCTGGTGACTCCATGAACCGGTTGTGTGGCCCCTTCACTTTGGGGCTTGTCGCAGCGTCGCATCCCATGCTGGATGCCGGGTCGCACCCGTGATGTACATTGCAGCCGTCGTTGGGCGCCTGGCCAGTGGCTGTGCTCCTTGTCTCCCCCAGGTCCCAGTGCCCCGCGCCTCTGCCTGCGGAGGTCTCCACCAGTAGGGCGTCACACCTCGCGCTGGCCAATGGCGGCGAGGGATCTGCTAGTACGTTATGCCAGGCAGAGGCGAGGAGTGGAGGGACCCGCTTGGAGACAGGCCCAGGTGAACGGTCCCGCCATGATAGAAAAGGTCTTAATGTCCTGTTTTTTTGTGTTGCTTGTTATATTGTATGACAATGGAAATGATTAACTACCTATCTTGCTTAGATGTCTGTAAGGCTAAATTTACAGCATGAAGTATTTTCATATTCAGCGATTACTTTCAAAACAAAGGTTAAACCCCATGAACCAGTGGACTGTACTACAAAACAGGGTTACTGGCTTATCGGGGTAACTTGTCGGATTTAAGGTAGTCTGGGCAAAATGTAAGTGAACAAATATGAAGTCCATTTAAACTGTGGTACCTTAAATCCGACAAGTTACCCTGATAAGCCAGTAACCCCGCTTCGTAGTACATGCTTTGCCCAGTACCTTCGGAAAAGTTCATTATTGAGGCACCTTAAAAACGCTCTGCTCTAGAACCGCCTCTGCACTGGACACGTGAGGGACACAGGAAGCTGCCAGAGTGAAATATTCACACTCACTCTTAAGGTTGCAAAATTCTGGAAATTTTCCCGTTAATTCCCATATATTCCCATGGAAAGTTTCCAATTTGTAATATTTCAAAAATTCCCCAGCTTACCTTCCCATGGAATGGAAATATTCTGCAAAGTTTCTGGAAATTTTCCATCCCTTTGCAACCCTACTCACTCTCATCCCGTGTGCTGTAATTCAGTAGCTGATCAGCACCCCGATATCGGCAATGTCGTTCTCACCCAGATACCGTGACCAAGCGAAGGCGTAAGGCTGGGCAAGACGGGAAGCTTTCCAGAGAAGCTTTGGCTGATGCAGTGAAACAGTCAGGTATTGCTAAGTGGTTTGTTGTTTTTTGTCTTTCTTTAATGTGAGATACTTAAATGGCATGACTGATATCATACCTTATCATTCAATCTGTCAGCAGCTCCTCCGGGACGAAACCAGAGGCCCCAAAATGCGGAGAGAACCCCTGAACCGATGTCCAAAGACCGAGCACCAAAGAAGGGTCTTCCAGTCTACACTCCTGGTGGGAGGCACTCATCCAACTTGCCCCCCCCCTCCCTTTTAGAAGGAACTGCGCTTCATGAGTGTTTAAGAATAGTGCTAGAAATACTGCCATCTACTGGCAGTGTGCTGTAGGTCACAGCTACTGCGCAGTGACATCAACATGTTGCCATTCGTTTGGACAGGGAGCCAGGAGGAGCAGTGGAATCTGCAGATTGTGGACAAAGGACGAGTCACGTGCCCAAGGTGCAAAACCGTCAGCAGGAAAACTGTAGATGGCTTGAAAAAACACATGACAAACTGCAAAGTGGTACGTATGACCATCCATGCCACCTGTTATCATACCAGGGTTGGGTTGTGCCAAAATATCATTCATTCATTTTATTTTCTTGAGATCCTCTCCAGGATAAGTGGTTGGAAGATGGATGAATGGATGGTTGAATGTAAGGGGCTGACTGGCAACAAAAATCAGCCCAGGTGTTTGCTGCCGACTTGGGGGTCCTCCTTGGTATATTTGTGCCAATCATGATCAACCAATTGGCCACCAATGAAATTAAGCATTATCCAATAATCATCTCCTGCAATAGGTTGGGTGCCCCTGGTATTTACACTATACAGTGCCAGGGTTGAGGAAGAAAGACCGACCTACCGGGGAAATTCCTAAACCGATGGCCAGTCCGCGCCTGGTTAAACGAATGGGTTAATTTTTTCTTCTACACCCAACAGAATCCTTTCACGTGTCAACACTGCGGGAAGCAGTTAAAGTCGTTGACGGGCATGAAGTATCACATCATGGCAGACCACAACAACATGGTAATGGTCATTCTTCATGTACTGGAGAATCGCCCCTGCGGATGTGCTGTAGGCCCTGTCCGGCTCACGGCCATTTCTCTGCTGCGTTTTCTAGCCCATGTCGGAGGACAATGAGCAGGATGACCAGTCTGTGAAGGAAAATCTCCGAAAGGTGCTAAAAAGGATGGGGAAACTGAAATGCTCGAATGAGGTATGCCTTTCCTTATCATTCCAGCTCATGTCTTTTATTCTCCATTATGACTTTACCATCCTCTTGTTTAGCTGACATTTTTAGCTGGTGGGAGTTTTGGCTTAGACAAAAATGTTCTGAGGGCAAAAGGAAAAAAGATTGGTTCTTTCTCTGGACCAATCAAATTGTAGAGGAGATGAGACCAACCAATCAGATTTCCTGACCCCACCTCCTCCAGTTGCTTGGACCATTATAAGGTTGATAATACAGACAGCTTGAAGGCCGTGATACAGGGGAGGAAATGTCGATGTGGGTCACCCTGTGTCCCGAATCTCAGGGATGCGGTGGGAGTTTCACCAGCATCACAGGCTACCTGTACCACACGAGGAAATGCGGCAAGGAGGAGTCTGAGCTGGAGAAGTTGGTGCTAAACTGCAGACATTGTGGGAAGGCCTATAGATCCCGAGCAGGCCTGGAGTACCACGTCAAGTCTGAACACAGCCCGGTGAGTCACTGGCTCCCACTCCCAGGGAACATGGCTTGTGTTCACTGAAAGATGTTTACGTGGTTGGCTGGTTAGTTGGTTGGTTGCTTGTTTGCCTGGTTGGAATCTTTGTTTCCAAAACATTGTGTTTGTCTGTGATTTTGGTTGCTACCAGGACGAGCAACTCAAAAATCCTCAGCAAGTGTCCTCATGGAGTAGAGTCTAGCAGTAGTTGTGGTTTTCTGCAGAGCCCACTGAAGGCCCAGGATGATGAAAAGATACCACCAAAACAGGAACTGGACCCAGAAAGGACCCCTAGTGGGAGGGTGAAGAGGGTATCTGCCCAAGTAGCCATCTTCCACCTGCAGGAGATTGCCAGTGAGGAGTTGCTCAAGGAGTGGCCCAAGAGGAAGGTGCAGCAGGACCTGGTCCCAGATGACAAGAAGGTACAACGGGCGTGATGAGCAGCTAACTGTGGACTTGTAGGCCTAAGTTTCAAAACCCTGGTTATAAGCACATGGCTACGTTTCTGTTCCCTGGAATCCCTAGCTCAAGTATGCGCGACCTGGGCTACCTGCTTTCAGTCAGGAAGTTCTCCGCAAGTGGAAGAATGAAGTTAAGCTCCAACACAGAGTGCAATGTCCAAACCAGGTCAGGCAGCTGCTGGGTTTGAACAGGGAGAAACTGCCAGGAGGCTGTTTTGGTGGGATCATTCATGGGTGCATCCTGCAACAACTTTATGGTCTCTTCCAGGGCTGTGACTCTGTCTACTCCAGTGTCTCTGGGCTGAAAGCTCATCTTGGACTCTGCTCAAGGGTACTGTGCTTTCAAACATCTGCCTAATTGCCCTGTACATTTTAACAGCATTGTCTTCCTCAATGGATGCCCCGATCCAAAAAGTTAGATTATCTATTTTCATATTTTGGTTTGGAAAATTTACCAAGGTATGTTTGTATCATAAACAGATGTTTTTAAAATAAAACTATTACTGGGGTGGTTCAGAATTCTGTATCGTTCTAGGATTTGACCCAAGGACCTTCTTATCTTAAGTTTAAAGCTGTAACCAGTAACGATAGGGTACAATTGGCAGACCCTTGAGGGTACCGCCCAAGTGATAATTAATTATTGGCACTTATTTTCCTGAACCACATGGTTAACTGATGTCACACAAAAAAAGTTAAAAAGTTGCTTAAGCTTCATATTAGTTACTCACTTTCTGTATGAATGAGGTAACTTGAATTGCTATTGGTTTCCTTTGTCCAGGGGGACTTTGAGGCAGGGAAGTACAAATGTTTGATATGCGAGAAAGAATTCAGCTCAGAGAGTGGGGTGAAATATCATATCAACTCCATCCATTCCCAGGTAAGTGATATATAGAAATTTCATGAAAAGGCATGACTCAGAAGTTCAAGTGAAACCTTAACGCGCTCTCAGAAAAGTTACTGGTATCTTGCTGGATGGCTAGATGAACACCACAGTTCCCAAACTTCTCCTCAGGGGCACCCCAGGCATTCCATGTACTTGCTCACCACCCGCTCACTTAATTAATTAACTTAATTAGTTTAATTTCATGAAGCATTATTTAGCCAATTGTGGCTTGCCAGTGGCCTAGTCAAGTAATGCATGAGTATATTGGACGGTTACTGCAAATACTGGGGTGGCTTTCAGACAAGATCTGAAACGGCTAAGCTGACACACTTTGCTAGACATAATATCATAATTTTAAATCAATATGAGATCATTTAAAGATAATTTCCTTTGACTGCCTAAAAATTTTGCAGTCCTGTAATAAGGTTGGACTTCTCCAGGTTATTTAAATGTTTTTTATTCTGAATACTTTTGTGCTGGGGTTTCAACAATGTCAAAGATGACCAAGAAACTAGCTGAGTGATTAGTGTTTACCACTTAACCGGTTATCAGCAGTACTTGTTGAAAAAGCGAATAGCTTGTAGTAAATAGCCTGTAGTGACGTGATTTGAGCCTTAAACATTAAACCAATAACCCACCGGGCAATATTTAGATAATTTATCTTTCTGCTCATATCAGGACTGGTTCATTGTAAGTTCTAAACCCTCTAAGAGCTTTGAGAAGCTCCTGAAGAGGAAACCCAAGGAGGATCGTGTCAAAGCCAGTGCGGAACAGAACCCGTCCCTGAGGTTCACTCCAGAGCCCAAGGGCTGGTCGGATAGGAAGGCCAAAGCCGGCCCCGTGTCCAGTGTGAAGGCGACCCTGGGGACCACGGAGGGGGAGCGGAAGTCGAGGGAGGCGCCGAGCGGCCGGGAGAAGGACTGCTACGATTTCAGCGGGAGCGACAGCCCCAGCAGCAGCTCCAGCTCCAGTAGCTCCAGCAGCGAGTCCGAGGCCGACGAGCCGGAGCCCCCCAAGGTTGACAAGTGGGCCTTGAAGAGGCCAGTGGCCCAATCCAATGCTGCCAAACAGGCCAAGAGCACCTCCTAACTCCACCCACAGGTCACCGTGGGAACTACGCCTTGGATATTCTGACTCCTAAAGGCCGATAAGGTCCCTTTGTCAGTATCACTTTTAAGGTGCTGCTTAATACCACGGTAACAACTAAGCTCACTATTCATTATCTTTTGCAAATTCTGGGTATTAAAATATCATCTTATTCATCTTATTTTGACATCATGTCTCTCTACAGGAAGTTAGTTGAAAAATAAATTGAAAATCCCATACATATTTGTCATCTAGGTAGTTTTAAATTGTTTCCTCTAACACATCAGTTGTGTAAACATTAGTATATATGCTTTGGTTTATGATTTGGTGCAGCTAATTTAAATGACCTGGGATGCACTTGGGGTCAAAATCAACCATGGATATTTCATTCCCATTGAATATTTTTTGTTCATGGCCCAATGATACAGTGTCCCACCATGAATTTTCCCGGTAATTTCAATGACCAAGCTCATTCCTGCCCCAGACTGACCATTTGAGTGATTGGCTATATGGACAGAATATGCTACATGTACCAAAAGACTGAGGACATGAACATGATTGCCAAGACTACAGCAAAAAAGGGTGTCACTGTAAACGACAAATCGAGTATTCGGTTAGATGAGCCCCTGTTTTATTTCATTACCAAAGTCATCAAGGAGAGTCGTAAATAACATTTATTGTCTCTGTTGCTTTTATGCATAAAAGAGTTATGAAAAAATTTTCATTGTTCTGCGGGTGACTCACTGAAAATGGTTTAATATCCCAACTGAATAAGAAATGAATGCAAAACCAAACGATGTTGAAAATTTCTTTATTGTCTTCCACTTGTAACCTTTTCATTTAGCCAAAACCCAGCTTAGGTTTCCTGCCATTTAAACATTTTGTAGCCCCCCCCTGACCACATCACAGGCTATGTTAGTTGGTTTCTTTTCTGTATGTACAGTGTATATCAATAGCATGCAAAATTATTTTACTTTGTCTGTTGGATTGTGGAGCATATTAACGCATAATGGAGTTATGATATTTGATTTAGTTCGTAATATTTGTGTATTTATGTTAAAGTATATGCTTCAAAATGAAGATAATATTTATGCTTTTCTAATCTGTTATAAGGTAGCTGTTACTGTTTATATAGACATTGCTAAGGTAGCTATTGTGGATCAATCCAGCAAGTCAGATTTAATAATCACAGCTTTTAACGTAACCGTATGTTTCCTTACCAATTCAAAATGCTATATTTCTTTCTAAAATGATTTTACATCGTTATATTGTTGTATGTTAATTTGAAAAAGTGCTGTATTGTTTTAATGTTACTGTGTTAAATTTTGAAATTTTCTTTTAAGGATCGTATATATAGCAGTTAATTAGGGTAACCAAAGGAAGATGTATGCACTTTTAACTTGGACTCTACTGCTTGACCTTCCGTATGAAGGAAAAGTCACTGTTGCTACACTTGATTCAGTGAGTTTTTTTTCCCCTGTGTGATATGCCAGTTTTTAAGACTATGCTCATAGCGTATTGCCATGCTTGACTGTTTTATTTTCTAAAAAGTTATTCTTTTAAGGAATTATATTTTCCTTGTTGTGGCTTCTCTTATCCTTAAACAATTAGATTGTTTTTGACTAGATACACTACTACTTGAATTGCTTGTATTGCACTTGTATTGATTTGTATTATTTTGTATTATTCAAAAGCTCTCTACTGTTACATTTTCTAGGTAAAGGAAATGGATGATTAACACCTTGAATTAAATGTACATGTAAACACTACTATTTGGCCTTATTGGGTGTATTTTTTTAGTTTTATCTCCCATTTGTCTCTGTTTGGTATTTCCTAATGAAATGTTCAGTGGTCAATCAAACCTACACCATAGTTAGATGGATGCTGTAGGAGAGAGCAGTGTTCTACAGTGCGACAGTGGTCAGTTCATATAAGCATGGCCAGTGAATGTTTGTAGGATATTGGGTAAACTGCTGGGCTTGGAGTTTTCCAATCCAAATCCCAGGAATTTAACCTGTTCCTTTGTTAGGAAGGCCATAGATGAGAAAAAAGAAGGGCATTTTTGAAAATATCTTCACCAAAAAATGGGCCACCCCAAATTTTAAACCTTAATCTTTGGTCCATGGTATTTCTTTCAGGAGTGTACTTAGTAAGTAATTGTATTTTTAAAGTGACTAGTCAGATACAGATATAGACATAGCACAGATGTACTATAGTAAGTATTTTAAAGATTTTGCTTTTAAACCTTTAAAGTAGTTTAAGATTTTTTTAGGCTCTTCTAATACAAAAGGTACATTGGTGGTTTCCTCCTATGAATATAGTCTTTAGACATCAGTTACGTCTCTTTAATACTTTGCATTAGCCTAGTTAAGTCGCGTAAGGTGGCTTACTTCACATTTATCTGATACTCTTCACCATCACAAGGTTATAACTTCGAATTTAAATTTTCCAGTTATCAAGAATTATAAAGCATTTTCCATATAATTTACTGGTCCCTATCTCATATGGTTTGTCTTTCTATCTTCCGTTTATCTTGGCTGGGGTCCTGTCCTATGGCACACAGCTGGGGTAAATATTCGATGAGAAGCTAGTCTATTGCAGGGCGCCTGTGCACTCGCACACAGGCACACACACAAACTAGCCAGAAGAAACCCACATAACATGCGGAGAGCTTGCAAACTGTGAAATACTCCATATCTCCCTATATAAAATGTATTAATATATACTCAGCATTAGAAAGCAAACTTTAACTGGGATTTGGAAGAGATGTACCCAGCCATTGTTCCAAGGCCAATGTATACGTAGGGCATTTTAGAATGACAACTTCTGGGAAAAGGTGCGATGCTCTTGAATGTTTTCGGTACATTTCTGTGCCCGACCGTCCTCTCTAGGCCCTACCTGCGGTAAAGCGGTGAATTACAGACAAAGCGTAGCTGCACTGTCGGGTTTGTGACGCAGGGGGCAGCAGCGAACAGGTCAAATCTCACAGAAAAAAATATGGACGCGCGGACCCTACTAGTTTACTAGTGTAGTTTAGAGTGATTAATATTGGACGTCGCTCGCTGTTGCTCTACAGTCTTGCCGGAATAATTATTGGTACGTGCTTCCAAAGATTCTGGCGTGCGGCGTATTTCACTTGTTTGGTTCGTTATGCGGGTTTTTATGAGGAAACCCGCGTCTTTCATGGCGAATCTAAGCCCGGGGTTTCGAAACGAGTTATGCCGAAGCGGCAGGCCGCGTCGGCGGTGGACCGGAGCGGGGCTCTATACGCTGAGCCACCGCGTCCGCGAACGTGAACTGCCACTTTAGGCGGAGGTCTTTCGTGCGAAGCCTTCGGCTAACGCGACTTGACCAGTCGCTTAATGAAATACGACCGACTGGGATGCAGCCTACCCAGAACGGAGGACCGGCCAGCCTGGAAGCGGCTAGCCGGTTGTTAAAACGCTGTTCTGGGCAGTATTCCCCCTTTCGGCGTACATGCTTTTCGGATAGACTAGCAGCTCTGCTTTGCGTCTTTTATCAAATTACCGAGTCAAAATTACGGTTGGCGTGAAAAAAAAATATTTCAGAGCAAGTGTCCGGCTAGCTGCTTAGCAAGGTGTATCATGGTTTGCCCGTGCAGATCTCTAACTAGACGCAAACGTAAGCTAGTCAAACATCACTGCACATGGCATCACAAACTCTTGATTTATCTTGGTAATTTACGTCTGTTTTTTTTTCTCCCAAAAACTGCAGCATGTTTGCTTCTGCGATGCATGCCTGCCACATTGTTATGCGCTCGCTTTAAAGTAAATACGCCCTTGTGGAAATTATTGAATTAGGCATGATGAAATCAGCGTGCGTTGAGATGCGGTTTGCTGTATAGTGGAAGTATGTGCACATCTTAAACTTCAGAGAAACTTTCATCGCTTGGTTGTGCTAACTAAAACCGTAAGCTGTACAGTGAGTCATAGCTCTGACTATGCTGTTCTCGTCAGTGAGGATCCCCATCCCGTTTCTGAAGCGCAGCAGTGATAACGGACAGGACCGATCCGGGCCGGGGATGGCATCTGCTGTCCAGGAAGAGGGCAGGCAGGGTGAAGAGGTCCAGGGCGTGTGTCAAGATCAGACTGGATGCCAGGAGGGGTCACAAAGCCATGTGCATAATGACTCAGAGCTGCTGGGGGACAGCGGTTCTGGGGACCCTGGAGGTGTGAAGAATGGAGAAGATGCACGTGACACAGGGCAGGATGAAAATAAGTCCACTTGTGAGTGATCTACCAGAAAACAGACACCGTAATACACATGTACTGCTTCAGTTGAAGAATCTGAATGGGATCCCTCATTGGACGATTTCCGTGCTTCACTCCTGCACATACAGTGTAACACTGCAGAGTCACTGCATATGACAAACAAAACTCTTGAATGTTGAATCTTATGTGAGACAGTAGTTAGCGCCAGTAATCAAAATGAAATCAAAGTCTATTTATCAAATGCAAAAACATTACAGTATAAAGCAGTAGATGCAGGCAATGTAATGAGAACTCATAGGTAAGTAATAGGAATATGTTTGTAAACAAACAAATACATACCATGGTAAAAGAAAAAATGGAAATGTGCAAATTCTCCATTTGTATGTGTTATGAGAGTGTAAATCTGACAACTTTTAGTCATTTCTGCGCCCCAAATAGGTCAGACGTTGGACAGCACCCAGTCACTGTCTGAGTCTTCCAACCTTCACACCCCAAATAACCGCGTTCGGAGGAGGGTGGGCCGGCCGCGCAAGCACTCTAAACCTGGGAGGCCGCCCGCCAGTTCCGTGCCCTCCGTGCCGCCACCCAGTACGAGTTCGGAGAAGAATGAGGAGCTGACCCCAAAACCCCAGAAGAAGAGAGGGAGGAAGTCGAAGGCGGAGCTGTTAGCCATGGCCCTGGAGAGGGAGCGAGACCAACAGGAGGCCGGCGTATCCACCGAGAACACGCCCACGGAGGATCTGGAGATGACTCCGGGCGGCAGACCCAAGAGAAGAGCGGCTACTGTGTAAGGAGAATCCCTGCTCCCTCTGGGAACCACATACATATGTCACAACACAGCATACGTGAGTGTGTGCGCTCATCTTACCCACTTATTCAGCTGCATACATGCTACACGAGCACCTAGAGCAGGGCTGCTCATTCCTGCTTCTGGAGATCTTCCACCCTGCAGAGGTTAGCTGTTAATATTAACACACCTGGCTGTGACACTGAGATGCTAAGGAAGGGCCCGATTATCTGTATTAGGTGGGTTTAATTAGGGCTGCATCTAAACTGACCTAGAGGTTAAATAACCTACCAGGTAAACAACACCACTTCTGGCTATTTACGGATAAGGTTCACTTCTGGGATTTGAACCAGCAACCTTCAATAGTATGATCCATCTGCTGCACTGCTTTGTCAGGAAGTCACGTCCACTGGTTGTATACATTTGTTAAATTTATTTAAAATGTTTGCTTCTTAGAACTGGAAGGAAGTGGGAAGAGTAACGGTGAGGAAATATGTGCCTTTTGTCATGGGGATATTCAGACACGCCGATGACTTGAGTGTTCAGTCTGTGATTTTGTAAATGTAGCAGAAGGTTATTTTTTTTTGACGAGGTGATAGGTTTAGTGTTTGGATGACGAGGTGTTGTAGTTGGTGAGATGCTTGTTGACCCAGCAGCTCAATGTCAGCGATGCGTTGCAGGGCCAGGAAATACCTCCAGGCCATAGTGGAGGAGTTGAGTAGTCACCATGGGAAGTCCGCCCAAACGGAGAGCCAGCCTGACAAGGAGAAGGTCACTGCACGCCCGACCCAGAAGCCTGGCAAGGTCAGGAAGCGGAAGAGGAGAGGCTCGGACCAGGACAGCGACGACGCCACTGCGGACGCCGACTTCGTCCCAGAGATTAGGGAGGAGGCAGAGAGTGAAGGGGAGCCCACTGAGGATGACTCACTTAGCTTGGATGACGAAGAGCACGATCCCCGGCCCAGGGCCCCATACCCGTCCGTGAGTGCTGCCTGCGCTAGTGCATATCTTAGTGTGTAAAAACCCACATTTGTCATCAGAAGGTTGCTGGTTCATGCCTCAGAAATATTCTGTCTTGACGTTGTTCCTCATTGTGCCTCCTACACTGTGAAAACGGACAGTCATGTGATCCAGTGACCATCACAAACACCAATAAAGACGGGAAGTCATGTGATCCAGTAACCATTATAAACACGCCAATAAAGAGGGGACAATGTTACGAAAAAGTCCCAAAGTTGACATTTCATAAACTCATGTTCCTTCAAAGCAGAAGTGGTGTTAGAAAATGTTTTAATTAATGCCAGACCTACCCAAATGCATTATGGGATGTTTTGTGTGGCTGGAAGCATACAGTTGTTCTGCTTAAACAGGTAACTGGAAGCTACTGGAGTCATTTGCTACCTGTGTTGAATCTGTAGCTTCATCTGTTTCCTTAACCCCTGTGGACTGTAGAGGGCGTGTTTCGCTTCAGTTCCAGTTGGTCACTATTAGCTTAAGCAGTGAGGCACAGATCAGGATTGTTCCTTCAATACCTGCCATCCCTCTTTCAGCCATACCCATGTCCTCAGCCACTAGGCTGTATCTTTTGTACCTTTTTTTTTTACTTGTAAAATTTTGTAAACGTAACTGAACACATTGTTTCCCCAGGTTAAGGGCAAATACCCAGGCTGGGCTGCCAACGGCTTACCCAATAGCATAATGGGCCCGATCTGGTCCTGCACCGCTGCCACCAAGGAATTGTAAGCCCCCGATTTCCCTTTGCCACCATATTATCATTATGTGGGGCTCTTCTCTGAATGTCAGGAGTTGTTCAGCACGTCAAACAAATGCCAGAATTGCGTGAAGACGCAGAGCCTCTCGAACATATTGTGCATCCCTTGTGACTGCGAAGGAACGTGTTGGTACAATTGAAGATGGGCCGTCAGCATAGACATGAACCTGGTGTGTGTGTCTGTGTATCTGTG
>JAODJU010000039.1:6918447-6942019 GCA_026776725.1 Gnathonemus echidnorhynchus
TGCGTCTGTGTGTTTGTGCCTGTGTGCGTCTGTGTGTTTGTGCCTGTGTGCGTCTGTGTGTTTGTGCCTGTGTGCGTCTGTGTGTTTGTGCCTGTGTGCGTTGTCTCCCGTACAGCCGTGAGGAGCGTTACTCTTCCTGGGTGTTTCCAGAGTGGATACCGACAGCCAAAGACTGGAACTTCCTGTCAGGAAGGTATGTTTCCAAAATGTGTGGGGGGGGTGCATGTAGCTGGCAGACCCACTTCATCCGTGCCACTAGATGTTTGTATCGGTATAGACTGATTGCCGGTATTTATAGTAGGAGTTCCCAACCTCTAGATGTTTGCGGGCTGGATTATGTCGTACAAAACTGTCATGGACCGGTAAGACTGCTGGGAGGGGGGGTTACTGTGAGGGTTTGTAAAGAAATTTTAAAAATTTAGTTTATTTCTGGAAATGATCTCCTCTGGGGGGAAAAAAACTCAGCGTACCACAGGGTGATAGAATACTGGCCTGCATAATGTTTGGGAAACTATTTTTGGAGTGTAGCAAACTGGTTGTGCCAGAGAATGTGGTACCTGTCATTTACCTGCTTGCTTCACTGACTTCTGTGTCTGCTGCAGATAATTTGCAGGGAGATTGTTGTCTGCTTCTACATCTGCTAAATCAGTTTATAAGCCTCTGTGACTGAACACGAGTATGTATACTGTAGGTCAAACAAAAAAAAATATTCTGCAATATCTCCTCTGAACCACAAGAGGGGGCTAGAGCACTAGCACTCGCTCTTTGCCACTGTATATTGCTGAATACTGTCTAATACCTGACATATTTCAAAAAGAACGTAATGGAAATTATTTTAGAATTAATAACTGATTTGATGTGCAGTGAAGCTGAGAAATATTTACCTCAAGAAGAAATATCCCCAGCCTTCAAAATCTCGCGGGAAGGCCTCAAAGAAGTACCGGATCTGCACAGAATTCCAAGGTAAGGGACCGTCATGCACATGCCGTCAAGCTGTCAAGCATGCGGTGATGAAGGCATCATCTAAAAAGTGCCAAGTCTGGCACAGTAACATTATTAGTGGAACATCCCAGTGTATCTTTACTTGTTCGGCGCATACGTTTAGTGGCTCTGAGGATGGTCCCTCCTGCGTCGTCCCGTTAGGTTTGGCTGTCTGCCCGCCCACCCCGAGCGCTGGGACACCGTCTTCTTTGCCGGCGGCCCGGTCTGGTCCATGGAGTGGTGTCCGTGTCCCGACGGCGCGACGGCGGCCAACCAGTATGCCGCCGTCTACTGCAACCGCGGCATGGACGACCGGCACAAAATCATGGGCACGTACAGCGAAGCGGCCCTGCTGCAGATCTGGGACCTGGGCGCGCTGTCCTACGACACGTGGTACGCATGCAAACATGTCCCGCTACATAAATCCGCGCAAATAAACCGCAAAATGTGCGTTTACTGATCACGGCTCCGCTCCCTCGCCCCCAGCCCCGCGGCCCCGGCCCGCCTTGCCTATGCCCTGGCGTTGGAGGACGGCTGCGTGAGGGACATGAAATGGTGTCCCAGTGGAGCATGGGAGCTGCCCAGCACATCCAGAAAGGTACGACCCGTCAGAGAACTGGTGCGGCAGCGTCGCCCGGCTACGCCGCGCCTTCCTCGTCCGTCTCCTCTCTCCACCCTGAATCTCTCTGACCCTCCCGCCTGGTCTCTCTTCCCGCTCAGAGTCCCCTAATGCCACGGCTGGGCCTGCTGGCCGCGGCCTTTTCCAGCGCCAAGATCGCCATCTACAGCCTGCCCCACCCGGATGCCTTGCTGGCCTACAGGAGGACACAGAATAAAGGTTGGGGGGGGGGGGGGGGGGGGGCATCATGTTCATTTTAAGAATGAAAGGGCAAAATGGAGATCAGTTGAGTGCTGGTTTCTTTTTGAGCAGTTTATGTTACTGCAGTATGCCCATAATGACCCTAATATAAACAACATCGCAATTTGCCACATCTAATCAAAGAATAATCAGAATACAGTGTGTATCTGCCTGTAGCTGTCTTCCTGTATCTGTCTAGTAGATTATTATCAGGTTATATGATTAGTCGGTTTTACCCTTAATTCAATTAGATCTTGACCACCAATTCCATCTGTATTTTAATCATGTCTCGCCTGTTAGACATGTGCCTGAATTTTTGAGGCATTCTGGGAAAGGTAAGCAGAAAAATGTGCTTTTAGGAAATGGGATCTGCTGTGCTCTGTCAGCAGTATGTTAATGTGTTATAATGAAATACTGTCAAAGACTTAACCGCAGCGTGCTGTGCTGTCAGTAGGGGGCGACATCCCCACATCTTAAGACATTTCCAGTGTTGTCTGCATTGTTGAATTAGCACTAATTAGTTAATGCTGCATGGGATTGATTGAAATTTAATTATAATTTGACCTGCATTCAACAGGGATTCAGAAGTCGGACATCCTGAAAGTTTTAGAGTCTGCATAATGTGTGTTTTATTGCAACAAAATGAAAAAAATTGTGCATACGTCAAATTTGTCTTTGGTAAGGGAAGGCAGCTACCACGTTTTCCAGAGGGTGTGTCTGAAAGAGGGTGGTGGTCTCTTTGACTGCACGCCTCAAGTTTAGTCTGGACGTGGCAGTGACTTAGAGCCTTGGGACTTGTAGATTTTTGCAGAGTAAATGACTGTGCTTTACCGCACTTCAGACACAGGCACAAGTGCTCCCATGACAGTGGCCCAGACAGTTCTGTCGTGTGTGTGTGTGTGTGTGTGTGTGTGCGTTTGTGCAGCTTTCCCATTGGGGAGAATGTTACATGACAATGGGGCTCAATGAGCTTGGGTACAAAGAGAGGACCCTCTGTGGCCTCAGAGCAGCCAGAAAGACACGGATGCGGGTTTGTGTGTCTGCCTGGTGCAACATTCATCAAAGTCGTGCCGGCCGGCCTTGGTCCAGGAGATAAGGGGACCTGACTGGGGTTAATTAATGGCGAGGTGCCGTTCTCCACCAGCCGGCCTTTTCCCAGCCCTGGGCTTTGTTCCTTCTCCCCCTCCCTTTAAGCGTAATTAAGCTCCCTGTCAGGGCCATTACAGCACGGCCAGGCAGCCCAATCCAAAGACAAGGCTTAGTGCTGGGAAAAGCCTCGCCTTGTAATCCACGACAGACACCTCTTTATATGTTTGTTTTCTGTGTCTGAACTGTGCTGTCATCCCCATTAATCCACAAAGGTGAAGCGTCGCTCACTATAGGAAGTTGTGTGTGTGTGTCTGTGTCTGTGTTTTAATGGTTCACTAACTGTAGCTGTAGCCTTTATACTGCCTCTGGCTGTTTCTTTTAAAAACAATTTTTTTTGTGTTATAATTCGTTGTTGTTCAATGACCTCTGCTGGCTGTTTTGGTGATTTGTGATTTTGTTTGTTTTTTTGTGGGAAGCAGGGAGTGGTTTTCTTATTTGATAAAAGGTCACGGTGGTCTATTTCAGGGTGTGTGGGAGGGGCTGTTTCACATGTCTACCTGCCAGCAGAGGTATGACCTGAATGTCCACACACGGGGCGGGGGGTGGGTTTCATGTTTAGGGTCTATTTTAACACCGTCTGGAATACAGTCTGAGTGCTTCGCTGTACAGCACCGACTGGCCTGAGCACATCCAGCCAAGCGGGAAATTAGCTCTGTTTTTAACGGGAACTGGCCTGCCTTGATACAACCCTTTGTGTCCAGAGCTGGAATTTCTCTCGCCCTCGGCGAGGAAGGGGTTAACCCGGCCAGGGTCCGACCTTCCCAGCTTGCTGACTTCAGAGTGTTCAGCTCAGATAATTAAAAATAGCTTTTTTTGTGTGTATGTGTGTCTGTAAAAATCATGGGGGGGGGTTATGCTTCTTGCTCAATGGAGATAATTTACTGGCTCGTTCCCATCAGACAAGGATCTATAATTGAAATGACAAAAAGATGCATCGCTACGTGGTTGTTAGTGTTTGAAGCCATGAATTTCGGCCTACTACCTGACACCCTTTCCTCCCGGGGCTGTCAATCAGGAGAGGCTTAGTGAGGCATGTCGAAGGGACTTAAGGCCTGCGGTCACAGGCCGGGAGGAGAGGAGAGAGAGCGAGCAGGTTTGGTGAGGCCGATATCCACCAAGTGGGAGCTGGAATGGGATCCTACGTACCAGCGCTGCCTCAATGTACCTGACACCAGGAGTGACGGTTCAAGTCCCAGGGCAGACATGCTGTTTCATTCATTAATTGAGCCATGTGACTAGACAAGAGCAGTCACCCCCCACGCCCCCTTCCCAAAAATCATTTCTGGCAGCTGGCATTCTGAAGAACTGAATCGCTTTAGTAGGAAAAAATGCAAATAGATGTAATGTACAAGTGGAAAAATTAAGCTGTAGATGTAACGTGTTTCTCAGTGCTATCCCAGCCGCATGCACGTACAGAAAATGCATGCATCACAGCAGGTGCCTGCCATTGTGTGGTTTTGCTGGATAGAAACTGGCAGTAAGCAGTTGAAATGCGTTCTGAGACCTGAAAGGCACCATCTAGTGGAAGTCATTCCTGTGAGTCTCTGTATTTTCTCTTCCTATTTGCGGTGCTGATTCTGCGCCGGCAGTCCGATCAGCGGCCAGTATTGAAAGAGCGTGGTCTTCAAAGGGATAAATCTGGAGCCGCCTGCCCAGTGATTAAGTGCCGGCCCTTGTGGGCACGTCCATAACGCCGGGCGCAGAACCAGCGATGGCCGCTCAGTCTCCCGTAAACCTGACTTTGTTAAAGGAGCATCTGCAGCTGGGGTCAGGAGAGTCGCAATCCTCCTCGCCGAGTCACCGCATGCCATTCGGCTGTCATCTGAGGGACACCACCGTAAATGGTGTGTGTGTGTGTGTGTGTGAGACTGACTGAATTAGTGCCTTTCTTTCCTGTCTGCAGTGTGTGTATTAGTGAGAATGCCCTTCTTTGGTGTGCGTGTCTGCGTATCTGCATGCCTGTCTGCAGTGTCTGTGCATATCTGTACACATCTGTGGTGTCTTTGTGTCAACAACTAAGTGCCTGTAGTGTCTGTGTATCTATACACACGTGGCTGTAGTCTGCGTACATATGTCTGGGTGTCTCTGATGATGCATATATGTGCTGACGTGTGCTGTGTACACAGTGCACCACCCTAGAAGGAGCTTGCCGCTCTCTGTTGACGTAAAATCGAACCTGGTTCTCTCTGTTTTCCCACAGGCGCAGTCGACACTGAGCAGCACATATACCAGGTGAGTCAGTGCTGCATGAAGCTTAACAACCCGGATTATACCCCGTACACTGATCTGAGAGCTGGTCCGCGGAGACCCAGCCTGCTGCTGGACTTCACTTTGCCAGTAGCGTCGGACGATCTCCTTGCAGATTTTCCACAGAAACTCATTTTAAAGTGTGAAACCTCAGCAGAGCCGTGGTTAGAGCAGGAGACTGGGCCACAGCGAACGCGAGACTGAAGCACCACGTGGTCTCCTAACCCGCAGGTCCACAGCGTGGCCGTCCTGAAGCTGGGCTCCATTCAGGCCGACCACGACGGCCGCAGCGGACAGTGCTTGTGCCTGGACTGGCTTCCTGTGGACCCTCACAACGTCCTGGCCGCAGGCTTCTATGACGGTATCTGTCCTGTAGCCCATTCTACATAGCAGGCTGTCTTATTCAAAGTGACCCACAGCTGAGAAAGCAGGGGTAGCCAGTCCTTGGAGCAGCTGGAGGTTAAGGGCTTCGCCCAGTGATGATATGATGAGCTGGTAAGCTCCTCAACACAGGCACAGTGTCTTACCCCACTGAACCACACACCTTCTGCTGATGTGCTGGATGACCTCCAGCACCAGCTCCTTACTTTAATGACACTCATATAATCATGTTTCTCAATAAGGTGTAAGGTCATGGGAAAGGTGGTGATATTAAAGTTTTAGAGTGTAAAATCCATCCATCTTTCATAAATGCTTATCGAGTGAGTCGGCAGTATATCCCAGGAAGCACTGGGCCTACGGCAGGGGGCGCCCTGCATGGGGGGGGCAGGTTCATTGCGGAACACACAGTCACACACAACATGGTCAATTTAGACATGTCAGTCCACTTAAACTTTATGTCGTAGGAAGGAAACCCCACACAAACTCAGGAAGATCATCCAAGCCCACAGTGTTGCCCACTGAGCCACCGCACAGCCTTGTGGGAAATGCAGTTCGTTAGTATTGATATGGCTCTCTCCCCAATATATTTATCTGAATAATGCAGCATAGAGCACGAAGGTGGGCTACAGCCCAGCTAGGATGCTGGTCCATAACAGCAGTGTTTCTTAAACTGGTACTCGGAGACCCCCAGACGGTCCACATTTTTGTTCCCCCTCATTGGGGATCCCTGTGAACCGGTTTGAGCAACACTGCGGGCAATTTAGAGAACAACAATTAGCCTAAATGTCTTCACATTGTGAGAGGAAATCAGTGTGACTGAAAAATCACACAAACCCTAAGCACAGATCAGAGACGAGATTCAAACCCTCAACCCTCACCCCTACAGGCAGCAGTGCTACCCACTGAGCCACCCCATAGCCCAGTCTTATTGGCTATTAGGTTGTGTTAAACCCTGTTTTCCGTCCTACTGAAGGCACGGTGGCACTATGGAACCTGAACACCAAATCGGTGCTGCAGCGGGTGCGATCTCCCAGCGGCCGCGTGGTCACGTACCCGTACCACTGCTTCCTAGCTCACGACAGCATTGTCCGCGTCCTGTGCTGGTGCAGGGCCTCTGGGTAAGTGTGACCTGCATGACCGTGTTGGGAAAGAGGGAGGGATCCGCAATCGGGAGGCTGCGTTCAAGGTTCGATTTGGACCGGGGATTAGGTTACCATTAAGGTTTGGCTCAGAACTGGAACATGGGAGAGAATGAGGATTGAAGTTTGAATAAGGAATGAGTAAGGGTTATGGTTAACGGTTGTTGCTGTGGTCAGGTTTGGCTTCAGGTTAAAGAACTGTTTGGAATTTCCAACAAACTCACTTTCTCATCACTTTCAAACAGCAATTCCAGCACAAATGAAAGTACACATATTACCAGAGACCCGTGGCATCCTTCCCAGACCCTTTTATTTTCTTATTTCTGTTTGTTTTCATTTCTGTGTATTACTGTTCCCCCACCAGAAGGGGCGGGGGGGTCAGATCCTATCTCACCCCGGTGTGTGACGCCCAGCGGGCCGCCTTCACTGCTCCCCCCGCCTCCTCTGTAATAACACGTTATCTCCAGGCCCCCGGAGCTCCGCCATTAACGCCTCATATCCAGTATCCAGCCTCCAGCGCTGTACACCCACATCTCTAACAGACACGCACCCACATCTCTAACAGACACGCCCCCACATCTCTAACAGACACGCCCCCACATCTCTAACAGACACGCCCCCACATCTCTAACAGACACGCACCCACATCTCTAACAGACACGCACCCACATCTCTAACAGACACGCACCCACATCTCTAACAGACACGCACACAAAGCCAGTTGCTAGGGTACAAATGCAGTACAGTGAGGGGGGAGGCGATCAGCCTGGGAGGAGGGTTGGCAGATGGCTAAGTTTCAAGAGCAGAAGATGGGAACGGACACCTTTCCAACATCAGCAGATTCTGTCATAAAATTTGTGTAAATGCTTTTGGGTGGGTGTAGATTATGTTTATATTAAATATATAACCAAATGTTCCCCACAATGTAATAAAAACCTGTCATTTTGATGTTGTGGGGACCACTTTTCAGGTTTTAATGCAGATTCTTAAAAAATGTGGAGTGGTCCCTTAATTTTTTCCAGAGCGCTCTCTCTCTCTCTCTCTCTCTCTCTCGCTCTCTCTCTCTATACACACATACATATATATATATATATAATCCATATATAATGGAGTATCGATGATGTTGAGTTCAGCAGGGAGACGGCTGTGGGGATGAAGCTGTTTCTCAGCCTGTCTGTGTCTGTAGTGGGGGCGTTTGTTCCTCCTTCCAGACGAGACAGATATGGCACAGGGATGTTCTCTTTGTGTTTTTGGGTCCATCCCAGTGGCTGCGTGTGGGTCACGCGATGCCTAGCTGCAGTGTCTAGTGTCCCCAAACAACTCCTGCATTATGTCTGCATGCCACCGCCTCCCTGTCCCCCGCAGCGACCTCCTGGCGACGGCCGGCGAGGACAGGAAGCTGAAGCTGTGGGACCTCAGGAAGACGTACGAGCCGGCCAACTCCTTCAGGCGCTACCTGTCCACCGAGATCTGCTGGCCGCTGCACTACTCCGGCGTGTGGGTGGCAGAGGAGAGCTGCTACGCCACGTGAGTTTGGCTTTCGTAAGGCGTCCTGTACGTATCCGTGTGCGAGTCAGCCGAGGAATCAGCAGAGGACAGCAGAAAAGGCTCCGGGGGTCCGTGACCGCCTGGACGCTTGCCCTTCCAGAACATACTAACCACATGAGTCCAAATAGATGTCCAAAGTGTCAGGAGGCAAAGCCGTGCCCATCACCATGGTATCTGCCTATTGACCGAAGTACAATTAAACAAATGGATGTTAAGGTGGTTGTGTGTATTTTAAGTGATTTTGGCCTCATTTCTAGGTACGGACAGCATGGAATCCATTACATAGATTCAGGATACTTGGGGTTCAAGGCATTTTTTGTCGCCCCCAGGACAGGAACAGTCTGGGTAAGTCATGAACATCCATCCATCCATCCAGCCAGCCAGCCATCCATCCATCCATCCATCCATCCATCCATCCAATGTCCTTCTGCAGTACAGCCTCTCCTAGAGCTTTTTCCAGACCACACAGGATGCAGGATGGGCTGCTTCCTCCGAACTACATGTCACTTAGAGCACAGATCATATATTTCACACAGCATTAAAATCTTTGCTCATGTGGTTAAATGTCTAAGTGTCAGTGTCACGGTCTGAATGACGCAGCATGAGACCCCTCCCTTGGTGTGTTTCAGAGCATGTCTTACTCCGACTGGCTCAACACCTGCGTGCTGAGCGACAGCACCGGCGAGATGATCGTGGTCCTGCTGCCCGACACGTCCTTGAACCCGGCCAACCTGAAGCGCACCACCGACCGGCGATTTGTGCGTGACGTGGCCGCATGGCGCGGGGTCCATGCTACCCGACCGCCGTCGACCCCGCGCTTACCTCTTTGTCTCTCCCGGGCAGCCAGTACACAGAGCAGAGTTGGTCCCGTTTGGCTCAGAGAAGGAAGGCGCGGAAGCGAGGGAGGAAGGGAACGGCGACGCCAGTAACGGGCCAGTCAGGGAGCCGCAGACCTATGGGGAGCTCGTCAAGAAGTACTGCCTCCATTTCCACGATATGGACCTGGTGAGTGTCACTGCTCTGGTCGCTGTCTCGGCCACAGAGGGCTTTTGTAATCCACGTATGGCCGCTTGTCACACGCCATTACACATGGCCGCCGAGTTGCAGAGGGACCATGGATATATGAGGTTAATTACTCTGCGGACACACCTGAGCGAGCCGTCAGTGCCCGCTGATTGGGGGAGGGGCGGGGTTACTGCCAGAGGTACCGCCCCTCATCATCCAGGCGGCTAGCAGCTAGTGAGGGCCCGTCCCTGGGGTAGATTAACAGCTGCATCCCTCATTAATTAATCTTCCCGCCCACCACCACCCCCCCTCCCCCCGACCATCTGTTCCCATGTGTTCTACCAAAGTAGAGCCACTACTGACTGAAACACTCCCCCCCCACCAGTCAGCACCCTGTAGTAGCCCATTACCCAGGATGCCATGTCTGGTGACGACTCCGATGTCGAGCCTCGTGGAGGTGGGCTGGTGAGCAGGGAGGGGCCAGGCGTGTGTCTCGGCTAAATGATTCCCGCCTCCCCCTGAGTCGCACTGGAAGTCGCACTGGAAGTGAAGCAGAGCAGCTGCTCGAGTGAGGGAGCCAGATTTACCGCCACGCCGTGAGCTGCAGACCGGCCGCTCCAGCGGCAGAACGCAGCCTTCGGGCTGTCGGGGGATCCTGACATTGCGGCCCCTGTCCTTCACCAGAGAACCTTCAAGAACGCGCAGCAGAGGCCATCAGTCAAGCGCATGCTGGCCACAGAGACGAAGGGCCCTGTGTCCTTGGACAAGATGCCACTGGAATCCCTGCACAAGGTGAGGTTACGTTCCGCTCTGCACAGGGAGAACAGTCTGTATCCCTCAACACAGTCAAAGCACCGGCATGACCCTCTGCATAGAACGCTGCATAGTAATGCTGCAATTATTTATTGCATTTATATTATTATTTTATTATTATGCTATTTTACCTTATCTTTTGTCTTGCACTGTCTCGTCTTATTGCACTCCTGTTTGTTCCACATTGTACTTTTTTTGTTCTGTTGTTTGTGGTTTGTGCACCTGTCCCCTCCCCTGCAACTCAGGTACAAGAATTTCACTGTGTCCCTGGGGCACAAACCTGACACGAAATCCCATTTGGACGTTAATTCGGCACGATGCTGGGAGAACAGCACTAGTAACAGTAGTAGCTGACCTGTCTTCTAGCTCGCATCTCCTGCTATTCATTCTTTTATTTCATTTTTTTTTTATCTATCAGAGGATGAATGGGCTTCAGTTCCCCTCGGGAATCGGGCATCTCTGTCCCCTGAAGTGAGCAGGCAATCATGGGCCACCTTGGTCATATAGGTTTTGCATCTGTCCTCCATAATGGAGAACACAGCCCGGATCTCTGATAGCCGGCCATGAAGACAGATAAAGAGTAATGGAGCGTAAAATGAAGAAACGTCACCGCGGGTCATACCGGTGAAAACGTGGGGATGGAAGACTGCGTGGAGGGGAAGAGAGAAGCAGGCTCCTTTCTCTTTTTTTCTGCCCGTCGTCCCCATTTATGGACATGGAGATCCAGGACTGATTATGCCTACCACTTTTCTTCATTAGGCATATTTTGACCTTGCTGTGTCCTGTGATAGTCCATTAGAATTGATTGCAATCTTGACAAAAAAAATTTAGAGAAAAATAAATTCATTTATCCTGAACCTTTAAGAGATGATCATGGCTGCGTGGAGGGAGATGCTCAGCTGACACTTACGTCTGTAACAAGTATGTTGTTCTATGGTACAACAGAAATGTCCCTCCCGGGATGCTGTGGGATGAGTTCATGACTTTCTTTCTTTCTCTGCCCTGCCGCCACAGGTACGGCTAAACCCCAACCTCAGCGCACAGAGCTGGGTGCTGTCGGCTGGACACGCGGGCCTGGTACGCGCCCACTGCCTGCGCGCCATGCACAGCCCCATCGTCCATAAGATGGCGCAAGAGAGCCAAGCACAGTTCGCTGCCATGTTTGTGTCCCAGGGAGCCGCGGCCGACGAGAACGTCGCCACAGCTGTCCGGCACAGCACTGAGACTGTGGTGGAGCTGTTGTGATGTCACAGCCTTGCCCCGCCCCCTCAGACTTTAAAAGACCTGGCAGGGACAGTGCAGATGACAGGAGCTCACCTTGACTGGTCTCCCTGCCTGTTTTTGTACTCCTGCTTTAGTTTTTATACAGATTTAAATTATTTTAAGTGGGGGGCAAAACACTATTTTGATAAAGCTCTGAATTTTTTTTAAATGCATAATATATATTTTAGCATAAACTTCTTGTAGATTTGTTGATGTAACAGTTTCGGACACATGAAGCTTCACTGAATACCAAAAGCATTTTGCGTTGCATTCATCCTGAATGCTGACCCATTCACTTCCAGTCTAAATTAAACTGTATCTTTTTTAACTTACACCTGTGTTTAGTTCTGTTGTCATTTTTTTTTCTTCCCACTGACTTTATTTGTGTATGAGCAAAATGACCTTTTACATAGAACTAGACCTTTTGTATATTTGTCAAAAAATTAAGGTCTTTCTAATGTGTGCTGTGTGTAAGGGGGGGTTTTCTGTAGTTTTCTTGGGTCTTCACCATTACAGACTGGCCCGTGAGCGTGACAAAGCACACGAGCAGTAAAAGCCGCTATAAAGTCCCAGCAGTGAAGCATCCTTCCTGTCACGCCTTCCAGCATTTACCAGTGCACCAGGCCCCCGGTCACCAGTCACCTTAAGATTTATGCCTGCGATGCTGTTCGACCAGTCTTATCTTAAACTGTTTTCTAACTTCTTGTTTTACAGCTGCCATGTTTCAGGAATCTCTACCCCTGATTTTTATTTAACCCTTTGCGCTAAAGTTTGTTAATCCACAGCTACATCAGTTGGTGACACTTTAACTGAGGGGACAGGAATAACTTAGTAACTCGATTACTATTCAAGTACTAATCATGAGTAAATATGAGGGACATGAACCTTGAGTAACTGCGTGAAATACATCAACCGTTACGTTTCATTAGTGATGAACGAACATAGAAACAGTACAAACCTAACACTTAATTTCTGGTTAATATATTAAGAAAGTACTACTACATAATTTGTGCCCCCTCAGGTACCCATCAGTGTTACCCATCAGTTTATACACTTAAGTGCCCTTTTCCAGCCATATGATGTGAGCCAGTGTCTTAACCGCTGAACTGCCCAGGTTATATGACTATTTTAGTAGAGCGGTTGTATAAGTGACAATAATTATTATATAATAGTACATTATTATGATTTGCTCATGCCCTAGTACAAGCCTGTGCAATTATTTTCTGCGGAGGCTAAATCCATGTTAATGGGCCATTTTTAAATAATTATTTTCATGTCCCATGAAAGCTACAGGACAGTGCAGTGGTTGGCAGTGCTGCAGTGGTTGGCGGTGGTGCAGTGGTTAGCACTGTCGCCTGACTCTTCTAGGACCTGGTTTTCCGTCTTTGCTGCGATCCCTTGTGTGTGGAGTTTGCATGTTCTCCCTGTGTCATCATGGGGTTTCCTCCAGGTACTCCAGTTTCTAGTCCAAAAACATGCTGACCTTAATTGGAGTTACCAAATTGCCCATTGGTCTGCATGTGTTTTTGAATGGTGTGTGAGTGTGCAGTGCGATGGGTTGGTGCCCCATCCTGGGTTGTTCCCTGCCTTGCGCCCTGTGATGGGTTGGTGCCCCGTCCTGGGTTGTTCCCTGCCTTGTGCCCTGCGAGGGGTTGGTGCCCCATCCTGGGTTGTTCCCTGCCTTGCGCCTGTAACTTCCAGGACCCTGGATGAAAACTGCAATAGACTTGTTAGGTTTTACTTTCCTGGAAATTCATGCAGAAATCAGTAGAACCAGAGCATTTTCATGCTAAATTTAACCTAAATATTTATTAATTCTTTGAAAATTTTATCTGCAAAAAACTATTCATCTTCATAGATTTGAACATTAAACATTTTAAATTATTATTATTTTAATAATCAGATGAGTTTTGCCCAGGTCTGCCCTACTGTAATTATCTACTGAATTCAGGTTAATTAGGCATATTGCTATCGGAGGTATTACAGACGAGGTTAGGGATATGAAACCTTGTTAATGTTATTCCAGTGGTCTTCGGCAGATGTTGATGAAGGAGGACGATGTTCTTCGTTACCTTCACAGCCACTGCAATGCCAAACTAACCCGACCTTAGAGCTGACGTGTTTTTTTTTTTTAATCGAATAAAGAAAATAAGTTAAGCATCAAGATCATATAGTAGTCTTGGCGTGTAGGTTTTTGCCTATAAATAGACCCAATACGATTTATTTGAGGATTGGTAGTTAATGAGCCTTACCTGTTAATTAGTAATTTTATTGGAACATACAATTGCATTTTATTCAGCTCGTATCTCAGGCCACCGATTTTTAACAGACGGAAAATGTAAACCCGGATCCTTGCCACAGGGATGAGTTGGGCATCATATTTTAATACCATTTAGTACACTTTGCGGCACACAAATTCAGATTTAAAGAAAACGCTTTTCAAGTAAAGCATTCGCCGCGTAAGTTTTATTTCAGTTTACAAAAACAAACATACAGACAAACACTTAGGATACCAAACATCTTCGTATAAGGACGCGGATCATATTTATACAGTGACATCACCATAAAACGGATACACTTACATCTTAGAGACATTTCTGACAGTTAATATTTTATTTAGACGGTTTCACAAAGCAGTCGTACACCAAAACAATACAATGTTTTTTTATTTATTTACAACTCGCGTTACATCACGGAGTTGTCAAATGATACACCAAGTCGATGAACAAGTTAGAATTTAGTATACAAACGGCAGATTGATCTAATTTATAAATATCGTAAATTGTAGGTTAAACAGAATAGTTTCTGTCTAAGTTTAGCTACAGGGAGAACTATGCAAAAGGGGGACACTTTTTGTTAAATGATTTAGAAAAATCTCATGAAAGCCATTTGCTCAAATTAATATTTTTCTGCCATTAGCCGCATGTCTCCTTAAAAAGATTTGTGTAGACAATTAAACAATCTATGTAGTATTTAAATTTAAAGAGTTAAATGGGATAAAACATGGAGAGGCACCTCTCATTTATTGATGAGCTTGTTCAGGTAAAGCGGGACTGTTTTTTGTTGTTTTTTTTTTGTAGAGTGGCAATATATACTTTAGAGCAATATTTTATTTACCAAGAAAACAAAGCATAAATAAATTTATTGTAAGATTTTGTTCATAAGATCCAGTTACTTCAAATAACAAATTGGTTTTTTTTTTAACTTCATGAGTGTCTTGAAATCTCCATGAAACATTCCTTGGTATATTTTGCCGACCTTTTGGGGGGAGGGTTTTTTTTTTTACATGTAAATAATGTAGATCGGGGGTACCTAACTCGTCGATCGCGATTGACTGGTTCGCCATCAATGAAATACAGTATTATCCTTTTATCGTATCGCGATCTACCTAGAAACACTGGTCGATTACGATCGACGAATTGGATACCCCCGATCTACATTATTTACATGTAAAAATTTGTCCCATTTTACCTGAAAAGTACTTTCTCACTTTTACTACCACCTTCAGCAAAAGTGGGACAGCACTAAACACAAAAGCAAACAAAAATTATATTTTTTCAAAAATGTGCTTTTTTTTTAAAACAATCTCCAGCCTTTTTTTTCTTTTCCAAAAGTGCAATATCTTAAACAATATACCCCATTATATGTTTCTAGGAGCCGTATCTTAAGAAAGAGTTATTTCGTTTGTCGGTCCACTTGCCTGTACAGCGTGTCTTGAAATTCTGAACACAGTCGTCAAAGTCCAATGAAACTTGAATTACACCAATGAAAACAGACGGTGAAAACTAAGTTCTGTTGTAGTATGATTTTAGCACTGTTTGTTTTCATTGGTTGTTGATTTTTTTTTAAAGTAGCACAGGGCAAAGCGCAGTTATAAATGTCCCACTTTATCTGATGTCCCAGATTTGCTGAAATCACCCTACTTCCGGGTATTTTCATACACATTTAGCGTTTGACCTCTGGAGTTTCCTAATTAAATTGCAGTCAAGCTATTCTTTATTTCCCATCGTAGTTTCATTATTATAAGTTCTTTGTAAATATAAATATAACAAAATATTCCATTTAACAGGTTTAAATCGATCTTGTATCAGTTTCGGGATTTTTTAAGCTTTATTGCAGTGTCTAGCTTATTGTACTAATCTAGCATGTCTTCCAAACGCCAGTTTAGTTACCAGTTAAAATGAAGCTTAAATATATACACGAGGTTCCTGATATTTCAGCCAACGATTAACGTTCATGTAGCTATTTGAATTTAAAATTTTGTAACCTTTTGATTCGTCTATATTTTGTCTTTGGTAACGTTTTCCTGTTAAAGTTCAATATCGTTATCCTGCTTCGCAACATGTGACAGGTTTGACAATTCAAGTGACAAGAAACAAAGAAAGGGATTTCCTAGTCAAAGTCTTTTTCATTCTAATGCCGTCTTATTTGATCATTTTATTTTTTAAAAATCTGCTACAGTATCCCTCTGATCAGAAAGAATAAAAAAGATTAAAAAAACAAACAAACTTAACCTCAATCCGTGTTTAATCTGAATGACAAAAATATGAGAAAATCGTTGGTCATCATCTTTAGGTTTCATTTTGATTGCTATATTCGTTGACTTTTAATTTGGTTTACAAATGAAATATTTACATCTAAAATATATCCTTTCCTTATATCAAAATTGACCAAAATATAGACTTCTGCAATAATATTCAGTGATAAATAGCAGCTAAGTCCTCAGTTTGTAATATTCTTATATTGGCAGTCTGATTTGTAGGCATTTCAACCCAAAATATGTCCCCAACATTGCTAGAATTAACAAGAATGCATCAGCCACTTCTCTTAAAAAAATGAATTAATATTTTTATACTGCCGCCACCACAATGTGCGATGTTCTACATCAACAATCCGATAAAGGCATCAAACACGACAAGTATGGCAAGTATCTGCATATGTTGCAAGCAAATTGCGTCACCATGACGTCAAGGAACGTCGTTTGACCTTTGTTGCTCTTGGCACAATACACATCACTGTACATATTTTATTTTTCCTCTTATATATGCATGTTTTTCTTTTTTTGAGTTACATTTACGATCACAAACATGCCTGGACGCCGAACTCCCCCGGAGAGGCACATGTGAGGGTGGGAGAGGGTGTGAAACCTCGGCGGGCTCGTTCTGTCCAGCGCTGTGAGTATTCCAGAGCGCTGTGAGTATTCCAGAGCGCTGTGAGTATTCCAGAGCGCTGTGAGTATTCCAGACCTCTGGAATGCAGTTTGGACAGTGATGGGGGAATGCAACCAGAAGGGAAGCACCACGTAGTGGAGGAGGAAGAGCGTTAAGCACTCATGGGGCAAAATGTACTGTCGTTTGGAGTGACTATAATCTTAAAGGAGGAGATCTTACTTTAAACAGTGGTGTTTACATTAATGCCAAGTTTTATTGTCTTTTCTTAAGTTTTTATTGTGGACTGTCTTCTATGAAAGTCTTTCATTATCCTCGCACAAAAAAGTACTTGTAAAGATTTTCCTCTCAAATCAAATTCCCTACGCTGAAAGCTGGTGCGTCATGTCCTACGCAGTGTGCGTCTTTAGGACGGGCTAACGTGTAGCACCATTAATGTAGCCTAGCTGCCTTTTTTTTACGTTCCTGGTGTAAATCGAGCTGGTAAGTTTGCAGTTTTTAAGCTTTTGTTTGGTGAGTGAGCTTCGGTTATTCCGCTGTTATAATCTGGGGGGGTGGCCTGTGTGTGTAATGTGTCTAATGAGTTTCTTTGCCTTTTGGGTAGTGGGAGCTCTGTGTCATTTTTTTTCCGCTAAAAACTCTTTGATAGGCACGTTTCTTCACTGTGTTATTCCGCCTAAGCATCTGATTTGGAGTATAGGACCAGTGGTCTAGTGAACTTTTCAATCTAAGCAGCAAACGCTGGTGTCCTCCACATATCTCCCACCGCCTGGTCCATTTCTCCTGCCCCTCCCTTACTTGTAATCACAGTGCTATCTTGTGCATTCGCTGTCGCTTTTCTAAAACGTGACAGAAAATAAGAGCTGTCCTTGTGCCATATCTGTGTGCTATCATAATGGAAAAAGCAATATTGGCCAAAGAAGGAATTTTCCCACCAAATTGCCAAGGTGAATATGCATTTGAGAGACCAAAACTACTCCTCAGTATTGGATTTGATTTTTTTCCAGAAATTGGACAGACAAATGTCTTTGGCTTGGCAACAAGCTCATTTGATGTAGCTCTACAAAGGCCGATTGACTGAAACACTTTCCGACTTTAAGATGTTGGTGTTCTTAGACGTAGTTTCCAGTTCTGGCTTGGAATGCCTTTGGTGGTGATTACAATGAGTATGTGACTTTGACACTGGTGAGCCACAGTAGGCCTCTCATACCTCTGGGAGGCCTGCCTGCAGCTGTGAAGGCCTCAGTCTATGGGGTCCTGGCAATGGGCACAGCGCTCCATGTCCTCTGTGTAGTGCTCCACTTGGATGGTCGTGCTGTAGAAGCCAAACTTGGTTTGAAGGATCTCCGTGGCTTCCTTTAAGACGCTCTGAGGGTCTGCATTCTCTTCTGGAGGAGAAAAAAAAAACAACATTGAAGAGATTGACCTGATAGAAAGGGAAAATTGTTTATCAGATGGCAGGAAGTCGACATGCTCAAACTGAACTGCAAAGGAAATGGCCAGTGCTGCCCAGAGCTGATGGTCATGGCTCACCTATGGCCACATGCACAGACAGCAGAGTCTGTCCCAAGGTCAGAGCCCAGAGGTGTAGGCTGTGTATGGCCTTCACTGCCCTCAGTGACAACAGCACCTCCTTCACAGAGTTAAACTCCACCCCCTTTGGTGCTCCTGTATGGAGAAAGAGAAGGAAGGGTGACTATGAAATACCTGGGTGTTCACCTGAATAATAAATTGGACTGGTCAATAAACACAGTTGCCCTGTATAGAAAGGGCCAAAGTCGCCTCCCCTCCACCTGTTGAGGAGACTGAGGTCCTTTGGGGTGTGCGGAGAACTCCTACGGACTTTTTACGACTCAGTAGTGGCCTCAGAAGTTCTCTACGCTGTTGTGTGCTGGGCAGGGAGCAGCTCGGACAGAGATAGGAAAAGACTTAACAAGCTTGTTAAGAGAGCTGGTTCTGTCCTGGGCTGTTCACTGGATACCATTGAGGAGGTGGCGGACAGAAGGATGCTAATAAAACTGTCATCCATTATGGATAACCCCTCCCACCCCCTGCACCACAATGTGGAGGCTCTGAGCAGCTCCTTCAGCACAAGACTGTCACATCCACAGTGCAAGAAGGAGCACTTCCGTCGGTCATTCCTCCCCACAGCTATAAGACTTTACAACACATCACTGCAGTGACATACTCATCCCCTTCCCTGTTCATCCATACAACTACCATTGTGTATATGTTTTTTTCTTTAAATTTTTACTTATATTTATACAGCTAGAAATTGTTTTCTATTGTTTTTATTGTCTATATTGTACTTATATTGTTATTTTTGCTATGGATCCTGTTACACTGTCTTTTTTATTACTGCTGCTGTTTCTAAGAAATGTCCCCATTGTGGGATTAATAAAGTCAATCTAATCTAATCTAATCTATGGACCATGCATGCAAGTATATCTGCAGGTCTTCATTTTGCCTACTTTAGGTACAGGTTGAAATAATTCAGTCTGGTCTCTCAATGCTGAAGTTGTTTATGATTTAAAAAGCTGAGGAAACAGGTTGGCCTATACTGAAAGTCCTTAGAACTGTGATTGGAGCCCTGTAGTAAGATGTTCTGAATAAAATAGCTGTAAGTTAGTTTTTGCAAATTGAGAGGGTCCAACTTGAGAGGATATGTTAAAAGAGATTAGTAATCATTATTTGACGCATAAGTCAAAACAAGAGTGAAGACTCGGGTTTGGAGTATTGTGTATTTTCAGGGGGGCAGGAGGCTTGAGGCTGATTGGACAATGTTGAAACAAAACCGACACCATTGGCCAAAAAAGTATGATGAGGGTTCTTCTGAATGGCAGGGCCGTTACCTTCCATTAATATCCTGAAGACGTCCCTCAGTATCGTGATTGTGGTTCCCAGGACGAACACAGAGAACAGGAAGGTACAGATGGGATCTGCTATCTTGTATTCAGGCTGAGAGGATATAGAATTAACGTAAGGCATCGATTCACTGAAAAACAATCACAAACGCCATACTTAATACTCCAGGTGCAATAACACGCTATGGTTACTTATCCATAAGGTTTGGCTACTTTGTTCAGGAATGGCCATCAGTAGAACAGAATAAACATGCTGGGAGATAAGTTCCTGGATTTGTGTTGTGACACAAGAACCGATCACTTAGAATCCTTTGTCAGCAAGTGCATACTGACCCGGAAGTAAATGATGGTGGCTGCTACCATAACTCCCACACTCTGGAGCAGGTCGCCCACCACGTGGATGAATGCAGCCTGCACGCTGGTGTTGCCGTGACCTCCCAGGAGGCCGTGGAAGTGGGCGTGGCCAACCGGGCTTGCACCTCCCTCTTCAATCTTGTGGTACCCTGAGCCGTGGTGGTGGAAGGTGGTAGAATGGTGGAGAATGTAGGCCATTCTGAGGGAGATGGGAGAAGGATGAAGGAGAAGACTGGGGGATTCGTACAGTGTCACACGAACATGACAGACGGACATGGTGTGGACGGATACAGTACTGTGCAAAAGTCTCAGGCAAAGAAAATGATGTTTAAATGATGTTCATGTTGGTGTAAAACTATGAAATGATGTCCATTAATGTAATTATGTATGTTAGTGTAACCATTTCTGATGCAGTAACCGTCCAGCACACCCATGTATTTGACTCGACCACTAGCTCACCTCATATGGCTAATCAATACCTCACTGGCTTTTTTAAAATTTAAATAATGAATTAAGTGAGTCGGATGTGAAATGTAACAAATGCATGAAATGGCCGAGGTGCCCCTGAGGAGAGGTTTGGGAACCGAAGCCGTGTTCATCTAACCATCCAACAAGATATGAGTAACTGTCTGGAGAACAGAAGAGGCTCACATGATGTTAACCAGGACTGCACAGCCGGAGGTGATGAGCATCACATGACCCTCAATCTCATAGTCGTTCCTGACGATCCGCTCGATGGCGAGATACACCAGAACTCCTGTCACCACCCAGATGGACAGTACTGACACCAGGGCACCCAGGATTTCTGCAGAAAAGAGGGAGTGACGTCCTCAGATCCATTGGAGGGGAGTCCAATACCTGGGGATTTGGGGCCTGGGGCAGAACCTCGCTGTACCAGCACATCGTTTAGTGATCTTCTCAGCGGTAGCCAGTGGTGCCTACATTTCCATATTACACCTGGGGGGTGAGTGAGCCATGGGGTTGCAGTGCAGGGACCTTGCTGTGTACTGAGCAATTTGAAGACCATGAGGGTTCCGAGATGATATATAAGATTATGCACTAATACGAGATAATATTTCAGCTACAATTGTGATGTCAGGAGCAGATTATCTCCTGCTTAAATGAGCAGGAACAGTAGTGAAGCCCTCTATGAGTGATCAGCATAAATAAATATTGCCTCCATGCACAGAATGAGCCATAAAAGATGTTTACTGTACAGAGGTTAATTATGTCTAAGGCGCTGATCACATGCTTCACGAAAAGAAGTTGTATATTTATGCTTTTCCAGTTTGTGCGGCAGATTATTGACTACTAAAGTAATTAAGATTAATTAGCCCACTTAGCAGCACGACAGCAAGACTGGGGCTTGGGAACTGGGCCGTGCTTGGGGCACAAAATCGGCTTTTTAACAGGACTGGGGAGAGTGTGGTTTGGACTAAGCTGGCTTGCGTGGCTCACCTGACCGGTGCCACCCGAAATTCATGACCTTGGTGGGAGGCCTGGAGGAGATCCACAAGGAGAAGAGGCTGACCATCATGCTGCCAAAATCGGTGAGAAGGTGAGCTGCATCCGTCATTATGGCCAAACTGTGGGCCAGGTAGCCACCTGTGATGGTGAGAGATACATCCTGGCTAGACCCACAGAAACTACAGTATTACATTATGAGAATTAGCATACTAATAAACAGCACTGCACAATAAGTTATACTAGATATGACAGAAAGCACAAACAGGGTAACAATGTCCAGTACAACACAAGTGCAGAGAGGATAATATATAGGACAGATGGTTCAATAATTTCAGAGCTCTATGGAAGGTGTTTAGGTAGATTAGGATTCGAAATCAGCCCTGGACTTCTGCCCAGACAGGCCCACTACACATACATACCCACGATAAAATTTATCTAATGGGGGGGGTTCCCAATGAAAAAAAAATTGTCAGCTAAGGGTGTTGGCCATTTAGCTGGCCCAGTATTTAGAGTAGTCTTAGTTTCGAGAACTGAGGTAACATTTCCCGATAACAGATTTTTAAAAGAGACCAGAATAACTTAGTTCACTTCACTTCGTGCTGACGGCCAGCTGCTCAGGCATCCCCAGCCCCCCCCCCCCATATGCCCACTCAGAGGGACACTGTGTTCCTCTATAATTTGTAAGCTGTTGTTTCTTCTTGGAATTTAAATGACATCATTAGCCACTTTCCCACTGAAGTTCAGGAACCTAGTTCCTGGTTCCACGTCCCTGGGCTGTAGTTCCTGGCCACTTTTGTGTGTCGCTTTTCCATCACACAACAGGAGCTTGCATATTAAACTTCATATAACTTCACAAAACTAAACCCCCACCCCAAAACGATGGAGGAATATGTTTTTTTTAGTTCTTTGTTAGTTCCTGGGTGGGTTAGTCACATGGTCCGAAAATAGGGGACAAATTGTGTCCTGTATTGGTTCAGAATGGGACACAGCGTTTTATTTATATGGCCCACAACATGTATATAACTCATTATTTCATCAGGCTAGCAGATCGATCTTTTGTTATCCAGAGAATAAAAATGATAGGCTCTGGCAAGTTTCACTGGAGGCAACCGGCAACATTAGACAAAGATACATCGGTTATCAGTTGAATTTTCTGATGCAGAAATATGGAAATGCAAGCAAAAAATTGTATTAATTCATTTAATCTAATTGACACAAAAATAATTCAATCTGCTCAATTTTTGCTTCACTACTTCTATCTCTGTTTCACGCATTTCTGCTTAACTTTTGGATTAGCACTGGTGCTTGTGGTCAACCAATCAGCATAGCTTTTCATTATAAGCCCCACCCAGTAGTTGCCTGCAACAGAGTCGGGACTAAAAAAAAGTTCAGGAACTGAAGTCCCTGTGGTGGGAACCCGACAGGAGTTTTGGGTTCCTGAAACAGGTCCTGGTTCCTGAAGAATGTTCCTGCAGTGAGGAAGCACATTTTCTGAAGTGAATTATGAAATATAGGGATCTCAGTCCCGCTCTAGTTTAACAAATCCTCGGCCTGTCTCCTTTCTTACGATTACCAGAAAAATCTCCTCAATGCTGGAGACCAGGCAGAGTACACATCTCGCAGCGACATTGGACCCCCATGTGATCCTTACCTATCACCTCCCCAATCATGAAGACCAGACAGACAAGAGAAGCGATGTACAGCTTCTTACGAGCCAGAAGCTTCTCCGGGGTTTCGCCGCCCGAGGCCCTATTGCCGTGGCAGTGGGTGCCGACGGGTTGTTTGAGCTCGATGGCCCCCGGTACATCCCCGTTCTCAAACGGGAAGCTGGGGTATCCTTGCTTGGACCCTGGGAAGGAGCTGGAAACAGTGAAGTAGATTGAAACCCATTGTTTCTACTAACAGTGGGAAGTGCAAAGTATCAGACTTCATTCGTCTTGTAGAAGATTAAGTCACAGTGTCTGTAAGTGTATATTCTAGCTATTATTTAGACTTTTTGAATATTGTAAGCTAGGACATAGATTCAGTTCAGTATGACAAACAGACTCAGTGATCATCAATTCTGATATCCATTACCCTGTGCTTTGGTCCCCCCCCCCCCCCCGCTGCCTTTAACAGATAGCAGCCAAGTCCCCAGAGATCAGGACTTCATTACAGCATTGTCCTCTTTTCACGCCACATACACTGATCCCAGATCGCATTTAAAAATTCAATCAGCACAGCAAACAAAGAGTGTGCTGACTGCCTTTCCCGCCTACCCCCCCCCACCCCACTCCACCCCCGAGAGGAGAAGTGATGATGGGGCTAATGAGCTGGAAAAGCCTAATCATGACT
>JAODJU010000039.1:6942045-6956803 GCA_026776725.1 Gnathonemus echidnorhynchus
CCCCCACCCAACTACCCACCTGGGGACATAACAGCGTCAAGAGGAGCTGGCCAAGCGGAAAAGAGCGTCTGTTTAATCACTCGGACAGAGACATGAGGTGTGATTGCCTTCCTGATGTGTGTGCAGGGGAGATCCCAGAATTAGCCACACACACGCATGCATATAATGTAATAATGTAAACCACGGCACAGATGAGCCCCACAGACCTAATACTGCTTCACAGAAATTTCACTCCTATTAACTGATTAAATTTCATCCATAAGTTTTAGAAGGTTTTCAGAATGAGTAATTCATCTTTAGAAATCTTTTTTTTCTTTTAGGTAGCGTTCACGTAATCCAAAATTTACGATGAATACCTAGTTAATTGTGATCTCTTAGGCACAGATACAATCGTATAATGATACACTTATTGAATTTTAATTAGCTCACAAATTTGATAACATCTCAGACAATTTACTCTCTTTCAGTCAAATTATTGCTAATTGCTTCCATAATTTCAATATAACAGATCCAAAATTTGCAGAGTCCAGTTACCTGCCTATAGACACTTACTACACACCTTTAAAGACCTGCCTATAGACATTTACTACACGCCTTTAAAGACCTGCCTATAGACACTTACTACACGCCTTTAAATACCTGCCTATAGACACTTACTACATGCCTTTAAATACCTGCCTATAGACACTTACTACACACCTTTAAAGACCTGCCTATAGACACTCACTACACGTCTTTAAAGACCTGCCTATAGACACTTACTACATGCCTTTAAAGACCTGCCAATAGACACTTACTACATGCCTTTAAAGACCTGCCTATAGACACTTACTTCATGCCTTTACAGACCTGCCCCCTTGCACACTTAATGCTTTTTCTTTCCTCAGTGGTCACTTGATTGAGTTCAGTTACCTGCCTATAGACACTTTCTACACACCTTTAAAGACCTACCTATAGACACTTACTACACACCTTTAAATACCTGCCTATAGACACTTACTACATGCCTTTAAATACCTGCCTATAGACACTTACTACACGCCTTTAAAGACCTGCCAATAGACACTTACTACAAGCCTTTAAAGACCTGCCTATAGACACTTACTTCATGCCTTTAAAGACCTGCCCCCTTGCACACTTAATGCTTTTTCTTTCCTCAGTGGTCACTTGATGGTAGGTGGATGCAGGACTGGAGCGCTGGTCCTGTTAGATATACATGGCCATTTGACAATTGTTTGCCATGTGTTTAGGTGGAATACATTATGTTTAACACTGGTAGATTAATTTACGGAGTGTGTTATATCTTATCTAATGTTTACTTTCATCTATTCAATAGCACTCAGTTTTAAGCAATGTTTTTCTTTTACACAATATGCAAATTTCACGATCAGTGCCATTGTTAAAAATAACACTTCAAGAAATTCTGTATAATTTCAATTATCAAACAATGGAGCTGATCTAGGCCTTGGGATGGCCTCACTTGCACTATGACTCGCACAGAGTCACTCTGGTCGCCTCTCCTGCACAGTCACCTGAGCTCCTCCCTGTATCTCTGGTCACTGCAGTGCACTGCGTACTCATTGAACAGCCTGGGAACCAGGCAGTGTTTGTAAAGCTGTAACTTTCCATACACTACAGTATAACCTATTTCCTGCTGCTTGTTTTCCACTAGAGTAACTGTGGTAAAGTACCCATGTTTAGAAGTAGCACCTTGAAAATATCCAGCACAGCTTTCCAATTAATGCCTACAACAATGTGTATGTGTCCCTGGGGACCGTCCGCCTCATTCTCAGCTGTAACAGTTATTTGCTAAACTGAGCAAATTAGCCTCTGTCTCACACTGATGGAGAAATGGCTGGAACAAGAGAATTCTGTGCACCGGAGGGAAAGAATCTGCTCAAAAATGCTGATAATAACAGGGTCAGACTATGAAAAATTTGATTATTAAAAACTCAGCACTTCACTGAGGTTATTTCAGTTACTGTAGAAGCTGCTAGAAGCTTCTCCATTCACCGTCAGTGGGTAACACCCATGTTTTAGCTGAGTATATGGTCAAGTCATAGTAAGCCTGCAATGGAGGCTCTCATCTCATACTCTGCAGTGGGCAAAGTAATTTTATATCTGTCAGTTTCCCCGTGTCCTGCATCACATCAAGTAGGAACAGTATGAAACAGTTATTAAAATTCAATCAAAAGTAACTTTGGAACTTCTGGTAAAAGAATTGAAACGTTTTGCTCTGCAGCTGGAAATATATTTTATGATATATTTTATTATATATTTATTATATATGGAGCCTTGGAGGCTCATAGCTTCCGGCTGGGGGTGTGAAGTCCACCCCCTCTCCGTATGCGTGGAGTTTGCAGTTTATGCATAAATAAAAATTCCTGATACTCCACTTTCCTCCCTCAGTCCAGAGACTTACAGGGAGGCTAACTGACAGTTGCCCATAAGAGCATATATTCCCTGTGATGGACTGGCACCATCTGTCTGACAGAGTAAGTGGTTGGAATATGGATGGGTTTTAGAGCACAGGCAGAGCGGTGTAAGTTACAGCACAGAGTGGACACAGTATTTTAGCGATTGTGTTGTGATGGTGTGAGTTCAGTCGAGCACAGCGCATGAACGGACATGCAGGATGCTGTCACAGTGAGTCATGACAGGCATCAGACAGAAACTTTGTAGGTTTTCCTGTAGGACAGCCCTGGGGGACTGATTTGAGGCATTTCTGTCTTCCAGTAATCGTTCCTGGGTCTACAGCATTCAGCTACAGGCTCTGGAGATCATAGATGGAATATGGCTGATTTGACGTCTTTTAAATACTGATCTCCAATGATGGCGGAAGGGGACATAAATCAGATTAAGCTGCAGGTGTGTCAGAAGCATTTTGAATGTGGGGGGGACACACTGGAAAACAGTGCTGGGTGAACTAATATTTTAAGTTAAATGTGGGGGGGTCCAAATGAATAATTATGAAATGTGAGGGGGTTCAGCTGAGACGTTTTGTTGGAATATGCTGGTTATGTTACACTGATTACTGAAGCGCTTCTCAGTTCTTGTAACCCCCCCCTGCCAGAATGTTTTCATTCCAGCCCTGTCTTAGTCAGGCTTATACAGTCCTCAATAGGCTAATAATGAATGTAGCAGGTTGAAAGCCGTGTGGGCTGAATGAAAACAGGCAGGAACAGGATTGTCAACTATTGGATTAGTGAATCCAGTGTCTCTCATAAACTCACTTTATAGCTATTACATGTCAATGGACAAAAAACTGGGGCTGGTCAATACACGTCCCCCAGTAAAGAGGTAAGGGGACATGTCTCCCAATAATTTAAAGATGCTTCCTCAACCTCAGCTAGCATTCCAGGTGCTTCCTTTGATAGCATTAATGAGGTTCAGGGGCAATTGTTTCAAGAACAAGGCCCTGGATGTGTTTATTGTCTACTCTCTACATTTCACAGCGGACAGCCTGTTTGTAAAGCTCTGCTTCCCATATGTGCAAAGCCCAAACTGGTCGACATTCAGTGTCTGTGGCTTGCTGAGGGCTCTTTAAGGGCTGCTCCATCAATAAACCATCGAGTCAGCTGATGATAAGACCGTGACCCCAAAGAAATTAGTTCATGAGGGGAGGCCATCGAGACGGTAAGCAAAAGGGTGTCCACCGTCCACTCGACGGCAAGACACAGTCACACCATGGTGGTTCACAGCCCAAGTATGCTCAGACGGACCCCAAATGTGCATTCAATGCTCTGGACTGGATTGGAGCTAGAATTTCTGCATTTGTCTTTATCCCGATTTCAATGGACTGTTGAAGTCTGCAAGGGGTAGCCAAGCTGCATGGGTCAGGACGTGCTTGTGAATTACAGCGGACATGAAATCTTTTATAAATGGAATAATTTCACAATAATCAGACTCCCGGAAGGTTTTTCTAGCCATGACATAAATTATAAATGAATTTTGGCTTTCAAAAATGGTGACTTTTATACATCATACAATGAAATCATATTATCATATTAGCATATTGGAGTGTAATACAGCTTTGTTTCTGAGAATGAGAGAAGTCTAACATATATCTTTCAGGCTATAATGATGCAATGAACATACATTTATATTAACGGTTATTACATGCATGCTGTCCCAGCACACGCTTAGTTCATCAGATTAGACCCTTTTCTACAGGGTACAACATCACAGTTTGTACTGTATTGTCTGCTGACCCATTTTACTGTGGTTTTTTATATTTATATTACAATGGTTGCCAGACAGATTTACAACTGTATTCTGCTGAACTTGCAGTTGGCAGGTAACAGATGACCCCACTGGAAACCCTACCTTGGCATAAACTTATACCTGACAGATGGTTCACTGGTATATCTGTTCCGTCGGTCGTCAATCAGATTTTATGTGATTTTGCGAATTCTTGCAAGCAGGTTGTGGCAAAGCGTATGACTAATTTACGGGCATCTTCCGTGATTTACGGAGGTACTACTGGGCTCAAAATAAATTTCCCAAAAAAGGAGTTACGGCTACAGTTAAACGATTGGGCTGTTTTGATATACAATTTGCTCCCTTTTAAGAGGAAAAATGGCATTGTTGTTAGGAGGCTGGATTTGGACCCGCAGTGCTGGAGATAAAATGTACGGATAGATTCCAAATAGGCCTAATAATAATAATAATAATAATGACCATTATTATTATAATCGTCATCGTTGTTGTTATCATCATCACTATTAAATAAGTAAATAAAGAAACGAATTGTTATAGGTGTCTGATGAGAAATTTATCAATTAACTATACGATACTGGTATCTGTTATAATGGCGCTGCGGACCGCTGGGTATTATGACTGATAACGCAAGTACGAAAGTCTGGTTTAATGCTTTAGGGAAGTCGTTGTTCAACATTGTGGTACATAAGTGGTCATTTAGCGAATTCTCTGGGTTTGAACATGAGCTGCTTGGTTTTTACCCATTTTGTCAGTAGGCCTATATAACCAAAAATAAACTGGCACTCATCTAGAAAAGTTAACTTTTGTGTTAACGAAATATCCTGCATTAGGCCTACTGTGCATACACAATAATACTGTAGTACTATTACTATTGTACTGTAGTATTTTTTTCTATTTTATGCCGTCAAAAATGTATTTTTGTAATAGCTAAAACAGGGGTAACGTAATAACATTTCGGATTTCGTTGTGTAGAGCAATACGGCAATTTGCTGTAAGGACGTGCTATACGTTAAATTAGTGTAATAAAAATACATTGATCCCGACAGATCGGTAGCTTGAAAATGATACTGATTGCGATGTAATATAGCTGTATACAACTCCATGGTCTTGTGCGAAGTAGTATTTCATGTTTTTGTTGTATTGCTGTCCCGAGGTCCTTAAATTGTCTAAACCAATTACAAACCTTAAGATTCATAAAATACCACAAAACATTTTTTAAATTAAATATTTCGAATTATGCCTAAATCAATGCCTGTGATTTAATCTGTAAATTGTTTGCTCAAAAAAACAAACTCAAAACTCTTAGAGATAGAAACGTAAACTTAGATTTTTCTGATTTCTTTTCAAGGCTATAGCCTACATAACTGCCATACGTGTAACGTACGGTTACTCAGCTACAACGCAGGCCGCAGGAGAAATACATGGGAAAAAATCTCGGCAAGATAAGAGCTATTAAGGAGATAATCATGAAATACGGGAGAAAGTTTTGTACAATAAAGGACATAAATAATAAAATAACATAGTACTTTATATAAATTATCAATAATTATATATCATAAATTAACAGAATCGTGCGGTTGCTATTAATTAGCTACAACATGTGGATGTATAATATATAATTTAGTTGTATTGTATAGGTATTTTATCTTTTCCGTATTCTTCAATGTCATTGCTATTGTCGCTGCAGTGCTACAGAAGAGTTTTCATTACGTAAATTGAATTTGCGGTGCTGTTTGTATGTGGATTTCTTGTCATCTTGCGAAAAACATATGATGAACATAAAGGAAAAAAATCTATTTTCAAACGCGTAGAAGTCGCACATTTCTCTTTTTATTCTTTCCCTTACTATTTAAATTGCAATGCGTAATGTTAAAACTGTTTTTTAAGGATTCTCTAGGAGAAAAATTAGTTCTTATATTTAATATGTCACGATATTGTATTTGTCGGTAGGCCGACTTACAGACTACTGGCCACTTAGCTAACGCTTCATAAACCGCATTATTTTCTGTTTAAACGGGTTACTGAAATACTGTGCAATATATGCGTATTAAGTGCATGTTTTCGAAAAAAAAAAAATTCGGGAAAAAAAACTTTGCATGTAGCCCTTCTCTGTTGTGCAATCGTCACAAGATGCCTGGTAACGAGAGACGGTGGGTTTATTTAAACATATTAGCGTTCGGCAGGCACCCGGGGCCATCCATCTAATGCTGTCCTAAATGAAGCCAGGCGTGGAAATGAATTTGCTCATTCACATAAAACATTTCACACACTGCCTAGTTATTGGCATCAGGCGTATAGAACGTCAGGGATTTCTAAGAATATGACGACCTGACTGAAAGCAGTATTCAGATATGCAATATAATGAAATCTTACATGAAATGGCTAATAATTAAATGGATTTCAGGAGAGAGCACGATATCCGCATTGGGGCAAGGCAGCTATTCGACTAGGCAAAAACATTACGATATCGGTACAATATCTGACTGACAATTTAATTTTTAGGACACATTTAAAAACTATTATTATTATTATATTAGTAGTAGTAGTAGTAGTAGTAGTAGTAATAATAATAATTTGGATTTCATAAAGAAGTGGGCATAGTCTGCGAGTAAAAATTCTACGTTCCCTAGCAATTTCTTGTGATTCATTGATTTGTCCACAAAGCCCTTAAATCAAACACCTGCAATAATACCAAACGCTGATTATGTTCATTTTCTACTTAAGTAAAGAAAAGGCATACCTTTCATTAGTAATATAGCAGACCTTGTTAAATTGGACTATTTAACTGGACAATAAATATAAATTATTGAGAATCTGGCTAAATTAATCAAAATTACCCCATCAAATAAGCAGTTTGTCATGTGTTGATTTTATATAATTCAAAGCTCTCCTAAGTATTCCAGCATATCTCTGTAGTGCAGACATGCAGTCGCATGAATAATCAAAATTCAACAGTTGAGTTCTAAATTCCAAATTTGTAGATTAGGTTAAATACAACAAGAAAACCAATTAAAATGACAGATAATGCATCGGGAAACCTACCTTTTCAGTTTCAGAGAATACATTTTCGCATTTTTCTCGTTAATAAGATGAGATTTCTCAGAATTCACAGTGCTGTCCATGACCACGCAGCCTGTCTATAGGAACTGAGAGGTAAATAACTATTGATATGTACAAAACGTATTGTGTTTCACAAGAAGAGAAATGTATTTTTATATTAGATAATACATAGTCGTACAAGCCATCCCAGTTCACGAAAAAATATATCCTTTACAGAAGCATGCTTCAGGGTAAAACGGATAAAAGAGACACCGTCTCAGCTACTCCCCTGCTGTATTTTGGAGAACGAAAGAACTTGAATGAGTGAACGGGTTTTGATGCAGCTGCAAATTACAGCAGTCTTTTTAAAGGTGGCATGTCTTAAAACGTCCTCCGACCAAAAAAGCGTTACATTTACGGTATGTCCCTTTAATGAAGTGCAAGGCACCCAAATATCATTCACGTCCTGAATGGCCTAAGTAGACTGCTCTCCACTTCATACAGTTCCATGTAGGCTACGCATCACACCTATGGATTCATATTAAGTGAATCACATAGTTAGATAGGTATTCTGAATTTTTTTCTCTCCGTTGTACTCAACAAAACTACACTTACACGTATACTGTCCTGCATAGTTGTAAAATATTCCGAAAAAAAAAAAGAATTAAAATAAGATTTAAAAATTAATTTTCCTTCAGGAAAAAGCATCCACTCCTGCCTACACGGAATAATACAAGAGATTTTAGCCACTAATCCGAGAGGAAACGTTTTACACAAGTCCCTGTATTTTCCAAATCCAATAAAGCAATATGTGATTCCGTTTTCATCGTTGTTTGGCTCCTAATAAAAACCCATAATATTTCAGGTTGGGTAATAAATAGCGCCGTTCCGTTGTGAACTATATTAACCAGAATGCACTGCGGCCCGTGGACCAGACGCACGCTTGTTGGTACGTGTTTTCGCGGTAAAGGACCAAGAGATTGAAAGATGGCAGTGAGTATAAGCGAAGTGGAAGCTGAGATGCAACAAAGGGAAGAAGGAGAGGAAGATGATCGTTCAATAACCAGGTCTTTTAGGTAATATGCGACGGCGCATGTGAGTGCATCCCATAACGTCTGAGATGATTTTGCCGCCTAGTGATGCAGGACATTTTTGTGTCTTGGTGACGACTGACACGTAGCTATGTAGCTAGTTAGCCTGCCAGCCGGGCAATAAGCCGTTAAACATTATTAAAAGAATGCAATGCATTTTGTTGTATTTTTCAATGTAGATCACATTTGTATAGTAATAAACGTTGGGTAAGGATACGCTCAGGGTATATGATAGTTTTATAGTGTAGTTTCTTAGTGGTGTGTGAGATCACTTATGGCAATAAGTGTCGTTTTGGGGCACCGTTTCTGTCTTGAAATGAGGATTTATTCAGTTAGACGATTGTACTAAATGAGTGGATAGATATTTTGACATCACTGTCCAATATTCATGGAAAAAAGCGTGATGGTTTTCATTTTGCTGTTGCCGACGCTCTGGCGACGTGGCTATTTGCAGTAGCTAAATGGCCAAGATAGTATTTTATTTCTGTAGTTAATTATAATTTTAATAGTACCTAAATGTGTCATGAATTCAGAATTATATGTTATGCCTTGTAGTTTCCTGGTACAGTCCAATGCGACTGAGGATTTGTTAATCTTGTAATATTAATCTAATCTCCAAAAACTACATTTGTACGTGTGTGGCTTTCCGCGCTTGTTACGTTGCGGGTTTTTACAGTCAACAGAAACTGAAATGTTTCATTGTCTTTCTGTGAGATGTAGAGTGCTGGATTTGTGTAATTTGAATGCTGGATATTTTTTTGAGTCTGGCTAGATTTCTATATATATATTTTTTTTCTTTCGGTAAGATGAGGGTATAATGGAAATACACTGGTGCTTAACTTTGTGTCTGCAACCAGGTGATGATAGCCTTACTCACGTGAGTGGCAGCCCTGGTCTGGGTGGCCGTGTGTTTTCCTGGATGGAGCTGAAAGGTTTGCTCCCATCCCTCAGACACACGGACAGGCAACTCTGTGGGCCGCTACATTCGAGGGCCTTCTGAGCATGAGGGTCTCTCCCTGTCAGCTGGCCATAGGACAGACTTCATAATACTCTCCATCTCCCAGGGTTACCCAGGGCAGCCGTGAGCTTATAAGGCATGTCTGATGGCTTTTTGTGAGTGCTGTCAGCAATTTGTGTGTGAAGGATTAATGTGGGGTGAAAATGCTGGCTTCCTGTTCCTGTTTTTCCGCTTCTCCCTATACTCCAGTGGCAGTGGAGAGGATTCTTTGGATAGCCTCCTGAACCATCAATGTCCCCTCACTCCCTCATTGTCGCCACGGAAACGCTCAACTGGCCAGAGCAAGACAGAGCCTCCCCTGTTGAGGACCAATAAGAGGACCATCTACACTGCAGGACGCCCCCCCTGGTACAATGTTACAGGAACCACCTTTAAGGAGGCCTTTGTCATTGGTATGACCCTGGTTTTTATTTTTTTAATCATTGCTGAGAGGCCCTGGCGTGTTAACTCTCAGGTCACACTATGGATAGAATGCATGAAATAGGCCTGATGCCTCTTTACGTTCCCTGAATGTTCTTACAATGTTGTTTAGCTCCTGCTCCAGTACTGCCTACACTATTTACCTGGGCATTCATTGGAAGCCTCGCTGCACTCATGCCTAGTCGGCTACTTGACGGCATGTATGTTTGTGATGTGCGTTTGCCTCGCTTGTATGTCACTTTGGACAAATGTGTGCCAAATATTAAAGATGTAAATAAAATCTTTGGGAAATTATGAGAGGGTAGGTTAATTATTTACCATACATGACCTACAAAGCCATTTATGCAACTATATACGGATTTATTGAAGCCATTGTAGGAGAACCTTCTTAAGAGCACAACAGTAGTACCCTTGGTCTTGACCCTACGTTATGCGTGTCCTGCATTCCAGTATAAAGGGACTTTCGTTAGTGTTCATAATGCAGGTTTTCCGTTCTATTGGCGCCATGTTAAAGTTGCCCCATGTCTCCCCCTTGTGGTGGAGCGAGGAACTTCCGGCTGACTGTTGAGGCAGGGCAGTGGGGCTCTATCCCGGCAGGCCCGTGAACACAGTTATGGGAACCCAGATCTCAGTGATTACTCATTAGTATGCAACCAGTTATTTTCGAGGTGCTTGCCTGGCGGGTCGCAGTTTCACACTTGGGTGTGCGGTGGTTTGATTATACCCGTAAAAAGACCCTCCCTCTGCAGTCTTCCTCTGCATGATTGAGGGAAATGGGCAACAAATCCACTCGAGTGGAATAATCAGCCTGTATGAAAGGTCAGAAACAAGGAGAAGTGGGAAGGGAGGGGCTCACTGAGGAGGAGAATGCGGACACCTTGTGTACAATCGTATTGCAGTCGGCACTGACTGGTTCCCACTGGTTTGGGGAAGACCTGTCGTGGCAGATGACATTTGCCATTGTTCAGAATATTGTTACGCTGCATGTTTTTCACACAGTCGTCACATTTTAATCTCTAAGTTTGTTGTATCACTTACATTTTATATGTTTCGTGAAACGTGCTGACCTGTTCGGTCCTGAGGCGGGGGCACCTTCTGTGGGTGTGAATCTTCTGCTTTGTCTCCGGTCATTACTGCCAGTTTTCTTCTGTTTGCGACGCTTGGTCTCTCGCTGTCTTTCGCGTCGTGCTGAGTGGACGTTTGCGGGTTGGGTGGGTGGTGTGATGCAGAGGTGATGCGAGGCTGCAGTGTGTCCATCCTCGTGTTTGACAGGGCTGTGTGGTGGCAGCGCTTCGGGGAAAACCACCGTGGCCAACAAGATCATCGAGGCGCTGGACGTTCCCTGGGTGGTGCTGCTGTCCATGGAGTCCTTCTACAAGGTGAGCTGGCACACGGCCACGATACCCACCGGTAGTGTCCGCCAGGTGCCACTTTTCTTGTAGACGTGTGTAGGCAACTTCAGATGATGTTAAACAACAAGAGAGTGCACAAGCAGTATCTGTAACCCTTCTGATGTTGCGTTTGATGTGGAGCCCAGCGGCTGTTTCATCAGGCTCTCTTGACAGACGACGGCACGTTCAAAAGGCACCTTGACTTTCCTCCTGCTGCCCCTCTGCTCCTCTAGGTCCTGACCAAAGAGGAGCAGGAGCTGGCGGCCAGGAGTGAGTACAACTTCGACCACCCGGATGCCTTTGACTTTGAGCTGCTGGTGAGCGTGTTGAGGAAGCTCAAGAAGGGGAAGAGCGTGAAAGTGCCCGTGTACGACTTCACCTCCCACCGTCGGCGGAAGGAGTGGGTGAGATATCGCATGGGGCCAGAGCATGATGGGAAATGACCTCTGACCTCCCTGAAAGAAATCTACCCTTGCAAACTGCTTCATCTCTCCCTTCAACTCTTCATGCTCTTGGGCCTAATCTCCAGAGCAGAGTGCTGTGCAGTTCAGGAAGCTAGTTTTTGTTTTTTGCTTTCTTGGTCATTTAATTATGGGTTGGGTTTGTCTTCTTGCTCTGGAAATTCTTTGATGGCTGTAGGCTCTTTAGGCATTGGAACATACCCTTCTGTTGGCAGTTGCAGCACAGGAAGGTTAATTTAGTTGCTGAGCTAATGAGATAAAAAAATGCAGACGGTGCCTTGAATGGAGACCTTGACAAACCGCGATGGGTGTGAGGCCTTTAAAAGCTGAGCATGGTGTGGGTTTTGGAGTGAGGGACGTGGACCTGTGACCCGGTGAAATCCGTGGTGCCGGCAGCACGGGCAACACCGCCATCCGCGCCAATCCTTGGGGCCGCCCGTTCTCCTGGGACAGAAGGCAATTTCACGACTGAAGGAAATGGAGCTTTTCAGCCTGAAACTCAATGTGCTTCTTACCCTTGGCTTAGTAATTATGGTGGAGCTGAAACAAAAGCCCACTTGCCGTTCAGTTGTGTGTTTTCGGTGTGCTGCGTGTGCTGGGGTTGTGAGTTCCAGTCCTCGAAGAAGCCTCCATAAATATTTAGTTTTGTTGCTTATCTTTGTAGCTTCCTGGTTTCCCTGCGGTTGTGTATGGCTTCTCATTAATGACCTGTCTTTTGCAGAAGACCATCTATGGGGCCAATGTCGTCATCTTCGAAGGGATCTTGGCATTTGCCAACAAGGAGCTGCTAAAGGTATGAGTGTCTCTGAAGTCTGGCATGCATTGGCTTCCTTGACCTGTAGGGGGTGCTTGTGAGTTTCAGCATTGTCATCAATCACAATGATAGCCCTGTTTTGGAATGGTACTTATCATTGGCTGGTAATCAGTGTCCTGCTGGGGTTTTGTGGAATGTCCTCCACCCCCTCGATGACTTAAATCAGTAAATAAAAATGGTGTTTAAGGGCTCCATGATGCCTTATCATGATTGTATGACGCATTCGCAATAATCTCCAGGGCTTTAGATGACGGGTGTAAACTGTACGGACATTTACTTAAACCCACAATTTGCTAAACAGATTAGTAGTATGCCTAAAATATTAATGACAGGCATATTGTGATCCCCAAAAGTTAATCTCTAGAAATTCTGTGTGTGTGTGTGTGTGTGTGTGTGTGTTTGTGTGTGCGGTTCATGGAGCCACTACCGAACATTGTCTTATGGGTTTTCAGGTTTTTAAACTTCCACTCATCTTTCTGCTCTCTTCACGGAGAGCTCTGATTGGTCGGCGGTGCAGTGGGGCTGTTTTAATCCCTGAGCCATGGTTTCTGGTCCGGTGTCTTGCCGCCTGTCCTCTCGCTCTCTGTAAATATTTGCCCTGGCTTCCCAAGGTTGTTGACTTGAAGTTGTGACGATTTGTTTGCTGAAGGCGGCTGTTTGGACAGGATGAAGTCCAGGTGTCCGATGCCAGTACCCGATGTACCCATTGCCAGATGCTTTGACTTAGACCTAATTAGTCCATTTTTATTTGTTTTTTATTACTTGAGTTTGTTCTATGATTTTCTGTACACCCCTTAGGGCCCAACAGGGAGGTATATTTTACAAAAGGTGCAAAGAGACATCTAGTTAAAGAACAATATAATGTGTGAATATGTGTGTACGTGTACCTTGGACACATAATAATTCCTGCTTTTCATTTTTTTTCTCTGACAAGGTATGCATTTGAAAGATTCACCCCCCAATCTAGTCCACAACTGATCTGCCCAACTGCAGAACTACATCACCCAAAATAATGTCTCCATTCGCTGTCTGCTTATCTGGCTCAGGCCATCGTGGCATGCAGCGTTCCCTGGGAGGGCCCAGGGGTGGAAAGTACAAATCCAGACCAAGATTTTGTTTCAACCAACCAGTTGAGTACTCTGTGACTATGACTCAATTCGTACTCAATTGGTTGGTTGAAACAAAACCTTGGTCTGGATTTGTCTTTTCTGGACCTGAACTTTTCACCTCTGGGAGGGCCTGGCTTGGGGCCCCTTGTTCTGTAATTCCCTCTCACAAGAGCAGAGCGGTGGGGGTTGCATGTAGTACCGGTGCTGGAATTCTGTTAGTCCTTGGTGCCAGCTACTTAATGAAAGTGGTGGGTATTGTAAAGCTTCTCGGACGGGTTTTGCACATTTGGTAAGCTGCAGTATCCGCTTCCGTCATTGATCTGGACCCCAGCTCCTTCCTGTGACCTGCCTGCCTTCCTGGATCGGTACAGATCGCTCACCTACCCTTCGCTAGCAGATGATAGATTCTGGGTCCAGCGAGTGTAGGTGGCATCCCTCAGTGCCAGCTCGGGCAAAATTCAGCGTCCCCCTGAACTCAGCCCTGAGATGGGGGTGGATAAGCGACCTTTGACCCGTGATGTCATCCCCTCTCCCTACCTCAAGCTACTGGACATGAAGGTGTTTGTGGACACGGACTCAGACATCCGGCTGGTCCGTCGCCTGAAGAGGAACATCACGGAGCGAGGGCGCGACATCGCCGGGGTCATCAAGCAGTACAACAAGTTCGTGAAGCCAGCCTTTGAGCAATACATCGAGCCCACGGTGCAGGTGGCCGACATTGTGGTCCCCAGGGGTGAGTCACCCAGGGTGGGACAGACCTGCGGGGTCCGGGGTCGTGGCAGCTGCGTTACACCTCAGTAACAAAGGTAAATTCTGCAGCTTAGGTATGATTATCGAGTGTGTTGGTAGCTGGTCATGTATCCTCACGCAGGTGACACACACTGTAATACTTACATTTAGGAGCATTAATCTAGTCCAGACACCAGTGTTTAATATCTGGTGATGTGAAAGTGGGGCCGCGTGTCTATAAAACGTAATACACGCACACACACGGTGTTAAACCAGCAGTGCATCTTCACAGGAGGGGAGAACTTTGTGGCCCTGGACCTGATCGTGCAGCACGTGCACAGCCAGCTGGAGAAGGTACGTAGGGGGCGGAGTCTCGTTCTGGGTAAGGCAGGGTGCTTGTGTGTCACAGCTTGGTTTCCTGGTCCTTGTGACGGTGGACGTTGGCATTTGCCCCAGCCCGGATTC
>JAODJU010000039.1:6956813-6975658 GCA_026776725.1 Gnathonemus echidnorhynchus
CGGGAGCCCCCCCCCCCCCCCCCACCATGCAAAAATCAGTCTTGAGTAATTGGCTGTACTTGTGCTAATAACTGAACGCTTGCCTGAAAATGTACATCGACTGGCTTAGCCATTCATCATGTTTTGCGAGTTGAAATATCAGTGTGATCTGAGCTGCTTTGGCAGAGCTCGCTTACAGACGGGTTCACTGGAACTAATTTGTTTTTCTGTTAATGTTTCTTTTTGGCTTGGATTCCTGACAGTATAATCAGCTGAATTTTGTATGAGTTTTGGTGATAGTTTAAAATTGAGGTTCGTTTTTTTTTTTTTTTTTTTTTTTCTCAACGCATCTGCAAAACTGAAATGCAAGAAATTGAGTTAACCATTGGGTAGCATTTTAAATAAAAACCTGCATGTTCAGCCTCTAAGACCAGGGCCGTGGGACCGTATTTTCACAGATGCTTTTATCGTAAGCGACCTTGATATCCGCAGAAAAATGTTCCATTGCGTGCGTGTCTGTTCATATCCATAAACCTCTTGGGTCACTTTGGATAAATGCATCAGTCACATTAGATGAGGGGGCAGAAATGTTTGTCTTTGCACTGTCGTGGTGTGAATGAAGCACTGAATCGTAGTATCAGAAGTACCCGTTGGTAGTAATGAAGCACTGCATCGTAGTACCCCTTGACAGTAATGAAGCACTGCATCATAGTACCCCTTGACAGTAATAAAGCACTGCATCATAGTACCCCTTGACAGTAATAAAGCACTGCATCATAGTACCCCTTGACAGTAATTAAGCACTGCGTTGTAGTACCTGATCTACCCATTGGTAGTAATGAAGCACTGCATGGTAGTACCCGTTGACAGTAATGAAGCATGCCTGGTCGCTGCAGAGGGCTAGGTTGCTGTGGTTGTTCACCCCCAGCTTCATTGACATTATGAAATGTGAGATCAGCTGGTGGCTCTCAGCCCCTGTGGATACACCTTCCTGGCACCGGGCTCATGTTCTGGAAGTGTGTTTTAGCTGAGAGAGAAATAACATCTCAAAATCCTTTTTCTGTTCCCCCAAAATTCATTATTTCATTGCGGCTTGTCACTGTTTAGTTATCGAATCATGTAGCAAAACTGATGCATGAAATTGGCTGCAGTTTTCAAGCTGAATATCTGCCAAATGGTGCGTATACGCATGCGATTATAGAGAAGCTGTCGCCGGGTAACCTTATGAAAACATGACCTTTCCGCTGTGATCCATGGCAAAAAGCTAAAGGTGCTGCCACAGTCTAACATCACCCGCCCTCCAGGGGGCGCTGGTCTGACTTGCCATTTGGAACAGCACATTCCAGCAGTCACGTGATTTATTTTTTTATTTTTTATTTTTTCTCTCTCATTTCTCTCCCCCCTGTCTATCTGTAACGGCACGTTTGCTAAACCCTGACCTGAATGCACTCTTAACCGCATCAGCGCGAGATCACCGTGAGGTATGACTGCCCGTGTGTTGTCGTTCCCTTCCGTGTGTAAGCAGGAGAGAGCGGGCAGGAGGACACGGGGACGGGGTGAGCAGGCCGGCCTGTTAGGGCGATTTTGTTTTTGTTTTTTTGGCCCACAGTTTTGTCAGCGAGGCCCAAAATGCCTTTAATTTGGCCGCGCAGGCTGCTGTTCCTTGCATCCCTGTGTCTGTGCTCGAGCGCGGTGTGCAGCGGAGAGGCTGGCCAGCACTGTGATGGTGGGTGTCAGTATCCACGGCCAGGCCACCTTCCTGTGGTCCTCATTTCGAAGTACCTTTAGTTTGTCTTTCAGCTGACAGCTAGCTGTCCTTTTTATTCGTATTTTTAGTGTCTCTTTCTCTATTGGGGTGGGATTAAGGCTGCGATCGGTGTCTGGTTGCAGTTCAGCCAGCTTCTTTGGCCACAGGAAGGTGTTCATCAGGCTTTGACACCCCCGGTCATCAGCGTGGGCCCATCTCTCGCACGCACTGCTCTCTGGCCTCCTATCAGTGCTGCCGTCTAATTCCGATGTCTCTTCTTTCCCTCTTTGTCCCCTCTCGTCTTTGTCGTCACTTGTCAAATGAATATGTGTCACCTTCTCCAGAGGAAACTCCGCTGGGATATGTGAGGACAAACCCCTGCATCCTTTTGGTTTCTGTGCCTCTCTAACGTTTGCCCAGGACCCCTTTCCTTTCGTCTTCCTTGCTTACCTTTCGCATTTTTTTTTTTCTTCTTAAGCACTAGCTTTCGTAGAGGTGAATGAGCGATTAGCATTTGCCAAACCATGTCTTTGTTGGCAACAAGAATGCGGCCGGTAGCCCCCGGCTCCCTGACCATCGGCGGTGCGGAATACCGCCACGCTGTGACGCTGAAGTACGAAATCAGTTTTCGGCCCAAATAGTCGATCCAGAAATCTGCTTGCCGTGTAATTGGCGTCACGCCCCAAGTTTGTGGTCCAGTTTCTTGTGGGATCTCCGGGCTTCTCAATCTGGTGCCTGGTGGCCTTGACCCTTCACCCCTAGCTCTGAAGACCCTTGACCATTGTTGTTGCCAGCCTGCCTGCACTTACCCTAGATGTCTCACCCCCCCCCCCCCACCTATTTCTGTGTGCATCAGTACCCCCCCCTTCTCACTGCCTTCAAGTGCTTTTTTTGCTGCCTATGTGCTGTGTGTCTCATGTTTTAACTTGAAGAGGTCTTGCTCTGACTCTCCACTATCCCCCCCCCCCAGATCCGCCCTGGCTTCCGCCCACCAAGGCCAGCCTTTGCCTGCCACGCTAAGCGTGATGGAGAGCACGCCGCAGGTGCGAGGAATGCACACCATCATCAGGTACCATGCCCCACCGCCACCAAATTAAACCATCATCTCCTGCAGGTCGTGCATTTTAAGGGCCGTGATTCCACTCGGGCCATTCGGACCCAACAGCCCGTCTGGTGTGTGACGTTTTTAGCGCCCTCTTCTGGTTTTCTCAGGAATAAGGACACGAATCGGGACGAGTTTATTTTCTACTCCAAGAGATTAATGCGGCTCCTGATCGAACACGCCCTGTCCTTCCTGCCGCTGGAGGTGAGTCTGTAATAAAGTCGGAATGATGTCCCCCCCCAGTTTGGTGCCACCCGGGTGACGGACGAAGACGACACCATTGTGCCAATGAAACTCCTCCTTTTTCTGCATGTGACGTTTTTTGTTGTGCCCAGGAAGTAAACGCAGATGTGTGACTCACCCTTTCTCTGCTCTCCTCCTCCAGACAGTGTCTGTGGAGACCCCCCAGGGCAGCATTTATGAGGGGAAGAGACTCGGTGGCAAAAGGGTAGGTTCCTCCTACAGATGCTTAAAGGGGGGGGTTAAGGGGAGGATCAGTGGCTGTTGCTGTTTGGCCTGATAACGCCATGCGCCTGTCTGCAGATCGCAGGCGTGTCCATCCTCAGGGCGGGCGAGACCATGGAGCAGGCCCTGACCGCCGTGTGCAAAGACATCCGGCTGGGGAAGATCCTCATTCAGACCAACCACGACACGGGCGAGCCTGAGGTGACCTGTGACCTGTGACATCACCATCACTGCATGTACCGCTGGCCCAGGCACGGGTCACCCTTACAGAGCACAGATAAACTCGTGCTTCCGGGGGTTTCTCGGTGCCCCACTCGGCTCGGAGTGCCGGGAATGTCGTGTGAGGCTGTTCGGCAGGAAGCAGGTGCCCTCCCTCTCGGGGGGGGGTCTGAGGAAGGAGCTCTGCACCTGAATTAATAGTGAGACACTCTGCTATATAAATAAGGCAGGGATATACTTGCTTCACCTAAAATAATTCCCTTAAGTGGTTAAGTAAGATGTGAAATATCTTCATTGTTCTTTTTTTTAATTATTTAAATTAAAAGTATTGGATAATAAACTGGAATGGTGTTATTTTTGGGTACCTTTGCGATACATAGCTGACAGGTTATGTAGGTTATGCTCGTTTGTTCATGGGGGGGCACCGTTCGGGCCGCTTGGTGATGGCGAGTGTGGATCCTTTACCGCTGCGCCCCCTGCTGTTCTCCTCTTGTTAATGCTGCTCTTTATCTTCCAGCTTCACTACCTGCGTCTCCCTAAAGACATCAGTGAGGACTACGTGATCCTGATGGACAGCACAGTGTCTACAGGGGCTGCGGCCCTCATGGCTGTCCGGGTCCTGCTGGTACGCACCATTATCGGGGGGGGGGACACTGACAGGCTCAGCCATCTTCCCATTAGTTACTTTCAGTTCTTATTAGGATGAACCTGCCAGTGACTGACAGCGTAATCAAAGCCTCGTGTATCCTGTCGGTACTGGGACATTATGGGGGGGGGGGGTGCTTGCTGTAACCCCAGTGAAATAACTGAGGAGACGGGCTGGATGATTCATGCTTCTAGATAGAAATCGAACACACCTCTTACTGAAACAAGAAAGGAAATGAAGTTCTGTAAGAAGAAGCCCAGGACTCACGGAGGGGTGTGAGACACGCACTCCTGCTGGAAGGGTCCAGCCGATCTGGGAGATGCCAATCTTCTACCTTATTGTTATCCAGAAGTAACTGCTGGTGTCTTCCAGTCAGTTCTGTGAAGCTCAGTAGCCAGAACCTGTCTACGCCCAGTAGGACATCTGTCATCGATGACTGGGATTGAGAGATTGAGGAGACCTAGTCCAGGAAGCACCACCTGCCCGGTGACACACGTTCCTTCGCTCCTCTGCAGGACCACGACGTGCAGGAGGACAAGATCTTCCTGCTGTCGCTGCTGATGGCGGAGATGGGCGTCCACTCCGTGGCCTACGCCTTCCCCAAGGTGCGCATCATCACCACCGCTGTGGACAAGAAGGTCAACGACGAGTTCCACATCATCCCAGGGATAGGTGAGGGCGATTGGCGCGTCTGGGAGCGACAGCTTCCCCTGCAGATATTAGCGTCACCTATAGCCAAATCGGACAGATTAAAGGTACAGTACTGTGCACAAGTCTTGGGCAGTCAAAGGAAATTCTTGGAACTGTTTATCTGGGTAGTAAGCATACATTTGCTCAGAACGAAAAATACAATTTAACATACCACCTTGCAAATTAAGAGTGACACAACAAAAACAAATAGGATTTTTTTTTTGATTGCCAAAAAGTTGCTGATGTCTTGGATGGTTAAATGAACACCACTTCAGATCCCAAACCTCTCCTCAGGGGCACCTCAGCCATTTCATTCATTATTTAAATTAGTGAGTCGGTCAGGTGTTGATTGGCTATAGGAGGCTCAGGTAAAGACGTGCTTGTGTGTGTCGGACGGCGGCTGCAAATCCTGGGGTGACTTTAGGAGGCGTTTAGAAAAGACTGAACTGACACACTAACGCATCATAGTTTTACACCATCATGAAGCTCATTTTAACATCATTTTCTTTGACCGCCTGAGACTTTTGCACAGTACCACAGTATATAGCAAACTCTGTGCTGCTTGTTTTCTGCAGGAAACTTCGGAGATCGGTACTTTGGGACAGATGCTCCTTCTGACTGGTATGAGACTGACAAGGGCATGGACCACTGAGGATGCAGCCGGCCCCTGCCCCGTTTGTGCCCCGCGACGCATCTCCACCCCCGGCATTTGACCCCCCCGGCCACCCTGCCCGTCCCCCCTCCACAGTCCGGACAGCTTGGTGCAGCCCCTCGCTCCTACGAGGGGTTTAGCTTCTCGCCTGACTGTAGGTTTCTGGTGAACTGACCTCTGCATGACTGACTGACTTTAGTTTTTTGGGTTTATCTCCAGCCTAGATGAAGGCAGCAAACCCCTGTTGCACTCTCAGAAGGAACCGCTCTGATCTTGAAGGTCCTTGGTCTGCCTACCACCCGATTAGAGGTCTTCCATGTCTGGCCCCTGATTTTGAGTTCAGCAGCTCCACTAATTCCCAACGGCTCTGTGCATATGGATGTGCTGGGCGACAGTCTGCTTCTTGGACGTTACATTTTTTTTCCACTGCTACTCCACTGTAATATATTATATAGACTTTGCTAGCAAGCATATAGGAGAGACGTTACAATGGTTTTATGAGGTTTCAGGTTAGGTTTGAAAAACGGAGTCCGGCTATGATTTTTCAGGAGCCATGACGAGACTGTCCTGCAGGTGGCGCTGTGTAAATACTTGGGACGACTTGGCAAAAAAAAATGACCGCTGGACGCCATGAAACGGGGATCTTTGATGTGAAGAGCAGGTCTCAGTGGAGGCCTTGATGCCGTGTACTGTAAAATACACTAACTAGCCGTTTAAAATGTCTCTACCCAGCTGAAGACTCTGCCCATTCAAACCTGGTTTTATTTCAGAATTATTCCTATGGTTTAAAGAGAGTGCATCGTGGATAATCCCTTTGTGAAAGGGACTGCTATGGTTTTGGGGGGGGGGGGTTGGATTACTGGATGTGCAGTGAAAATGGTATCGAAAGCCAGGTGTCCTGTGACTTAGGGTTCTACCTGTCTTTGAAGCCGATGTTTAGGTGTATAGACTTCCACCTTACACCCAGTTTTCTGGGTTAACATACTTGAATGACACTTCTACTTAACTTATTTACCCTGTTCATTTAATGATCGGGGGTGTCTGTACTCTGACTGCATTCTGGGTGTTGCCGTGTTTTGGTGTAAACCGTCATTGAAGAGATCAGTTTATGAAAAGCAAGTAGCTTGTTAAGCCCAGTTAGAGGTGTTTGGATTGGTTGTCACATTTTTTCGTGAATGAGACGGTGACCATGGTAAACCGGAGTGCTGATGGTACCGCAGATGGTCCAGTTGACCAGTTACTACGCATCCTGCCTTTAATTTGAACTGCTTGATCTTGTGAGCATACTAATTTGTTTTAACCACTTAACAATATGGCACAAACACTCATTTTGTGGATAGTTACTCCCGTTATGTAAATCACTGCCATGAATCGTTTATAGACTGCGTTAATATTTGTGGAGTAGTGTTAAAGGGTTTTCAGCCCCCAGTCCGTGAATGTGACGAAATGACATTTCTAAAGCTAAAAATGCCAAGTTTTTATGCCTCGTTCATTTTAAAATAGGTTAACAGCTGCTTTGACCAAAAATTAAGCTGCCAGTGAACTTGAAGACTGAAACATCACGACATTATAAGAGGTTTTGTTTACTCTGCTTTAAGCGATTTTTATTAGTGATAGTTTGATCATTTTGCGCCTACATGAGTAAAATAAAGGTCATAGAGACACACATTTGGCGTCCTTGATTTAATGTGAGACTTTAGGTTCTTTACGTATTTTGTTAGAACTTTACATATAGTCAACTGTGTAAAAAATAAATTACTTAATGGCTCAAGACGACGCTCGTAGGTGACTTGTTTAACGAGCCTGAGAGAAACATTATTTCTGCCTGTCTGATAGCACAGCCTGTTACACGAATTTATTAACATTATTGTGTATGTTTTATGATCCACTGTGATCGAATACCGTAATTAGCCGTTATTCAGCCTGGTTTGTGCGCTGGAAGTAAATCTCTACAGTCACACACTGACGATACGTTTGCCAGCAGCGGTACAAGACATAGTCAAACAACGTGTATTTTGGAATGCAGGTGCCTTTTTATTTTTTAGCTTCCTGTTTTAACTGGCCCTCCAGATCCTGCAGATACTCGATAGGGGAAGATCGGGGGACCTGGCTGGCCTCAGGAGGACCTCAACATGACGCAGGCAGTCCATAGGCACAAGTGCCGTGTGTGGACGGGCGTTGTCTTGTTGAAAGACCGTACCAGGGTGCTGTCTCAGGAGACATGTGGATGCAGGACGTCACTGACGTAGCGCTGTGCTGTCAGAGTCCCCCGAATCACTACCAGAGATGACCTGAAGTTATACCCTATGGCTCCTCACACCATGATGCCAGGAATAACGCCAGTGTGTGTCTCCACAGCATTGGTAGGATTGGTCCTCTCCCCTCAGCACTGCCATACGCGCACATGACAGTCATCTGTGGTAATGCAGAACTGAGATTCATCACTGAACATGGTAGGATGCCAGTCGTCATCAGTCCATGCCTCCCCATTACGGCACCCCTCCAAACGCAGCCATCTCTGCGCTGGTATTAACGGCAGCCTACGCATGGGACGGCGAACCCATAGTCCGGCTGATGCCAGTCGTCGAGTGCAGGATGACACGGGGTGTTGTAGAGAGTCCAATACCTGTGTCCGGATGGCAGGCGCCGATGTCATGGGGTTCTGTAATGCTTGGCGCACAATATGACGATCCTCCCTTGGTGTGGTCTGTCTTGGACAGGGGTCTCAAACTCCAGTCCTGTAGGGCCGGAGCCCTACACAGTTTTTGGTTCACCCTCATTTAACACACCTGATTCAACTCCTTGTGCTAATTACCACACAGCTCTTGAGCTGAATCATTAATGGTGGAAGGGGGAAAGAACTAAGTTACACAGGGCTCCGGCCCTCCAGGACTGGAGTTTGAGACCCCTGGTCTTGGGCAACCAGAACCTTCATGACGTGTGTGGGTGCCCTCACGTGCCCATTGGTTCCAACGTCGAGCGACTGTGACATCTGCATGGCCCACATGCTGGGCAATTCCACGATTATGACCACCCAGCTTCATGGAAACCCACAATGCAACCACTATCAAACTCTGTCTAATGCCCCTACGAGGCGTCCTCTGTGTCTGGTGACTAGACGTACCAGCTCCATGCAAATCGAATCATTTACATACCCATCTCTGGTCTGGCCTTGTACCATGGGCGTCGCCGCCATTGAATATCTGATGGGGACGTGTCCCCTTCACATTTCATAATTATTCGTTTGGACCCCCCCCCCACCACATTTAACATAAAATATTACTTTAATGTTGGTGTGTTCAAAATGCTTCTGACGCCCCTGCCTTGTACCAAATTACATCCAAATCAGACCATTACTTCTGGGTGCTTAATTTTGTTTTGTCACTGAGTGAATATTATATATATATATATGCACACATACAGACACACGCACAAACAACGGTTTGACAAAGTATTCAGCCTTCAAAGCTATCAGATTTGCCTGAATCACAAATGATATTACTTCTGTCGGTATTTTTATTGCAAACTCTGTCTCTAACAGTAAATGTTTAAAAGTCAAAATGGATTATTTTTTTATTGTAAATCCTATAGAAAATTAAAAACTGATCCCACATTTTTTTTAATCTGAAGCGCAAGCCTAGAGCATTTAAGTCCCCGCAGCGACCTCTCTGGCCGCCAGAGGGCGCTATTAGCCGTTCGGAAGCTTCATCTGCTGTGGAAGTGACGTCACCGACCTCCATGAGGATCGTCGCTCGCAGAGCTCAGGCACGTTGCAGTTTCATATTAATATTCCATGTTATGCACACGCGGGGGTACTGAACTCAAGCGTGCATACTTAATGCCTCTTTATAGATGATGGTCAAATGGCCGAATATGGTTTGAACTGCTGACTAGCTAGGAGGCACATGAGTATAACATGGAATTAAAAATTAGGAAGATGTCTAAAAGTTGAGCTGTTTTTTCCAGGCTATATCGTGTGTGATTGTATAACCATTTCTAGTGTATGTGTAACATTTTAATTCCAAATGGCAGGATATTATTTTTCCTTGACGCCGCGTTTTTGCAATTGTTTGATTTTAATTTGAGTTCTACGCAAACTGTAAGTGACATTAAGTTACGTTTCCCCTGCTGACATGTCGGTCAGCTGAGGTTCAGGACCGCGGGACTGACACGTGTGCCCGTAATGCCTGGGGATTAAAGAGCTGCTCAGCCAAGTCTGTTTGGGCTTCTGCTTTCCCCATGCTAAACACATTAAAATAACGTTAGAAAAACAAGAATGTGCTGACCGATATCAGCAATAAACCGGCCTTGTCAAGCCTTTACATAACATTGTTTGCTTGGTGTTCAACCTCTGTTTATAAAGAAACGATGTTACCACTTATTTCCCATGACAGGTTGTCTCGTTTTAGGTTATGAAGTATCAAATGTGGACTTTTTTTTTAACATAGCACATTTTGTCCTTAACCTGTGATTTGGCTTGCAACCTTCCAACTGCGGACCGTTACGCGAGTTGCAGTAATTAATCGGTTATATATTCTTCCAGATTTTTTTTGAGATTTATTTTTACTTATAAATCTACACGATCCTCATAAATAGCCCAAGAGACAATGGACGAAACACGAAAGTGTTAATTCTTAATTTTTTTTTTTATTTTGAGAAATAATTTAGGTAGAAAGTATGTGCTTGTCGTCACATATAATTGGAAGCAATCATAATTAAAAGGCTTAAATCAGAGTTAATTTTCCAAACCATGCCTTAATATTTTTTACACACTTTGCATAATAGTGTAAAGATATTTTTTCTCGATTTTGTCGGTTCACCTGGCTCTATCCAGTTTGTGTTTTTGTTTTCCAGGGTACAGTATGGCAGGCCTGTGGAGAGCCTATCAGGCACTGATGTCTAAGAATCCATGGACTGTGCAGATAGTCACTGCTGGTGAGCACAACCCACACTCATCTTGGGCCTTGTCCACACAATAACTGGTATTTTTAAAAACAGTGTTTTTCCTCCTCCATTATTAAAAAAAAAAAAAATTACAAAATTTTACAAAAGATCCGTTTTCAGTGTTTGTATGTGGACGAAAGGCCAAAAGGCATAGAAAAGCTACGTGTTTTTTTAAATATCCATATACGTGTGGACAAAGCTTTAGATACCCCATGAATTCATACAACCCCGTATGTCCTGGATAAAATCGTGAGCCCCACCAGAAAGATTTTTTTTCTGACCTACAATATCTCTATTTCTGGAGTGGGCTCAGTCGATGCTCTAAGAGGCAGGTAGGCAACTCCCTAATTAGATTACCAATCAGAGGACTGATTGGCTGAAGAGTCCTCACACCATGGATTGAACAGCTGACCTAAAGGTTATACCAAAAACCTACACACATACTGGCCCTTCGCAGATAAGATTGCCTTCCCCTGCTCTAAGACCAACCCAGACATAATTTCTGGTTTTTCTGACTTAATTGGTCAACCAGGCAGTTGCTTTTGACTATTTTCTGAAGCACAATGGCTATAGCCTTCAAAAAAATTGAAAAAGGATTAAGTCTCGTACATCATATAAGCTGTTTACCCCGACTCAAAATGTTTGACTGCTAAATATGTTGACTTCCGAGGTCAGAACAAGGGTTCACTGTCACTTCTCAGTGTGTCACAGTAGGTCAGAAGCCTGAAAGGTGAATCCGAAGTCGTCCACACTAATCAGTGCGTATTGATACTTCTGAGATGGTTGTTTTGATTCAGAGCTTAAGGAACATGAGATGCATCAGCCCAAAGATCGATAGGGTTCCAGTGAATAAGGGTCTTGCCTTTTTATATACTTGAAAAAAGGAGAAAAAAAAATACATAGACGTAGAGTATAACACGGAACTCAATTTCAGTGAAATTAATACATTTTGCCAGTTGAAGTATTGTACGGTATTGTTACTATGTATAAGGAGCTGTTTAAAAACAAAGGCAATAATGGAAAATGTAATGTTCAGCAGTGTGTTTCCCGATAACAATAACTCCTAGCATCTTACGAAGACTCTAAAGATATAGCTGACGAAAGGTATTTAATTTCCTTCATCTATTTCCCGAACAATCTCTAAAGAGATTGCGTAAGGGAGAGCTTCTTAAGTGCGACCTTAATAGGCGCTGAACCTCGATGGCTTGAGAATTGATTATTCCCTCCATGCGGCAACTGCTTGGCTGCCGCATGAGAGAAAGCGGTGTTCTTTATAAACGTAACACCGCAGGAAACTGTCAAAATGTCGCATTAATCAGAACTGGGGAGAAACTAAAAAATAAAAATCAAACTGAATTTTTCAGCCGTAAATATGATTTTTGCCGATTGGTTTCACGAACCCACCTCACCAGATTGTAGCTTCACCATTTTATCTTTATTTGTTCTATAAAACACCAGCGTGCACCAGTAAGTGTGCATGTCATTGATACTGGGACAAGCAATGGGACAATAGCATCAAAGAAAAGTTGCATTACTATAAAGCACTTTGGATGTCTTGAAAACACTACATAAATATAACTTTTATTCACATAGGATAATGTCTTGTGCTTCATTATTATTGACTACTAATGATTATTTCAGGGTACTTTTTGGAGGAAAAAATATTGTGCTTATACGTAAATGAACATGCAGTGTCAACTTTAATCAACCTCATGGACCAATATTTTGATATACTGTGACTTTGGCACATTTAGAGAGGTGTGTGCATTCCAGGGGTGTCTGTTGGGGGGCATGTTCCCCCTATTTCTGGCAGAACCCCCCCTTCCTTCCCAATAATAAAATAAACAGCGCATTCCTTATCTATTCCTTATGAATCCATGCATTACTTGGCCTGTTCACTGGTCAAGGACGAAACCTAACGAAGACTGTAGTCATGTATCAGACTAAATCATATTTATCATATGGATCAATTATTTTTTTAGCTAAATGATGTTTGGTTATGAAACTGTACCCTTAACAATGTTTGTGTTATTATAAATGAGCAGTATGAGCCGATGACAGCGATAAGAGACAGCTTAGAGAGGCTGAGACCAACTTTACGAAGGAATATCTTACGGAAGATATACTTAACTAAGAACGTTTCCGGAAACACGCCAAAGTGTACGAACCACGTAGCATTAAGAAGGTTTCAGGAAACGCACCCAGGTCGGGAAATGAGACTTTTTTTTGACTGTCGCCTGGGGCTCAGTGGGTTAGGGCATCTTAATTTAGGGATTTATGTCCAGTAGGTCATGGGTTCGAATCTTGTGGCCGGCAGAGTAATCATATCATTAGGCCTTTGATCAAGGCCCTTAACTCCACCTATTCCAAGGTTGCTGTATGCTGGCTGACCTGCTCTCTGACCTCAAGCATACCTTGCATACCTGGTCGTTTGGACAAAAGCACCTGTAAGATAAATGATCTGAATGTAATTCTATTTAAGAGATTTAATGTCTTCTGTGCTGACGATGCATCTTCCACACCACTAGATGGCAGCATGGCGCCTAGACGCATTGTGTGTTTACCTGCTGAAGTCCTGCTTGGTTTGTTGTGCTGGCGACAGGAGCCATGTGTTGCATCTTGACATTCAAAGATCTTGAAAATGAATCTGTGTAACATTATGAAGTAAACTGCAGTGTACCTATATAACTAACCGTTTCGCTTACAGCACAACTGTGAAATGGATAAGTGAATACTCAGAAGTGATTGGTTACTGATTTGTGCGCTTTAATATATATATATTTTTTAATCTAACCCCAGTGATTGGTGACACCGATTCGTTGCTATTTTGGATCTTTTAGCACTAGGACAAATGACCTAATTGATTTTTACATTCTAAATAGCGTGGCGGCTAATGTAGCGATTAAGGACCTGTAACTGTTGCCGTCCCTGGAGACTCGTCGCTCTCAGTGCCCTACACCAGATAGAGAGATGCAGCTGGGTAAGTGGCTGCAGACTAGGGCCAACTTCATCAAAGCGATCAGATAAGTGACTAGACGTAAATGTAGCCTTTTCTATGTAAAATTAAAAAAAAAAACATGCTTGTTAGAAAGATTCTGTGTCTGGCTTCATTTCAAGTGTTGCTAGTGAACAGGAGGGATAGATCAGCGATCAGTCAGCGTGTGTGGGGTGAGGTGGATTTTGTGGACGAGGTGCGTGTTCCTCGCTGGTGGCAGATGTATGGAGTGACACGAGCTGCCGCTTTTAAATTCACATTTTATTCTGAGCCTTTGGCTGCGTTTTCCTCATCTGGATTTGCTCTGGTGTTTCAGCATCTGTCTCGGTAAGGAATAATTTGTTCCTTTTGATGGAAACATCCATGTCCTTTGTCATCCGGTCTTCGGATGGACAAGAAGCATCGTCAAGGCGGGCTAAACAAATGACGGCGGGCACTGCTCTGTTTGAGAGTGACTCCGCGCCTGTAACCAGAATGCCTATTATGGGATGGGCCGCAGGGTACCAGACCCCCTCCCCGCCTCTGCTCCTGCTCCTCAATGCTGAACGGGGGGCACGTTTGCGTAACCAAGGTCACAGTGCTCAGCGGTGATCCACAGCCTTTGTTTCCACGCGGCGGGGGGGTGGAGCAGCCATCAGGACGGCTCCTTGTGCACCAAAGATGGAGGGATGACTCAAAACTACAGCAGAGGGTCACCCAAGCGGCGAGTCATCAGTCCGCGTTTGGTTGGCGCTGCCTTGATGCCCTGTGTTCCTGACAGTTCTCACAGAATTGCTCACATCATACATAGCCAACCCCCCCCCCAACTTTGTTTCAAACTTAAGGGTCCTTTTTAGGCCAGTAGGATCTGTGGCTGATCAGATGTCTGATCAGATGTCTGTTCTCCATCTGTATAATGAAGAGAATTATTTTCCTTTATCAGAGTGCTGTTTACGGTGTGATTAAAGGGTTAAAGGGCGATTAAAGGGTTAAAGTACCACACGAAACACTCCAGGCAGTGTCTGAGTATGAGGTGTTTTCATGTTTTTGAGCCCTCAGTCATTTTCTTGTTTCAGCATTCCCTCCTCTTACCGCACAGTCGGCGCGCGTCCCGCGAACGCTCGCGGTGACGTTAGCTAAAGGAAGGGGACCGATGGCATGGGGCGTTCTGCGGACGCCCCCGTCCGGCCGGCGTGCCTCGGAAGCTGTTAGGGGTGGAGAAAACTCACCGAAAAGTAGAACTATAATTGAAAACTGCAAATTAAAAACGCCGTACCGAGCAAGCACGGACTTCTGGCCCTTGGGCTCTGCCTCGCGGTCAGGGTGCGATGGAGAGGCGTGGCTGCGTCCGTGCTGGCCGTGGGCCAGAGGCACTCCTGGCCCCTCTGTGTGTATGTTCCCATCATGCCTTGCCTCGCTTTCAGCTCATTGGGGGGGGGGGAGAACGTCAATGACGTCAATCAACATAAGGGATCCCTGAAAAAAAGCACTGTGCCGTGTAAATGTCGGACGGGCCTTTCTACTCGCGTGCGCCGTGTGGGGGTTTGGCTTGGCGGCTCTGTCGTGTCACAGATCATTCTCGCGCATTTCCTATCAGTCTGTTAGCAGGGCATGCCCCCCCCCCGGGGGGCACCATACTGGCATCAGCGGTTTTCTGCCGGTGCTGGGTCACGTCCGACTGGAGGTTCTGCCTGCTTTGTCTCTGCCTGACTTAGCGATTAGTTAGTCGCCACGGGGGGGTCGATCAGACAGAAGCTGACCTGTAGCTGGCTGTTGCTGATCACGATTAGGGTGTCCGTGCTACCTGCTGATCCTGGTGGGGGGAATAATGATCAGGTTAGCTGTAGGGGGAAATAGCAGCACAGTCGGTTTGGCTGGACATGGTGTACCTTGAGAGGTGTTCACCTCTACAAAGTTAAAACTTAATGTTTTTTCCACCAGTTTTGTCTAATTTAAAAGCTCATCATGTCACTCACTTCAGCAACGCAGACACCTCCCTACGGTAAATCTCTCTTTATGATGTCTCCCTAAGGACGAGTCCGCCGTTCGGCCCTGCAGACCTGGGGTCACCTTGGACCCCTCATGTCCTGAATTCCTCGGGTAACTCGCTTCAGCATTAGATGCTTTAGCTCTATTTAATAAGCAACGAAAGGGGCTGTTTTTAAACTTGGTGTGAAGTGTGAGCAGGATGTAATCTCCCTGTTCCACCTACCCATTATGCATTGAGGTCCGTGCCAGTTGGGAGTCCCAGTTTTTAAACCACCCAGAAGCAGCCTGCCAGAGCTTTCTGTTCCCCATCCAGCCCCTTGTTCTGAATACCGTGATCCACCGCCTATCGCCGAAGTTGGGTTCCAGACCCATCAGTGATAGGTGAAAATCCACGATATAGAAAGACCATATAAACAAACATTTTTTCATAGTCTTAAAATACCCCTCCCACATGCTTTAAACACATGTAAACTTATTAAAACACACTTTGTAAATACATATGATATGTGGATGTCGGTTATGAGTAACATAATAATAATAATAATAATGTGTAATGTATATGTATTAGAGTTGGGCGGTATGACTAAAAATTTATATCACGGTATTTTTCAAAGTTATATCGGTTTCATGGTATACGACGGTATTTTTATTTAAAAGAATTGACTGGGTGTTTACCACCTTTTTGCAGGACACATTTTTGTTTTACGTTTTTGTATTGTTCCCACATTAACTATATTTTTTTATTGTTAGCCATTGCGCCTATCCGCTACCTTAATGATAACATCTGGCTAACGTGTTTGTTGGCTAACTGCTTATAGATAAACGGCTAATGTTAAGGTGTGCGCCGGCCAAGTTAACATTTTTGGTAAGTGTTTAATAGTTCAGTGTTGCTGGATCGCGAGCTTTACTGACCTCGCGAAATTTCTCATAAAGACTGGGATGTCGGCCTTTAAGATTCTTCGCCAGGTTTGACGTGCTACTTGACTTTGTCACCACATCTTTTTAGCACTGTTTACATAGAGGCTTATCGACACCCTTAGCCTTTCAATGCTCGTCTGCAAAATACTTCCAAACTGCACTTTTGCTTTTTTTTTTTTTTTTGTTTTGTTTTTTAACTAAAGCAGCTTGCGAAGTGCCTTCAACTGCAGCATATGCCGTATTCAGCCAACTCGGTATGTGTGTGTTAACCAGCGCAAATGCGTTCAGCGGCTATTGTGAGGAGGGGAGGGGCTGCGCGAGTGTGTGCGTGCGCGAGTGTGCGTGCGTGCGTGCGTGCACTTGCACCTGCACTGCACTGCAGTGGTGCTGTGTGAAGTGTGGCGAATGAGGCGAAAACCGCACTGTTGGTATCAATAATGGTGAAAATGAGTATCTAATTAGATACTAATTTTCCATATTGATTAGTATCTGAGAATCGATTTTTGACCACCTCCAGTGTCAGCTATATCTTCCGTTTCTGATCTTTTCGCAGTACATTTTTTGCGGTGTGGCAGTGAAAAAGGTCCCCCCTTAAACAGTTTCCAGCTGTGCAACTTTCCGAACGTTGTGTAGGCTATTTAAACCGGTATTTTGATATAAGAAAAATTCATATCATAACAATAATAAAAAAAGTTTTTCGGTATGAACTGGTATATCGCCCAGCACTAATGTGTATGTATATGTACACACACACAAATCGCAGAGAACGGTGATGCATTGGGGAAAAAGTCGCGATATAGCAGGGGCACGATAGCTGAACCGCGATATAGCAGGGATCACTGTATTACTCTTAATTTGTTTGTTTATTTCGTTGTTTGTTTAATTTGCTTGCTCGTTCTTTTGTTCATTTATTTATTCTTCCATTGTATTTATTTATTTATTAGTTAGCCCTTTGCTGTGAATTTAAGATGAGATGAACTTTATTGATCCTTGGGGGAAATTTGATTGCAGATAACAGCGAGGTGGAGAAAGTACAGACAAACAAATATGTAACACAAACGACTGGGGGTTTCGCCTGCAAAATAGGCATCTCATTGTCGCCAGTTTGGGGATGCGGCGGAAGGGTACAGCTCTCTGTTGCGGAGCAGGCGGTGACGTGTCCACCATGACCTGTCCGTCTGTCAGTGGCAGATAGCGGCCGCGCCCTCTCACGCGTGCAGATCGCGCTAGCCGCCGCTCCTTCCAGACTCTCCTATTTCGCTTCCGTCTGACTCCGCTCTCCATCTTCGGACCCCTCCATGGATGGCCGATCACCCAGCCGAAGATCTCCCACCCAGACAGCCGACGTTGGATCGACACAAAGCGGGATGTTAAATGCGGAATCCTGCGGCCGCTTACTCACACTCCCAGTGCCGGCAAAGGAGTGCAGGGACTGTCAGTGTTGTGGGTCATCATTCGCACTTTACTCATTCCCCTCGGCGGCGAATCATCTCTTGGTGTCGTCTCTGACCTTTCGCGCGTTCGACGTGGTTACTCTGTTCGCTGCCTCCGAAAGAATTTACGGCGCTGAACGGTGGTATTTCGGAGGGTGGGGTTTGGGGGGGGGGGGGTGATGTGCGTGCCGTGACTGGTGTAAATTTGTGTTTGTGCTCAATTTCGGTGATGCCGTCAGACCTGGCTAAATTTGCGTGTTTGTGCGAAGGCATGACTGGGGAAACAAAACAGCCCCCCCCGCCCAGGGAGGGCATTCAGTCCCACCAGGGGTCAGGGAGGAGAGCCTTTATTGACCTTCTCGTTTAGTCGACCCCCCCCCCATCGGGGGTCTGTTGCACCCTTGTGCTGCATTTGCCCTTTGATGCGTCTGTAATAACAGGTGAAGTGGCCCATTCCGGTTCTGTGCAGCACGTCGGTGTGGCAGCCATGACGGTTTTGTATAGTTCCATCGGGACACGACTGAGTTTGATGAACGGCGCGAGGAGGTTTTTCCGAGTTTTTGCTCATGTTTTGGGTAAAATAGTCTGTGCTTTACCTGCCCAAGCATCAGGCAGAATATGGATGAAGTGGGATGACTGGTCAAGCAAGAACGGTGTGTTTGGTCTGTTACCGCTGAATCGGTTTTGTTTCTTCTTTTGTTTGAGGGCAAATTGACAGTATGACAGTGACTGAAAGATAACACATCCTGGGGGTGTTTGGTGTGCAGACCTTGCTAGAACCACCAGATACGTTCCTGTCCTCTGATGCTCAGTTAACCTTTCGTTTAATTGAAACAGTTTTAGGGTTTTTCTGAGAGGTTATTCTGGGGTTTTATGTTTCGCCACAAACTGGGCTGAGTCACCTGAGCCGTGCCTCCCTCTCTAAGCCCGGCGCCTAGGTCTCCCTCTTGATCTCCTCATGGTTCCAGCTTACCTCACCTCCAGTTTGATCCTCTCTTGCGGCGGCTTGGCGATTTCACTCACGATGGTGGCATCAGCTGTCACCCTGCTCATGAATAATAGTGAGCTCATTAAGTCACGCCCCCCC
>JAODJU010000039.1:6982186-7040579 GCA_026776725.1 Gnathonemus echidnorhynchus
CCCCCCCCCCCCCCCCCCCATCCCCAACCATCGCCAGCACAAGGAGGAATTTCCCTGCCCAGCCGGACCTGGTGGTACCCTGGGTCGGCCGCCTGAAATCCGGACCCGGGCTCCTTAAATAGCCCACGCTGAGAACTGCGAAGCGAGCCGTCAGGTGTGGAGAGCCAGCCGGAGCGCTTCAGTCGGGGTTCGCAGCTTCGCGGAATTCTTGTTAAGATGGAGGGAAGCCAACGAAGGTTAGAGCAAGAACCTGCCTTTTATTCCCTGCTCATCAGCCATGAATGAAGATCTAAGTGAAGATGGTTCCTGGCCTGTCAGTCTAGGCTGGCTCTCCCTGCCGCTTACCTGGCTGTAGAGGCCCCCGCTATTTTCATTCGGGGGTGGGGGGCGGGGGATGGGGAGCCCAGGCTGTACGGTCTCTGCTCTTTCTTCTATCTGTGATATTGAACACAACTGAGCACCGGAGCGGAACCGGAGCGGTACAGGAACATCATGTTCTGAGTGCTCAGGGATCCCACTGCAAACTAATGCATGTATATTAAAATGCCTGAGACGCACACCTACAAAACGCACGCGGGAGCATGCGCGACGACACACGCACCCCTGCGAGCGCCCCAATCCGCTCGTCAGAGATCCCACGGCCTGCGTGATCCCCGCCGCGCTGCTCTTCACCAAACGAACAGCGAGACGCGTGAAATGCGTACAGATGGCGGCTGCGTCTGCGTCTCGGAAGCGAACATACGAAGGGGGCAATGTGCCTAATTATTCAGGAGTCACTGTAGCTGCTTTTGTCAATTTAGCTCCATTCCAAAACAAATATGGCACATTCACCAGGGTGGAAAATGCTTTATGAATATTGCATTGTGATTAAAAAACCTGGCATGACACCAGTTATTTATTAACAGGCTTGACTTGATTTATTAATAGTACACACTTTCAGTAGAGCATAATTGGGCCCTTCCATAATTAAAGAGAATCTCCAGTCTGTCAGTCAGATCTAAATCCAGTTGGGGACATTAAAAATAAATGCAGCACTTTTGAACTGATGCCGTAATCACTGGGCTTTAAAGTGACCCTTAGGTTTTATGGCATTAAATTTTCTTTTCGAAGTATGCCGAAGGTAGGAGTAACGGCAATTCTGATACCGAAATTACTATACGAACTATACATGATACGTGGACTATTATCAGGGAAACAGAAGTGTTAAAGCGTTGCATGTGTAATAAGCAAAACACAGCCACGTTTTATTACTTGATGGAATTAAAGTGTTGCATTTTGCCAATGAGCTTCGTTTATCAATTTTTACATCCTTAGGTATATAGTGCTATGAACTAAAGAGGTGGCTTGCATATTCAATTATGTTTCCTTCTGAAGAATTACTTATTAAATGCTGCTGAGTTTCATTAATAAAAGCAGTTTCCTGGAACATAAACCATAAACACTTGAGGAGAGATCATTTTTGCTTTCACTATAATCAAGAAAACCTTGCTCACAAACAATAGTCCTTCCTGGGACTGGATGCGAGACATTTCCAGTCAGTTATATAATGTGTTCCCGATTGGTTTGGCCGCTCATTAAATATTTAATTAGGAAATCCTTCTGGTAACACTGAATAAATTCTCCCGCCGTGACAGCTCTGAAGACTATGGAGAGGAGACAGACAGCTTCATAAACGGGATGACGGGTTGGGGGCGGTCCTGTCGCTGAGATGGACACTTCAAGACGAGATGAAAGACAAACAGTTTGCATAAGTTATTCACAGCTGGGCAATTATGTGGACGGCTGATTACAAAACCTAAACAAAGGCCCTGCAGAGAATATTCTATTGTAAGGTGTCCTTCAAACCATTCACTTTAATTGAAGAAGGCTGACACCCTTCAGAGTAAAATATGGACAGATTAAATAAGGCAATCAGTGTCTAAATAGGTCTGTTGTGATAATCACACAATGATCTCCCAAATGGAATTACAACGTGACCAATTTTCCCTGGAGGATTTCATCCTTTGTGTGTGAAAGAGCATTTAAACACTGCAGTCCCTGAGCAGGCATCCCAATGTCCGGTCAACGTGTACGCATAAAAACTCAGCGTGTGAAATGCAAGATTTGATCTGGGTCATGATATGTTGAGCCTCCATTAAGCACCGGATCGTTACACCTCTTCACAGTGGCATAAAACAAACGCTCTTTGGCCCATGATTTTATTAATATGTGTATATTTCAATATCTAGTAGAGCCTGGGAAGGCCAACAAAATAGTCGGTCAAATTTCGCCTAGCTAATCCTTGGTTTTTATTGCCTGTGGATCCTCGCCTGTTAGCTTAGCATTTCTGGCTTGGCTAATCGACTCTGGATGGTGGCCCTGTGACTGTAAGTAATGCCATTCAGCAGCCCTGTGTGCAAGGAGGCTCATTATCTGTGTTCAGGCAGCATCCACAGGTATCTCAGGTCAGACCGGTTTGTACCAACCCTGTGGAATGAGCTTTATTTCTGCAGATCCACTGAATGACTATGAAATGAGTACGAAACTCCTTGTTCTCTTACCATGAAGATAAAACCCTATAAATGGTTTGTGATTCCTTTCCTATTATTATCAGTAATGTTTTTAAACATTTTCCTGCTGAACCCAGGTGTATTTTTTTAATGTCTTCCACCAAATTTTTGCTTAACTCCATATAATTAAATATGACAATGTTTATAGTTCAAACTGCAGGGGGAGCCATACTGTAGTGGTAGCCATAATTGCTGTGTGAACTGGTCAGGGGCACGTTTCCCAAAAGCAAGGTTGCTAACAACGTTAGCAGCTTACATAGTTATTATATCTGCATGCAACTGAACAGTACTAACTACGTAAGCCGTTAAGGGGAGCATTTGGGAAACATATCCCTGCTCAGCGACAATTTTTGTACAAAGGTACAACAGAAAAGCCTTCCTGAGGTCTGAATGTCCTTAAGTACCTGTTACCCTGGGTTACCACGAACACTTTCTGGATACTTCCAGGCACTAAAAATGCTTGTTTTAAAAATACCATGACTTTTGGCCCATTAATAATTGGAGTCAGCAGAAAAGCATACTGTAAAACGTGTAAGTGGTGAACTCTAGAGGTGCCCAGGTGGCCAGTAGGAAGCTGACATTTACAGCTTAAACTTCTCCAGCTTCTGCCAAACCAGCAGGCCAAATAGGAAAAGAATTCGGTGCAGCTTCTCATTGATGGAATCTGGCTTTACGATTGGCCCCATTAATCAACTACAATACTTAACAGCAACAGACGGGGAAACCTGATTCGTCAGATTCTTTCAGCATAAACATAGTAATAAAACACATTTGGAGGTGAATGCATGCATTATGAGTCTTTTTGTCTTTATGATATCAGGCTTTGGGAAACTGGAAATCTTCTTACCTCCAAAGCAAATTTTTCAATATGCTTTCCACATTGTAAGTAACTCATTCAATAGACAAAATTTCTTCAAAAAGGTTTGTTCAAAGAGGTCATACATTGGCTGATCTTTTGTGTCAGACATATGAGAAATTCTATACGTAGTTTAAAATAAAAAAAAGAAGGATAATGCAGAGAATTACATAAATAAATTGTACATGGTTCAATTAGTTTTTAAATTCCTGGTTTACCCCTCAAAAAGGATTTCTTATTTATTTTTTTGCTTGTTGGGTCGTTGTGTTTTTCCTCAATCCCTGTGGTTCCCTCAGGCAGCTCTTTGATTACAACCCCTCGTCCAAGACAATCCTCTCCCACAGTTTTGAATTTTTAATCTGTCCCCTTTAGAATTGAACAGTTCAAGGCCACATCTGAATCTCTTTTTTTTTAAAATCTGAATAAGTCTTTGTAAATGCAACGCTGTGCCATTCCAACGCTGTTTCCAAGCATAACATCGGCAAAGTTGTCAAGGGAAGATTTGCTAAGGAGCTGAAGGCCTCGTTCAGTCATAAATATTGAATTTCAGTGACTGCTTGCAATGCATTATGGGGGAAGATTGCCCCACAGCATAGTCACGGTGCCACTCAGTCCGGAAAAAACAAAGATTCTTAATTTTGTTATTCTTCCTAATGATGTCCACTGACTAATAGAGAGAGTGCTTGATTGAAGATAGCCAGCGTCTTCATTACCGTGATTGTAGGGAAGGTGGTGATGAGCTTCTAAGGAGCCCTCATAAAGAGCTTTGAGGAGCATCGTCATTCCTTCTCCTTCTCTGGGCACTTCCTCGAGAGAGAGAGAGCCCGTCTTTCCAATAATGGATCCGACAGTTCCGGCAGAGGACATATAATCCCTGGGATGGGTGGACTGGAAATAATTAGCTATATGCTGGGCTATGTGTGACCCCTCAGCAATCCAGGACGATTCACCCAACTGTGAAATGGTGCCATTTGCATTTATGACCCAATAAGAACTAATCCTCACCTGCTTCACCCAAGGAAACCCTTTCGATCTCATTTTCAAGTTTTAAGTTCAGCACTCAAGTGTTCATTTAAAATAGTAGGATTCTAATCATCATTTGCGTAATAAGTGTTAGTTATTTCATACCTGGCAGTCTGTTTTACATCAGTACACACGTCGATGATGGAACCCAGCAGGCAAATACAAAATAAACCTTCGATGTGTTGCAGCAGTTTATAACTCCATAGACGAACATCATTGGGCCCTGAGTAATGAAAACAATTAGCTGCTCTAATTACAGCACTATATCACTCTTCAATGTGCTGCCAAACTAATACTGTAATACCATTTAAAGCTCACCTCTCACCTCATATAAACATTTCTGACAGACCAATCAACATCATCCTATCTTTTTAATGGAGATCTTCACAAATGCTTTGAATGTGTCAACTGTTATTACAAAAGTTGTTGGCTAACTACGCTAAAGGATTAACAAGCCATTTAGCATGAAATCTGCCTTAATGTGTAGTGTTCTCTTTGGTTGTTACACAAATCTTTTGGAACTGTAAAACGCCTTTCTGCACCATAAAGTGACAGATGGGTAGAGAGTCGATTGGTTTAGCAAGTCAATCAAGGAGGGAAAGAGTTAAGAGACAGAGGCAGCCACAAGGTGCAATGAAACAATGTGTCGTGTATCTGCAGTGAGCACATGGCTTGGTTAATGCTCACCAAAGCTTTTACGCAAGTCTGCTGAGATACAGAGCTTGACAGAATAAAATCAGATGTCAGTTAGGAAATGTGGAGAGCGGCCTGTTTCTTTGCAACAGTCAAACTGCGAGGGTGAAAACAGAATATGAAGGTACAGAGATGAGTGAACACGGGAGTATCACTCTATTTTAGCCTCACCTCAAAGAGTCCCGTTCCCTGAGTCAATGGCCCACTGCATACTGATTACTGCTGCTACACTACTGCTGAATCATCAAAATCAACATTGTCATTATTTTGGGCCCATCCCATGTTCTTATCTGCAGTGACTTGAAACGCCATATAACCATCTATCTTTTTCCTTATTGCTTATCTAATACAAGGTGACGGTGTACCTGGAGCATATCCCACAATGCTCATGGCACGAGGCAGGGCAGGGTTGCCAATCTGCTTTCAGACACTCATGCTTCCAGACACTCTGCTCATGCAAGAAATCCTACAGCGCATCTATATTATTCCATTATAAACCAACAATTGGCTACATCAAAAGCGTTGGGGTAGTTTGCAAACCCTACAGACTATTTACAAGGAAAAAAAACTCTTACATATACGTAAATGCATGTGCATGTGTGTGCAGACTTGTCTCGAATTGAAAGTCTCACACCAGCCAGCTGACCAAACTTGGCAACCCAGAGGGAGGAGATGCCAGTGAGTTCCAGGGCAGGCGTTCACACACTATAGGCTATGGGCTAATTAGAGACGCCAGTTTACCTTAACTGCATGGTTTCGTACTGGGGGAGGACCCCACTGTAAATTGCAGCCGGAATGGTGCTTTAGTCATTGTGAACCGATCGACATGGCTTCCCTGGGACACCTTAACACGCCTTAACACGGCGGAAAGCCCTGTGGCAGCAGCAGACTGAAAATACTCAGCATGAGGGAATGTATGTGCTGTGGGAGCTGAATAAACACCTTGCAAGTGGAAATGACCACCTTATGAGTGCTGTTTAAGAATCTACCATAGGTTTGCAACACGGGGAGTCGGGACATTAGCAGGGCACTACAGTCAGACCCCATTTCAGCCAGAGGTTAGGCCTGAATTCGAAGAACAGCAGCAGGACGGCATATGAATGGCAGACGAATTGCTTATGCATGGCGTGTTAATAATCCTTCAATGGAACTGAATTACAGTATGTTGCCCACAAAGCAACGATAGCTATGGAAGCAATCAAACGTGACTACGAGATAATGAGAGCTGTCACCGGGGCGCCGGGCTGTACGGCGTCTTAAGTGGCCCCCTCCATGGTCAGGTGCTGGCGTTACTTCCTGTCTGTGGCCAGAATTAACGTTTCCGAAAACAGAAGGGCTGGAAGTCTGTGCATTGCCTTCGTTTCTCACTTGGTAGCTAAAGCAATTTAGAGAGCGTAAGACCATACGGCTAAAGTTACTAGCTTCCGTATATTACATAAGAGGACTGCAACTGGATGCTAATGTCCTGTATCTACTGTGCATATATATGGGCAGTATATATAAATGTATATTAAATATTCATATATTTTATATATCAAACGTAAATAAATATACATTACATATAAAATGAACAGTATATACATCAAGCAGCGCTACTGTACATATACATATAAGCAATATATATAAATGTATATTAAATATTCATATATTTTACGTATCAAACTGAAATAAATATACTGTATCTGTATAATAAACAGTATATATATCAAGCAGGGCTGTTTAATCCTGGGTGCCATAGCCCATACCACAAATGATGATCACATCTTTTTCCAGGGGGGGCCCTCCTCGAATATTTTTGGCACCGACCTTTTTGGCGTTGCGTGACTGGGATGATAATGCCTGCATTTCATTAGCAAAGCATCTGCAACTTCTCTACAGACCAGCAGGGGTCACAGACCCCTGGCTGACAAACCCAGGATTTAAAGGGTCCAGCATTTAGCCCCATGTTCCCCGGTGTCCCCAATGTCCCCCATTGTCCCCCGATGTCCCCTTTGAGGGTGGCTGCCCATATACATTGTCACATGTATTTCAACTATACCAGTGGTTCTCAACCCTTTTTGCACCGTGACCCCATTTTTACCAAGGCAGCTGTATAAGTTTAAATTAACGCTGTGATCAAGCGCGCGGTGCACTCTGCACTTTATGCCAATCAATGCCTAACGCACAATTCTGATTGGATGTGCCAGTGAATTTTCAATTAAGCATCTGTGATTTGGCTTCTTGGATTGGTTGAGTGTTCACTAGTTTTGTGCTAGGCAGACCCTTGGGTTTGTTGCAGACCCAAGACCTGTTTATATAGGTTAATTCTACAATTGGGGCTCATGTTGTGACTCAGGTTAAGAATCACTGCAATACACAATACAATACTGAATGTACATCCATCCATTTTCTGAAACAGTTTGCAGACCCAAGACCCATTTATATAGGGTTGGGAGCGGGGGGGTCTGGAGCCTATGGGTGCAAGGCAAGGAACAACCCAGGATGGGGCTTCAACCCATCACAAGGCACACTCACCTACGGGCAGTTTGGTAACTCCAATTAGTCTTGGCATGTTTTTGGACTGTGGGGGGAAAACAGAGTACCCAGAGAAAACCCCATGACAACACGGGGAGACCATGCAAACTCCACACGCATGGGACCCTGGCCCAGAACCCAGATCCCAGAGGGGTGAGGTGACCCTGCACCACCATGCCACCTCCCCTGAATGCATATATATTCACCATATTGATTTTAAACATAAATACAAAGTTTTCTAAAGGTCACGGCCTGTGGGTAGATGGTACCCCTGTTTACGGCCCATATCCTCATATGAAAAGCGGTAAGTTGAAAACTTTCTATGAAACCCCGTCAGAGCTCCCTGGGGGTGGGGGTGGGGGTGGGGGGGGGAACATTTAATTATTAACGAGGCCTCTTGAATTAGCATGGAGAGCGTGTTCGTAGCGCCGTCCGTATCCTGGCAGAAGCGGCCTCCTTATTTAGCTGACAGCTCATTGGGATGAAGAAAAAGAACAACAATGCAGGCAGAACGCGGAGCGGGGAGTGGGCCTGCTCTGCGACAGGCCTGCCGATAAAGCCGTCATGTCCCCGGCGTGCCTGACGGCGGCACGTGGGACTGCAATGATAATTAGCTCTGTGACCGAATACGAAAAAGTCAGACCTGTACGAATGCAGCACGTGGCAGCCGTTTCATTATACATTTGTTCGCTTAGCGGGGATTCCCGACAAAAGCAACATGCAAAGTTACCTAGAGTCGTCTGTGCTGTCATCTGGCGAGGAGATGCAGGAGAAATAATTAGGCGCTAAACCTCGCAGATACTCCAGTGCAGACCTTTCCTGTTCATTAAATGCTTGACTAGGATGATTTTTCAAAATAAAAGTTGCAGATTAAAAAAAAAAGTCTGACAGTGGTTGCTGTACGGGGCAGTGCCAGTAAGTGGGGGGGGGGGGGGGGGGGGGTTGACTTGAGAACGGCCGATGTTACAGTCAGTTGCTGGCGACGTCCCAGCAAACGCCCTGGACTTGCATGTGCGATGTTCCTGAAGTACAATAGTGCGTCCAAATTTTTGACTCAACCCATTTGCTTTAGGCACAATACTTAGCAGTTGTGCTGTAGCTAAGGGTGTAGAAGAGTGTTTTATATTGGGGGCGGGACACAGCATAATAATTTAAGTGCGAAGTTCAGTTTTTTTTTTTTTTTCTTTGGGGGGGGGGGCACAAATGAAGCCAAATTAAATACTGGGGGGGTACACCTCGTCCTCCATTCACCCTGGTCCCTATGGCCCTGGTTGTAGCTACACCTTCTATTCTAGGAAATGTCCAGTCCAGTCCTATCTGTCCATCCCTCTGTCCTCCCAACTTCTAACTGCTTTTCCCAGTCAGGATGGTGGGGGGGGACTGGAGCGTATCCCAGGCAGGGGAACACCCTAGATAGGATGCTAGTCCACTATAATGACCTTACATGTGAATCAGCCGGGTGCCAAACTGGAAGGCGAAGTAGCTCAGGTTGGGTGACGGCTAATGAGGAGCTGAATGATGCGGTTAAGCGAGACCCTTCGGCACGGATCATCAGGAGGGCTGTTCGTTATCGGGCATCGCTCAGCAACGTCATCTCGCCGAGTGACAGATCGGGAGCAGGCCTGACGTGCTTCGCCGTCCCCCTAGACCCTTAACCGCCCCGCCATTCCTCCCCGTGCCCGAAGCCTCACGTGTGTTATGCTCTTAAGCATGATTGGGCTACATCTGAGAACAGAAGCCCCTGGTTTGAATATCAGCCTTCTGCAGGCCTGTCGAGCATCCAGATGACCCACCTGCTCGCTAGGTTTTCTGAGAAATAAAAGCGGACAATTATCGAAAAATATTAAGCGAAATACATCTGCTTTAATAAAAATAGTAAACATATTTGATGCAATTGCGATGAATCAGCATTTTGATTACATAATTGTTCTGGGGCTATAAATTGTTGTGCAGCCAATAATTTTTAGAAATGCTTTATTTGTAATTATGGCTGTGGATGAAACATAAAAATCGTATGCAATTGACGTGGAGAGAATCACCCGCCATGGCCCCCGGCGCCACATTCAGAGCTCGCTGCCACAGAAGGCAGACATGCTCACAGCAAAATGGACCAGTCCGGTCGCGGCCGGAAGCGGCTCTACGTGGGTCCGGTGCTGCCCAACTATAATTAGTGGTGACTCATGTCTCAAAGGAGCGGGACCGCGAACGCGGGTCACGCAGGCGGCATGGATGCTCAATGAGCCACCCGTCGATTATTTATGTCGGGATGCGGTTGGGTTCAAAAACCAGACAAAAAGGTCAATCGTTTTAACGTCAGGAGAGACAGGAAGCGAATGACAGATGCAGCCATTCGCTCGGGCCCCGTGATGTAAAAAGACAAGGCAGGCATCTCCAGGGGCCAACTGGACCTTTACGAAAGCGTGAGCGTTGCCATGCTGGGTACTGAGCCTTCAGATTTTACCGGTCATCCCAGTGAGTGTACATGATTTTTATGGGTGGCTGCACGTTTTAGAGGTGGTGAGAGGTGAACTCTGTACTGGGATTTGAATCGGAGAGTTTTTACTAGGTCTGTGGGCGTTGTACATCATACTGACTGATCGTGTGACCGTTGTGTTGGTGAAAAGGTAGGCAGGGCCATTTGATGGTATTTTTGGTAAACTGTATCGTGAACCTTTGTGCTCCTTGGTTTTCTCCCCACTAACGCTATAGTTTCATGGGTTCGGTGTTCCGGCCAGCAGGGGGCAGGCCAGTTACAAGGCAACACTTTTGGTCTCAAAAACATTCACTGTAAACTGGAAGACCAGTTGTGACGAAAGTCTACAGAGCTACGGAATATGAAATCCCCTCACGCTGGGGGAGGGACTCAAACGGTGGAAGAGGACTCTGCACACTTCTCCGCTCATCTAAAGCAGGATTCATTCCAAAGAGCCATTCAGAGTTTATTGAATCTGGAGGTCAAGCACATCAGAGCCTTTAGGATAAACGGGATTAGTGGTAATGAACCCAGGTTTCCATTATGGTTTTTATAACGGCTCAGCTTGACGGCTTGTTCCCCGTCTGGAGCTTCGATGACGGGGAGGACCAGAAAAATGCTGAGCTCCACCTCCCTTCCCACCTCCACCCCAGAGCTTGGGGGGGGGGGGAACAGCTTCTCTCCATCCCCAGATGAACTTCCCAGCAGATAATACTTTGCAGATGTGGCCCTACCGATGTGACGTCAATGTGCGGGACAATACATGACCAGCACACTAAATGACACTATAAATAGCTGCTTAACGTGCCGCCGTATAGTTGTTCGTGGTGTGGGCATTGATCTGCCCGCTGTGGCTTTCTGCTCAGCTTGAGCTTTAACAACCTCTCTCCATCTCCTCCAGGATTATACAGACGCCTTGATCTCCAATTATACCGTAAGTCCTTCCGTTGTAAGAAGAGGCTGAAATGGAGAGGGGAAAAAGTCCCACCAGTTCTCATACGTTGCAGGTTCTGTAGCGTATGATGTTTTTGGGAATAACTTCTCTTAAAGCATCCCTCCCTTTTCCAGCTGTGGCCTGCAGTCCAGATGGCCAATTTTTACTTCGTCCCATTGAACCACAGGTGAGTTTCACCTGGTCCTCTGTCTATGGTAACTCCTACCAATCCCACCAAAATCAGGTATTACTTGCTGTCCAAAGTCAGAGCTCCAAATCACACATACACATCTCAAATACAACTTTCCTGTGTTTAGCTTTGATTTAGTGTGTTCAGATACAATTTCAGTTCTCTCAAATATTATCTTTGGCTTTCCACAATCCACTGGACAATGGTATGGCAAACAGTAGTGGAAGGCACGTGGAAGATTATCACATGGGGAGAACTTTCACATAAGTATTAACCCTAAATTATATTAGGAAACATGAAATGCTTACTGTATAAATGACACCCAAGTCAAGACCTCAGCAACACCTGAATGTAGCTTATGCTGCCGTTCAGAGGCAAAACACTGTAATTGCATATGTACCTACCTACTGCACATGTGTCAGCGTAGACACTGTGTTTTGCTTTTGTACGGCAGTACGGTTTAACCCATTTGATCCTGCAGAGCATTTACTGAAACTGCACCCATAAGTTGTTCTGTTCCAGAGTCCATTTGTAGGACCTGAACATGAAAGTTGAGTTTCATCTAAAAAGAGGCAGGTCTGGCTGTGTCTAACCCCCCTGTGGAACTTTGCCCTGCAGGCTTGCTGTGGTGCAAGTCGTTGCCATTGCATGGAATTCCTACCTGTCCTGGAAAGCCAATAAGATGTGATGATCGGGGTCAAAGGCCAAGGACTATCTAGTTTTGCACTGGCTGGAGAAATCTGAACCATCTACACTATTGGGGGGGGGACTGCATCATATTGTTGCTAACTGACAGTTTCTTATCCCACGCAAAGATGACTTCTGTAAATGAGAAGGCGACTACCTGAAGCTGTATTTTATATTTTCATGGTCAATTAAAATATTCCACATTCTTCATTTAGGTATAGCATTGGTCTGGGTGCTATGAGTGTACACGTAAACCACATGTCGGAAAGAGGCCCCTCTCCTTTAAATGAAACTGTCCAATGACAGCGGCTCATGTATGATGTATGTGACTGTATTATCTTGGCAGCGGCATGTCATTCGTCACCTGATTGTGGGATGTGCTGTGATTCGATATTGATAAGGGGTAGGTGGTGCCAACTCCCTGCAGCCTGAGCCCTGGAGCTTTCACAGTACCTTTAAGTAAGCTGCTGATTTTAACCCATCATGTTACGTCCGAGAGTTTACTAGCTGAATTATGACTTTGATATCACTTGTTTGAAGCAAATAATGGAGCAAACAGCAGCACATCCACTTGGATTTTAATTATGCGTCCCTGTCGTTTGTCATCAAGATGACTAAAGCTCTGAATTCTGATTACCTATAGCCCGTATCAAATCCCAGTCTCGGTCCTAAACGGCCACAGTCTGTGCTGATTTTAGTGACTTGACAAACATCCCAACAACTTAAATTAAGAGGATGTGAACTGAATAGAAGTGTTAAATGTCCGGTTTGGAGAAATCGCTGGATAGAGAGGTTGAGGGAGAATTGGGCAGTAGTCTGTAAGAGGTGTTGAAACTCATTTTACCTGAAGAAGCAGAGGATGATGAGTCTCTGGGACCAAAGTGCTTTCTGTGCATTCTAGGACGTTCCTGTGGACTAATACTATTGCTATTAATACTATTAATACTATCATTGCTCAATGATACAGTACTGTGCGTGAAAATGAATAAAATGTAGTTTACATTATAATGGTATAGTGGTTGCATATGTTATTAGAAGAAAACCAAATACAATGTTATTACTGCAGTCGTGGATTCAGATTCATGTCATTTATGTGTGTGTGTGTGTGTAAAAAACGCTTGGGTATGTGCGAATAAGTGGTCCTCTAACATTTTCAAATGAAACTGAACTGTATAAATCTCCCCGTTTTGAATGAATTCCCCCGTTTCTTTATACATTAAAAAACCAACCCTGGAAGCGCCTGTGGTGAAGGATGACGTCATGCGCTATTCAGGATTTGGCTCGAACTGTATGCTTGTTTAATGATCTTATTTTAAGTAATTCAATTAGTCTGCTTTCAGAATCTCTATATAGTATAACCTTAAAGCCCCGATTAATTAAACTTAATGCGTTAGAGTTATGTTTAGATGATTGTTTGCTAATAGATCTACATTTATGGTGGATCCAGCATTTACATGGGCTTGAGTTATATTTTAATCTGAGTATGATTAATGCTTTTTATGATGCTAACTGGATACGGAGGTATATCGACTGAGAAGTAAAAGAAAATCTTCCGGAAGCTACTGGGGAACATCGGGACCAGTGCAAAAATTCACATTGATTCAGCTGAATACATTTAGCGGTTTAGGATGGAAATGCTATATTGCGTAATGGACCTACTACTGTTGGTGAAAACTTTTATTTTTTTTAGGCCTGATTTATGTAGATGGCGCCACCGCATGGGACGATCCGATGAATTCGTCCATTGATAAATACCGAAACTGCGAATTCAGGACCAAGGACAGATCTCGCATACCGTTGTGCAGCCAGTTGTGCTCTTTTACATTTATTCAAAATCACTCAACATAAAGTACTTCTAAAATGTTAAACACTTTCCAGAAAAATGCCTTAATTTAAGACTTTAACGAGTTGTTTTAATAAAGCGGTGTAATGTTTCTGTAGCCCGTGTTTACGGAAGCATATGTCCCACGTTGGTTGTTTTGGATGTAAATACGTTTTAATGTAAGTCTTATTGGAAAGCGGTTTTAGCTAGTTATGTTTACAACGGAAGTGATCAGTATTTATCGAAATCATTGTGTGAGATAAGGACACCTGCCATCGTTTGGTGCTGACTGCCTTATTGTTGTCTTAAAACTTTTTTAAAAATCACGGTAATATAACTTATTCCACTAGGTTACTCTGTATTCAGTCCTGATTTCTGTATAAACAAGACAACTTTTAATCAAAAATGCTAAACCACTACGATAACATCTACACATCGGTTGCCGTATTTCTGCAGACAAGCTAACCTAGTTTAACATCTTAGTCCGTTCCTGTTTTCTGCACACAACCTTCGTCCCAATGTACTGCCTCTAACACCCGGATCACCTTTTCCCCGAAACTCAGTAACACTCAGCTGTGTTTAACAGACGGCCATTTGAAGCTGACAAATGTGCTCTGCGATTTACACGTTTATAGATAAATTATTTTTCGGCAGTTGCCTATTACTCCATCGCCCTCCTTGCAAGAGGGGTCAGGGAATCATTTTCCGTTTATATTGGCTTTTCGGTGAACTGCTTTTTATTGCCTCTGGAAAATCACTATAAAAAGTGTTTTGCGGTAACTTGCTTCTGCAAATCTGTTATACTAAAATTTCATTGATATTTTATCAGATATTGTATTGCCCAGCCTTAAAGAAACGCCGCGGAAAGACAATATGGTATTTCAGCGTTCAAAATATTACAAAATAAAAAGCAGTTCTTTAATTCTCTCTCTATGCTGGATTTTATAATAGCAGCCGCCGAGTCGTTCAAAACATTGGCGTTTAGTTCAAACGCAGCGGATTTACAGGCAGTTTATGAACTTGCATTGACGTCAGTGGAGCTGCCGCCGATGTATATAAACATGGAGCAAGTGGCGCACCAGCGCATCCCGTCAAGCTGCGCTTTGCGGACTCAGCCTTCGAGTCGCACTTTTCCCACCTGCGAGAAACTTACAGCGCTTTGGAAGATTAAAGTAAGTCTGCGATTTTCTTCCGTCCTTCTGTTCTGTTGCTCGACACCCACCATCTGAAAGCTGCTAAAACTAAAAGAAAAGCCTTTATCTAACTACTGCTATTGAAAATAGTCGACTTTTATAAATGACTGTATTGAAAACTTTACAATATTTAGCTTAGTTCCAGAAATGAACAAGGCAACATGTGATTATAGTATATGATATAACAGCCTCACTTTTATGCTCATTAAATAGGTTTTCGCTATTTTAAAATATTTTAATTACATTTGTTTTACCTTTTCGAAGGCTAATGAACCATTCATTTACGTTATTTCAGAAGTGTCGCTCCATTTTGCTTACCCAATTTGATTACAGAATGTCTCAAATAAAAATGTCTTACGTTTCTGACACACACACACACACACACACACACACACTGTGCTATGTGTCATGTATGTTCAAAATTCACAAAATATCCTACCTTGGACGCCTGATTAGATAATACTCGTATATCTCCAGCTTGGTTCATTTGCTCATGCCGGGTACCAAGACTGTCAATTAGAAAACGATTCTTATTTTTTTCTCAATAGTTTTATTTATTGATGTATTTTTTGCTAACAGGGCACCTGTCTATCCACCATGAAACCTATTCCCCTGGTCCTGCTGGTGGCCACGGTATTCATGACCACCAACATCCGCATCAGTGCCGGTCGACCAAGGGACTTGAGCATCTTTGACGGTCACGGTTACAAGACGCAACTGGACCAGGTTTTGTTAAAGGCCGGCGATAATGCCATCTCCTACCTCATAGGTGCAAAAATACTTAGGTATCTGCAAAGGAACCCGAAGGGTCTTTCACGATCTCCTATAGAAAGCCTCCAGGTTATGACGGCACCGTCCAGCAAGAGCTTCGGTCACCTGGCCCGCGACTTGTCGCTAGTGGATGGAGAGCAGTCACTGGACGACGGCGACAGCATGGAGGAGCCCGTGGACTTGTCCAAGAGGAATGACGACCCGCCCATCTCCATTGATCTCACTTTCCACCTGCTCCGAAACATGATCGAAATGGCGAGGATTGAAAGTCAGAAAGAACAAGCGGAACTAAACCGCAAGTATTTAGATGAAGTCGGCAAATAATATTTCACTTCGTTGTAATTTAAAACCATTCTCAAAGCGAAACGAATGCCCCGGCACTTCCACAGTTAGTTTTGCTTTTCTTTTACCCAAACTGCTGTTCATCGTGCCAGTCGAAGTCACAATGTATATTTCTGTACGTAAAACAGTAAAACTAAACACGTTATGGTCAAGGCGAGGCCCTGTACTATTTGTTGCGGTGAGATTGGTATGAAAACACATGCGCTATATAGAAACATATTCAACATCTTCAGTCTTTGTTTCTCTGGTATTCATTTCGTCCTGTATTGTTCGGATTTTTGTGTGGGTGTTCACTGTACTAATAGACGAGCAGTGACTTTGACATGAAGATTCAAACAGTAATTCCCCTCACACATTAGCCTGATCCATTTGTGGGATACTGTCACGGGGACCTACTTTTTCATGCCTTTGGCCAATGTAAAAAAAGATCACTTTTTTGTTGTATATATACGTATGTACAGGTCCTTAATTGCTTAGTGACCTTATGAAATATGTGTTTCCAACACAGCTATTGTGCAAACGAGGAGCATTGAATGAGCTTCACTCTCAGTAGACTATGATGTTCTCAGGCTCTGTCCGTGAAGCAGGAGTGTCGTGATACTTTTAACTTATAAAGTTTATTTTTGGTTATATCGATAAATATCTGGTCGGATTTTTTCGATTTTTTGCGCTGCTGGAATGTTTATAATAAATGCAAAAATCTGGAAATAATTCGAGTAGGCTATTCAATTCCTCAAAGTATGTGATTCTGGAACGTTTATGAAAGTACAAACTTTTTTTTTTTCCAGTTAGGCATTGTGTTAACTGGGACGTTTCATGTAATTTCAGCAACGTGTTATTTAATCCGGTATACCTGAGATTTTAACACGATAACTGCTGACCTTGCATCAGTGCTGAATACTTGAATAGATCCATGTTATAAATAACACTGAATAGGTGACACTGAGAGTAAAACGTTTACATACTCACTGGTTGCAGAGGCAGTGGTTCAATGTGATGCAGCCACCAAAAAAAAAAAAAAAAAACCTTCAATAACAAATATACCATATTAGGGGGTTCGAGAGCGCATGCAGCTCAAATTCCTACATCTCAGATTTAGACAAAACAACATACTATACATTTCATCTTCAGTAGTATTTAATCACGGTTCAAATAGTGACATGAGTGGTTGGTGTAGCAGTAATGAAAGATTTTTTCCAGCTGTATTTTGTAATAAAAAAATCTTAACATGTCTGCTGATTCTGTCAAAATCTTTTAAGTTGGGGCATTGTAATAAAGGAAAGAATTATGCTTGCTAAATATAGGATATATTCATGTCATCTGCTTGTTTTCTTTCTGGGGGGTGTTCAAAAAAAAAAACCAACAGCATGTTCAACTCTGACATGTTGGCTTATATGATGTAAAAGATTATACAACAACAGTTCTCGTAGATGTCCACACAGTGGCCTGTACAACCCACTAACACATCTTATTGATGGAGTCCCATTAATGAGTAAGTAGTTCATTACAATGCAGAGCCATAACAACATTCATTAAGTATTAGTGTTCTGTACAAAGAGGATATTAGGAAAATAATCAGCTTTTTTAAGTCTACAAATCTATTCATACTTCAAGTCAAACCTTGCAAAGTAGGCAAGCAATCGCTGAGTAAATGTTTCTAGATTATATAAAAGTCTTTATCCTGTGTCTGTAAAATGAGAAATACCAAACTCAAAGAAAGTCATCCCTTGTTAGCGTAACAGTCATTTGAGGATAATGATGAGTGTTTTTCACTGGAAGTACATCTGACTGACCCTGCTTTTCAGTGTTCTGACATTCCAGAAGGCCTTTGCCCTGAATTCTATGCAGCCTTTCAAGAAAATGAAAGCGGATTTTTCAAATAAGTACCTTTACACCTGACCACCTGCAGGTTAAGGAGGGACACACACCCTAATAACTAATGACCTACATGAATCCTACATGAATCCTACATGCCTTATCAATGGTCTGAGACGAACGTAGATCTACCTTCAGTGTCCCTTTAGAAAGGAAATCTATTTCTCCAAGATACTGACATGCAAAGTTACATGAATGTAATATCAAGATGAACTTAAACAGGAAGCCAGAATAAAAAGAATCATAACGGATTTTCTGTTGTTCATTCTGCTCTACATGTTATACATTTCTCACTACACCTCCATAGTTAAGATCATTCTTCCAGGAGAAAGACAATCAGTCTTGAGTGAGTGGGCAAGATGATAAGGGGCTTCAAATAATCAGTAGTGCCTCAACACATTTTTGTCCTCTTCTGTGTATGGTATATAACTGGTGCTACAATACTGATGGGCAGAGAGAAAAGGCACACTCAGTTCTTCAATGTGCGTAGGGGACCAGGCCAAACCTTCTTTAAAAGTCCCCTTTGAAGCTTCCCTGGAAAAAAAAAACCTGCGGGGGAACAATAAACATGAATTAAGCCGAGAAATAAGAAAGGACCCACAACAACTCCAGTTCCCACTGGACCGAATCTATTTATAAAGTTAAACAAAAATAGTGATGACCAGGTTTGTGTTTGCCGGCAAATGGGGGCCTTGACTCTCCACCTGCAAAGAGGGAAAAGAATGGTTTGTTCTTGGGCTGGTTACATAAATCGCCCCCTTTTCACACACGGCAATAACTGCTGCAAAATGCAGCAGTGAAAGGATTCCCAGCGACTGTGACTAAACGCAAAGTAACGGCGATGTGTGACTTCATCGGCGCGTGCGAGATGAGACCTCCGTTCCCGGGCCGCTACACCGGCTCATAGCGGAGATGTTATGCACACAGCTGTCACACCAACCCCACCCCCGATTCCGTTTGAAACAGAAGTTATCGATGGGCAGCCCGTATTCGAGAGCGCCGTGCGTCAAACCCTCGCGCTCACACCCAGCAGTGATCCATCTCCATCTGCAGTTGGGCGACGCTTGCGTCTGTCCACGCTGCTTTCGGCATTCTGATAGAGGCCTCCTATCAATAACGAAGGAGCCGTATTTCGTTACTGCGCTCCCTCATGTTGCCCATCAGTCAGCGGATCTCGGCCACAGTGACAAGGTCAGTGCCCAGGGCGACCGCGGTGACTCAGAAGATGATGTATCCCAACAGCTACATCGCTTGGTGGCGGTTTGAGGAGCTGTAATAAGCTAATGAGAAGTTAGAGGCATTTGCCCTACAGATCCCTCCCCCCTCAACTGTCGTATCCTGGTTCTTTGGAAGTCGTGACAAATGAGTTCCCAGGATGCAATGCGGCAGCGGCGAGCAAGTGGTGGCAAAACAGGCACATGGGGCTCTGCCAGTTCGACATATATCGTCCTGGAATGTCAGTTTGCGGTTGGCCGCCTCACTTTTGGAAAGGAAACTGAGCGCAGGACCTCTCTCACACTGAAACACACGGGTCTCCATCCCGGAATGAAAACTGCCTTCATTTTCTGACTCTGAAAGTGAATACTGGAAAGATGACAATTGCATCTTGCATCTCTGTTTTTTAAAAATATGGGGTATTATTATATGAGCCTTTCAGTTTAAGTGGAATCCATACAGTATATGATGTAAGATGACACAGCTTCCCACTTCTTCAGTTCACTTCACATTTTTTTCTCTTTACTAATGTAATGCTACTGACTGAAGGAAATTACTTGTTCCAAGTTGATCTAGAACCAAATCCTGGATTTTTTTTATTTTTTATTTTTTTTAACAAATGGTATCTATGACGCAAGTTGTAGCCCTTCTGTAACCATCATCCGAGCTCTGACAAGTACCATTTGCAAAAATGTAGCTGTCTCAGAATTAATATCCAGATAAGGGCAAAGGCTGAAGAGGAGAGCAGTACAGTTTGACTAAATAGGGGATGTGAGAGGGCATCTTTGGGTCTCAGTGGGATATGGGGTAGGGGCCACGTGAGCAGGAAGCCATGAGGTACGGAGAAACACCTCGAAGAAGGATCCACGGCGGGATGGAGATGGCTGCCTGAAAATCGGAGAAGGTTAAGTGCAGCAGAGGCCACTGCAAGATGGACGGGGCCTTCAACAGCCAGGCTGAATGAATGGAGGACATGCGAGTAGAAATCACCGGCTCTCCGGATGAGTCCATTTATTGGAAGTTTCCACTTCCACCTGGACTGAGAGTGGGGGGGGGGGGGGAGAGAGAGAAATGGGGGACATGCTCAGAAAAACAAAAATGTCAGAATGAAATTTCTGCAGCTTAATCATCATATTTGCTCCCATCGGGGATCCTGAGCTCCCGCTGAATCCCGTTGGTGTATCGAGCTTCGGAGAGATGCGCGTCCGTAAGAAGAAGAAAAAAAAAACCAACAGACAGACTTCCCTAAGCACCGGTAAGCGGCTGACGGATCGGAGGCGCTGCCCGCATCAGTGTGCGGCAGCGGATGCAGCTGTCTCCTCCAGCGCTCCCCGCGGCCGCCATTAGCTTCAGGACTGAGGAGCTCATTACAGAAGCCTGGAGGGGCAGGGGCAGGCGCAGCAAGGCCAGGAAAACAGCTCAATCACGCCAAAGGGAGACTCTCCGGAAGACAATGCTAATGCAGAGAGCAAGGTGTAAGGCATGCATCACATCACAGGAAGCTACAGGGAATAGCAACAGGGGATGCTGAATACAGCAGGCTGTAGAAAGGACTAGAAAAGGTGAAGTGAAAGGGATTATGGGAATATACTGACCCATTGATCGGAGTCGGGCCTTACTGGCTCCTAGGCTCCTTCTCTCGGCCAGCCTGATCTTCCAAGCTTTCCTCCCCTTCCTCATCCACAGGGGCTAAAAGAGACAGAGTCAGTGTTTTGGAGCCTGATGGGTTCACTTCCAGGTGAAGATCGGGGCGGGACCAGGGTGGCAGCCAAGGCACCTACCTGTTTGGAAGTTAATGGCCTGCAGGACACTGACAATGGGGTCGGCGTCGATGACAAAATGCGCCATGCTCTCGTAGCCGGGTTCGGTATGCTCGACGTCAGACGCCAAGGTGGCATCCGTGATCCTACCCAGGGCACAGTACTGCGGTCAGCTCTCCATCCAGGGCGGGAGGGGGCACTGCCCAAATGGCCCACTGCAGAACGCTCACTGACTTTTGAGAATTTTGTTCAAAGACAAAAACTCCTTCTGGAGTAAATTCCAGTGTTAGGTTCTTTTAAGCTCGCCGTCTTTCACATGCATTTCACATCTTTACTAAATGAATCCAGTAGGAAGACCACAGTGCCAAAATAACTGGAAGGACGGCATTAGTAAAGAAAGCAAAGTAAAGTGAAGAGTCTTTCATGCAGATGCCACTAAAGAAATGCTTACAGGGCCGTGTGTGATAAATACAGGGTAATAGAGGGGAAATATCTTACTTCTTAAAAACCTCCTTGGCGTTCTGTTGGACAAAGGAAAGCAAAAAGCAGCAAATCAGGTTGCGTTTTTTTCTGCAGTAGCCTGTGTTACTTAGCCTGTCTGTTACACTCTGACCCCCTAAATCACCCCCATTGACAGAAAAGCATCCTGATGCAGTATAGACCAAATACAAGGGTGTGACCACCTCCTGTGTGGCAGGGAGAAGCATCATGTGAACTGGCTCCCAGCCCAGGGAGGGTTCGAATTAGCGCTGCTTTCGTTCTACAGAAGGTGTGGTAACTCACCCAGGAATGGCCGGTGTGGACAGACCTGGCCTGGGCAGGAAGGGTGACCTGAATGGGCGGCTGGTGATAACTCCACCCTGCGATCTGGTGTTGTTTTTAGTCTGGGACCGGCATTCCCAGTATCACTCTCTCCAGATACGTGGCAGTTCTGACCTTACTATACCCACTTGGACCGCTAAAGGGTCAAACAGCAGTTTCCATCCTAGGGTTTAACAGCATGGCGCTAAATAACTTTGGGATTTCTTAATCCTGCTCTGGTCATTCCACCTGCTGCTGTTGCTGCAGCTGAGCTCTCAATTAGCCTTGATTGAATTGTTGTTCAAATTATTATTCAGACCATGTTGACCTAAGTGCCTGTATTTCAGCTGTCTGTACACTGATTTAGGTCTATAAAGGTTGAAATCTAAATAAATATACAAATACGTTCTGTTCCAAGTAATTATTAGACCATCAGAATATCAAACTATTTTCCAAGAGCAAGTGATTTTAAAGTTTTTTGCCGGTATAGACCTCCCCTGAGTTTGAGTTCAAATTTAGGTTAAAAATCCAGATAAACCAAACTTTACCATCTAGTTCATGAACACTAACTAATAAAAAAAAAAGAAACAATGAGCTACCATTTAAAGGTGTGTCTAAAGGTGAGCAGGCTGAAGGACAGGTGAAAGCTCAAAACAACCTTGACTGCTCTCAACATTATCAAGACAGTAGAAATGGTAGCGGACTTCTATAGACATCTTCCTGCCTGCCTTCCCTAGCAAGCCAGAGAGACCATGTCTGTAGTTAGGTCAATGAAATCTCTGGAGACCACCATTACCAATAGCTTGAGGTAGGGCATTAACATCACCTCCATCATTAGGAAAGCCTAACAGAGATCGTTCTTCTTTACCAGCCCAGGAAACTCCTTATATCCCATCCTCTGTTAGCGGCTGGTTCCCTTCCACCTCCTCCCTCTCCAAGACTAGGCCACAGCAGGTGGCCTGCTCCGCTGAGATGATCTTTGGCTCTCAGTTACTATCTACATAAAACTTCTTCACTGCCAGGGTGAAGTAGAGATCTGGCAAGACCTCACTCACTGCAGCAGTCACCTCTCCTCCAAACTTCCATCATAGAGGCCATCACCACTGCTAGCCATCACCAAAGCTTCTTCTTGAAAGTTATCCAGCTCCTCAGCAACCCCCCCCCCCCCACTGGGAACCCCATGTTTTTGCACATCAGTTGTTGCCCTTACTGTTTGTTGCACTTATTTTTGTTTGTGATGTTATGATGTTGTGATGTGATCCTGACTGTTTTTGTCTGCACTCTGCTACATTATTGTTTTTGTTTGCATTTTGTTGTATTATTGTATTTGTTTTTACAGTCCACTCTCCATATCCACAGGTTCCACATCTGCAGATTCAACCAACCTCAGATCAAAAATCTTTGGGGGAGAAAAATTCCAGAAAGTTCCAAAAAGCAAAACTTGAATTTGCTGCCCGCTGAGCACTATGCTGAATCCACGCGAATGAAGTGATGTGTAATTTTAGGTGTTGATGAGTGTTAACACAGTGTGTGTGTATGTGTGTGTGTGTGTGTATTATGTTTATATTACATTGTTACATTACATTAGTTTGACGTTGTGGGGACCATATTTCAGGTCCTCTGTGAAAGCAATCAAAAAACTAAAAATGCTAATGTCTAATGGTTTGTTTGATTACTTGTGGTTAAGGTTAGAGCTGGATAGGGGTTAAGGTTGTCATGTTGGGATTAGAGTTTTCTCCATAGAAATTAGTCCCCACAAAGATATAATTACAAACGTGTGTGTGTGTCTGTGAGTGTGTGTGAGAGACTTTTTCTTGTATTTCTTCCTAAACAATACACATCTACATTGTATTTGGTATTATAAGTAATCTAGAATAATTTTAAGAATACGAGAGGTTGTACGTAGGTTATGTGCAAATACAACTCCATTTTATATAAGGGATTTGAGCATATGCGGATTTTGGCATGCACAGGGAGCCTGAAACCAATCCCCTACAGATACAGAGGGCCAACTGTACTTATTGTTTTTGTTGGAGTAACAGGAAAATTATAAAAACCCAATAGGCGCTTTGGCGCCCTCTGGGGGACAATAGAGTGGCCAGTGCACAGTACGCTGACAGGTTGGGTGAGGACTGTCTGTGCAGAACACACCTGCAGGAAGACAGCCATCTGCGGCTCCTCCATGGAGTGGATAGCGGCCTCCACCAGCTTGACAGTGCTCTCCAGGTGGTCGCCGTGGCACCGGATGAGAGTGCGTACGCGGCCCAGCTTGCTGTCCTGCTCACGGCTGACACACTCCACCAGCTCCTTCTTGCGTTGCTCCAGCACGTCATAGAGCGCGTCGAACCTGGTGCACAGTTGCTCCTTCTGCCGTCGGCCATTCTCCTGTCGTAGCAAGAAGCAGGCCGGGGTCAAAGATTTCCCCGAAAACGACACTCACCCTGAAATGGTTGCCTCTCTTAAGGAGGAACCTTGCTCAGAAGATCACCGGTGTAATGTACGGTGTTTTAGTGCAATGTTCTGAAAATAATTACAGGTCTTATTCCACAAAAAAATGACACTGTACTACATTGCAGAAGCAATTCCTTGTATCCACAATCATGTCTTTAATGTGGAGCTCGTCAATTAGCAACCCAGTTGATTGTGCCTTTTGATTGGTTGGCAACTAATTAAAATTATTTCAGATTATCAGGCCTGTATAACATGTCAATTATTACTATTTGTCCCACCCAAAACATGTCAACAGCCAATTACAGTCACCCAAAACATTACAACAGACTCAAGATGATGCTAGCTGCCACAAGCTTTTCCAGGCTCTCTTCTTGGCTAATTCTACCCACATCTTGATTGGCTGGCTTAGGTACCCAATTCTTGTGCCAAAATGTCACTTTCCACAGTAAAAAAGAGAAACGTCAATGCAGCAATTTAATAGTAATTGGATCCAAAGATATTTGTTCCAGTTGGAATAAAGCCTATGTGTTTACTGCATAATGAGAAATTATCAGATTCAGGAATGACCCGGCCTAACTTTGGCACAAACTCTTCACTTGGCGTGTTCCTTGTTTGAAAACTTTACAGATATGAGATAGTAAATAATAAGTTACTTTGGAACCCAAATCTATGTATGTAATTGCTGACAATTTTAACCCCTCTGCACTTACAAAGGTAACTAAAACTCAACAGGACAGGTTGTGCTTTTTAAGCTACTTCAGAAAAACGTACTCTGCAGCCCTATGATTGACATGATTTTTATAATCTGGCCCCAACTCTGAACTAATTCAGTAGCCCTGCCGACTGTATGAAACATTAGACTGAAGGACTACATAAAAAAGTCATTGATGCCTGACTGAAGTTTGTCCCATTATCTAATTGGTTAATTACCAAATTGCTGCATGTTTTATGGATGTACCGTGCTCGGGACTGAACCAATAACCTTCAGGTTACTGCAAGTTAATTTCTTTAAGCACCATGTCCCTTTAATTCATAGCAGGTTAAGACTAGTAAATTTGATTCTTATTACCATTAAAATTATACATTTTTAACAGGCATCTTAATACAAATTGATTTATATTACTCAGGTCCAACAGTTTAGCGGCTGGATATTTTACTGAACCATTTCTGAGTTAATGATTTTCTTTTTTTTCCTCCTGGGATGTGAACCTGCAAACTTTTGGTGACAATTCTGGTTCTCTAATTGCTAGGGCTCCTGAGTCACTGTGGTGCTGCTCACCTCGATGGTCCTGCCAGTGCCCTCCAGCTGTGTGATGACGGTCTGGATTCTGTCATTCCCAGCCACCAACATGGCAATCCTGTCACTCAGCTCCGTCTGCGGCACAGCGACACACACACTGCGATGTGGGGGGGGGGGGGGGGAATGGGGTGTACTAGCCTACTTCACAGTGCTTCTACACACCTTGAGAAATGTGCTTAATAGCCTCAAAGGTTCACTTTAAATGCTAGTAATTCACTGAAAAAGCATACAGGTGCATTATGGGTAAATCCCCATTCATACCCCATGTCTGTGGAGAACTTCGCAAAGCGAGAACTTGGCAAATCAAAGAGTGTAGTGATATTGACATTATACAGTTCCTATACAGACTGTTTAAATGCTTTGAAAAGTGAAAAATTGTACCGTGAATTCAGCGAAAGATGAAACTCATCATGCCTAACCATTGGCTGGGAAGGGAAGAATCCAATAATGTGTAGGAAGCTGATATCATTCCAGTATTTAAAGGAAGAGAGCCAGATTACAGCTCCGGGAAAGGTGACCCATTACTCATAACAGCACGGACGGCACGTGGCCAAACGGGAGCATGAAAGATGGGGCTAGTGTTACTCAGTGTCCACTCATGTGGCCGTGGATTTGGAATGCTGTGGGGCTTAGGGCGGCTGAGAGTCTGAGATCCTCACGGGGCCAACACCCCCACCAGGTACACTAATATCCAACAGACAGACAGTTTCTGAGGGTTATGTTAATGTTTATTGAGTTTAGCGTCCAGTGTAGTTAACCACTGCACTGTGATACTCACCAGCAGGAGGCGCAATTCTACAGTTCCTGGGTAATGAGCTTATTTTCTTAATTGGTTGATAAAAGAAGGGCAGCAGGCAGAGAACCCAACAAACAGCCAATTTCTGCGGGTGAAGTTTCCATTTATTGAGTTTAGCCTCCAGCACAGTTAACCACTGCAATAAAATACTCACCAACAGGGGGGCACAATTCTCCAGTTCGTGGGTAATGAGCATATTCCCTTAATTGGCTGATAAAGGAAGGGTAGCAGGCAGAGTACAGAGCTGCCGTTTAATTCCGATTATGAATTTGGAGGGGATGTGTCGTATCCTCGGAGACAGCGGTTAAATGCCACGCTGCTGAGAATGCACACCTCACTTTCATTAAATGTTGGCAGACATGGCCAGGCTGGGAATAGGCCGGCTCTCGCCCCATCTTACCTTCTGCCTGTCATAGACGACCTGCAGCGGGGCCACCTCGCAGTCCCGGTGGGGCCCGAACACCTTGCACATGGAGCAGGTGGGAGTCTCGCAGCTCAGGCAGTAGATGTTGATCTTCTCATCCTCATGCTCTTCGCACATGACCTGCTGCTCAGACTTGGGTCGGACCGGCCTGCGAGACGGCAAGGAGGGGTCTCGGTGATGGACAGCAGATTAGAGCTCTGTAACTACAATCAAAGCCTCCAGCACCTGGGACGGCCGGTCCCTCCCCACGGGTGATGCAGACACGAACACGGCTTCCCAGCCTTTTAGAAAAGAAATCACACGTCTAAATATGGGCTGATAACAGGAAATCATTTACAGATGTCAGACTGCCCCCAATAAACAGATACTTAGATCCGGTCAGGTCAGGTGGCCAGGTCATGTGATGCCACACGCTATCACTATCCTTCATAGGCGGCTTGGTGTGTCTAAACTTTTGACTGGTACCGTATCTATTTGCCCAATGCGATTCCCGAGGCCACTTTAAAGTCTCCCTTTCCACTGATCTCAAATCAGGGAGCCCGTCATCCTCTTGTTGACACTCTTTGCCTGCTAATGCACCTACAGCACGCACTGGTCTGTAGGTGGCTAGAGAGAAACACCTTTCCCAAACAGATATAAACCACCATAAACAGGAGCTAGCCCTAAGCCACCAGTTGTCTCAGGAGTGATACAGCCGTCACCATCAGTGTGAACCAACGCTGTCATTCAGTGCCCTTTTCCAAAGTAGGTTACTACTCTGAGTCAACATTTCATGGCATATAAAAGGTCAGTTGCATAGGGCTTACTTAACTGATTCATAAAAACTTGTTCAAATAGCTGTTACATGTCCAGTATCAAAAATACTCACATTGATGCCATTTTTATGACTTAAAGTGATGAAAACAGGGGAAAATATGTTTTAAAACCGCAGTATGTCTCTTGGCTCCCCTATGACAAAATATTACGTAAGAGCGCCACCTAGTGCAAACTAGCCCTAAATGCTACAGTAATAGCATGGGCAAATTAAAACAGGGAATTCAGATGCTTTATTTCACTCTCTTAGAGGAGCATAGCCGCCCCTTCTTAACACACAGGACTTTGTGTATCAGTACAGAGTAACTAGGAGCACGTGGCCAGTCTGGTTTGCTCCAGGTGCTTCTTACTGCTCTGCGATTTTCCTGCTGGTTTGGGATCAGCACACAGTCCTTGCAAAGAAAGTGACAAAGACGTATTATTTTAACCGCATAATTTCTAGACCAGGGTACGTTAAGAATAAATTGTTTCTACGCATATTTTTGCTCTCTCGCTACCCTCAAGGATTACCTTATTAGCGACACCTGCTTGATAACGCAAAGCAGCCTGTTTGCGTCCCATCCAGGGTGATCTCATGCCTTGTGTCCGATGCTAGGTTCGGTTCCAGATTCAAACACTTGGAAAATGCATTTTACAGCTTTACCTGGCACTTTGTATTTGTGTGCGCTTATATTACATACTTATAAGTATATACACACACATACACAAAAAAGAGCCATATTATCCCATATGGTGACTTAATGCACATACTCTAATACCTGTATTTTTCCCAGGCTGTGCTGCAAGGAGCTATGACTCAATGTTTACTCCAAGGGATAAAGTGTCCAGATTATATATAGTTCTTCGTTTCAGGGTGGGAGTCATAGTGAGAGAGTGTGGTTTCGTTTCCTGACTTTATTTACTTGCCATGAAGTCCCGCTATCACCAAAACCACTCTGTGATTGAGTTGCTAGACTCGTGCGATAATGCGGTGAAAACCAGGATTCATAAAGCGTGTGAGGGTTTTACGCTTTGGGGGGGGTGCTCTCACGTGGCAGACTCCTGCTTGTATATGTCGATGATGTTCTCCACCAGCAGGTTGCGCTGTAATCCGAAGATGCCGTGACGGTCCAAAACCACCTCGTGTCGACATGACGGACAGCGAAATCGCCCCCCCGCAGACACGGCAGCAGACCCCCGTGATTGCCACAGCGGGTTGGAGGCCTACAGTGGGACAGAGGAACGGAGATGAACACGCCCACCCTGGAGTAACAAAGCCCCTATAGGCCGGAGATGATTATAGTCATAGAAGGGTTCGCTGTCGACAAAACAATTAACTGCTCCATCCTGCATTGGAATCTCACCTGAGCAGCATTACGCAAATAAATTGGAACTGAAAAATAAAATTTTATACATAATACAATATCACAGAAGAACTATGTCTCATGTGCAGCGATGGTGGGTTGGCGGAATTACAACCTTCTGAAAATCACTGCCCGGTGTAATACCGGAAAACACAGCCAATGGGAAGTGGGTAAATCCAGGCGGTGACTGGAGGTGCACTTAATCCCGCTCACTGCTAGCTCACTGGAGATCGCAATGATCCCGCGCGCCCTTCCCAGTTTTCAGGGTGGCAGTGCCGAGCCAAGAGCGGAGCAGCAGCTGCCAGCGGCCCGGCGGCAATTTCTAACAAAGAAGGGGAACGTCACACGTAGATGGGACCCAGGTCTGGACATGCTCCCGATTATGCTCTAGGTTTAGTCAAAAAAAACATGCTCTGATATAACCAAGATCCAAATTAAATTAAATTAAATCAATGTTTTTTTTTCACATCACTTGACACTAATTTTCACACATTTTTTGCGTGGCCACCTACAGGATATTGGACAGTTCGCAATAAATGCACTCGATAATTTGAGTGGTGTTTTCACATCTGTTTTTTTTTTCATTAATAGAGCTATTCTTCATACAAAAGATTTACACACATGGCTGGGAATTAAACTCCCCCACTAGCCTGAGGCAAAGGCGAGTAGAAAAAACGAGCACTAGCCCGCTGGCTAGTTTTTTTTTTTTTTTTTTTTTAAAAAAACAAAGCATATTGGGCTGTCAAAGTTCATTTTAAAAAGTCACACCGCCTTCTTTTCGTTCATTTGACACCCCAGTGGGAGAATATTACGAGCTGAGATATTTAGACCTGTAGGACTGACAAGTTAGATCGAAGAGGAAGACTTAACTTTCGGATAGCTGGATGCCTGGTGGGGAAATGGCATTGTAACGAGCGGGTTACCACGTGGTGCTCTGAATGAACGAATTGTTTATGGAAATTAATAGGCCTGATATACTTAAAGTAACTGTTTTACATTGTTATGTATTATTGCCAGAAGTGATTCTTTATGTTTGCTCTTTATTTTGAAAATTACACTCCACTGTGAGAGCTAGTGAAACTGTATCTCAGATAGTTACAGAGGCACGTCCTTTTGTTGCCACAGTCGACTGATGGGAGTTTAATCTCAAATTTTCTTTCTCGTTTGTCTTGGAAATAGTTCCCAGACTTAACATCTGCACATGTTGAGTTCACATGTTTTTGTTTGATGTGGCAGAAGCTGGTATCAAATAGCTACTCACTCAAAGCCATTGAGGCGAAAATATCCGTCTCGACAATCAACAGTCAATACAAAAGTCAGAGCAATGGGGGCATCAACTCAGTAATAGGAGTCTAGGAAAGGGGTGGCCCCCGCCTTAGCTAGTGCTTGGAGGGGGCGCCCACTGCGCAATGGGGATGCCGACTTAGTGAGGGGGCGCCGACAAGACAAGGGCTGTGGCAACTTATCAATAGCCTGAAGGGGGCAGCGACTTGGCAAAGGTGCCCCAAATAGGCAAGATCGGTGCTGACTTAGCAATGGGGCGCAGACTAGGCAAGGGGGCGATTCTATTTGAAAATTAATTGTAATGTGCTGCATTGTGCAGTACAATGTGCAAATAATGTGCAGACTAGAACAACAAATACAAACAGCCATATGAATACAAGTATGGACGTGAGGTTTGTGTGTATTTGGTTAGTGACAGTATATCAAGGAGGGAGCAGGTTGTGGAAAGCACCTTACTTTAACCCTCCCGTCTGCCGCAAGTGGGTATCCAGTGCAGGATCCAGTGCAGCTTGGAGCCGATTCCACAGCGCACAAGGCAGCTCATCATATGGTGGACACATACAGTGATTCTATGAGTGATTCAGAGACACCAGTCCACCTAACCATAAGGTTTCGGACTGTGGGAGGAAACCAGATTACCAGGAGAAACAGGCGATTCCACACATGGAGAGAGCGGGCAGTTTCGATAAGGTATGAGGTCATGGTGCTACTAAAGGGCCAAAAAAAACACACATCAGTGCACAGCCTATGAATGTACATCATTAATAATCAACATTCATTCAGTAAGTAGGCCCAGTAGTTAGTTTGGTAAGCATTACCTAGTCTTAAACAGTAACATATTCTAAATCTATAACAAACTTAAATATGCCCCCCGAGACAGAGTGCTTTCCCTGTCTCTCCCTAGATGCTCCTTATCTAAAGAAAGCAGCATTTGTGGAACAAACATCTTTACAGCCCCAAAGCAGGAAAGTAGCTAAAGACCAGTCCAATCCAGAAGTGAAGAGAGGCAAAGTAAATGGGTGAGATTCTGCATCTTCATCTTTACATCTCCATTCATTGAAAAGCTTAGTACATCTGACAACCTCATTAAGCATCCTTTAGTCTTATGAGAAAACCATCATTTTTACAGCTGTACATTTTCATAGTAGTATACAGTCCCTGGGACAACACTGTGCAGCGGAAAATGTCTAAACACAGGTCTCGTCTTTGTGTTTTTATCCTTCAGGGAGATGGCTGGTTATACAAGCACATTTCACGCGGTTACGAGGTCACATGACCAGAATAAAGCCCACTACTGCCAGCTGCTTGGGGTAGGGGCTTTCCTACCAAACACACCCAAAGATCTGATTACAGCCACTTCTCGAAACGAAACACCAACACCACAAATGCTTGTTTGTTTAATTCCCATGTTTCTAGCCCTACATGATGCTCAGTGCTTGGGGGAACAGCCAACACGGCTCCTGTAATTGGCTGCCCACACTGCTGTAAGCTGCATCTTCGTCTCGGTTGTCTTTCAGGTGCTGAAAAACTGCGAAACCTCACCCCAACCCAGCCCCCACCCCTGGGGAAAGGCTGGGATAATCGTTATACGGGAATCAATAGACCACATAAGCTCTGATACAGACCGCAGCCAACTAGCAGACCATGCCAGCTATGCTCAGCGATATTGAGCGAGTCTGACCAGCTCTGACCCTGCTCCACTGGGGAGGGGGTGTAGGGGACAGACGGTGCCCACCTGGAAGACGTCGTTGGCACACTTCCGGCACAGGTTGTGCTGGCAGGGCAGGATCACCACCGGCTTGGTGAACATCTCCAAACAGATGGGGCAGATCAGCTGCTTCTCCAGGCTCTCGTTGGGGCCGGTCTCACCCGGCAGCAGCTTGCGGCCCAGTGGGAAGTTCATCGTTCCGTCCCCCGCCGTGCCAGTGGAGCCCCGCTCTCGGAGAGCCACCCTCTCAGTCGCCCGCAGTCCCTCAGCCCGAGCCTCGCTCGCCAAGCCACCGGCTGGTAACTTTAACTCCGGGTTTGTTCTGGGTTGGGTTACTGTGCAAACCCTCCAGCTCAGACAGCGCCTCCTTGGCCAGTGGCGCACCAACAGAGCCCCGCACTGTCCCCTCCTCTATTTTTACCTCTTGAAATATGATATGAAGTACGATGAACACCAGTGAGTTGAGTGGAACAGTTGGTGAGATTCCTTCCCCCCCCCCCCCCATAGCCAGTTAATGGGTTGGGGGCCGCTGCAGGCTAGTGACAGAAGACACTAAAAATTACACGATCACAAAAACATGACGGGGGGAACAGCCAAAAGGACAAACTCCCTGTCAGGCAGCTGATGGCCCGGTAAATACCACCTACAGACACCACGCAAAGCCCATCACCTGTGACCTCTTCTCTGTGAGCAAGTAAAACGCATAAACGCCTTTGAGGTCAAAGTAGATCTAACACCATTTTTTATCGTATTTAACTTTTTGCAATCAGTCGTCACGCACGAAATAAATGCACACGCTGCCCATAACCCTGCCCTACAGTTTATTCAAGAATTGATATACAACATTTACATTAAGGAACATTTTGTAAATAATGAAAAGTGGAAACAAACTTAAAAACACGTTCAAATTGGGTGAGCAAAAGAAGTACAGTCATTCCTCACAGGATAACTGGAGGAATGGTGGTTGAGGACCATGCCTACAGTGTGAAAAGGCATCTACACGGAGGCTTTTTACTGGCCAGTCTAGCGTGGCTGGAACCACCCCCTAGGGCTGATAGCCTATCAGGTTAGCCTATCCGATCATGTATGACTATGGTCAATGCTTTCAAAATGCCTAAACAACCTTTTATATCAAATAAAAAAAAATATACACAAATTTAAAAAAAAACCCCACAGTATTAAAATTGACACATTCATAAAACATTTGCATAAATGGTAATTCCCCACTGACACGTTTGCATATCACGTTTATGAAGGACTACTGTTACAAGTATTTACACAGTGCTGAAGATTGACGGTATAAATTAGTGGGGGTTTTTTTCCCCCACCTGCAAAAGAAAAAAAAAAAACAAACATTCAGACCCTACGAGCATGCATGAACGTCTCGAGCTGAACGCGTCCTTTAAAAATAATGCATGCATCAGACAGCTTTGGGGGCGATTTCCCACAAGAGCAAATAAACACATACAGAGGGCTCTGAGGACGGCAGGCTGTCAGACCGGCGCATAGAGCACAGAGTACATCCACCCCGCGGACCAGGCCTCAGACACCTGCCGTTTCCACAGCCCTGCTGCAGCTAAACTCCCCCCCCCAGGATGGGAGGCCAGCTGACCACTGGGCTCACCCAGGGAGGATAAGAGGGAGACAGTAAACATGGAAGTTGGGTGAGGGGGGAGACAAACGACCAACACCATTACACCAATCCTACACCTTTACACGTCAACTCACCGCATGGTTTAGTGCATTGAACTACCTCATTTGGCATCTATCAATATTACAAGAGCAATAATCATAATCATCATATGAATAATCATTTGATGAAACGAGGAGTCGCAATAAAACCCAGGGCAACCAACAGTACTAGGGCGACAGTATTTTCCAGTCAGTAACCAGTCCAACTCAGTCAGCGACTGTTACCCCAGTAGCAGTAGGCTGAACCAGTCCACTGGCGGCAAGCTGGGCCTCTGCAGATCTTTCCACCACTGCCACAGAGCCTCACCTTCTATCATCTAACAGGATCCCAAAAGAAACGTTCCAAGGCCGTCATGCTTGGCTGGGGATGGACCTGTCCTTGACACAGCCTGCTGGAGTCGCTATCCGACAGAAGGGGACAGAGGTGACACCAGCTCTGCCAGGCAAGGATCCGACTCCCCAGGCCTACAGAGCAGCGCAAACCTCTACCCACACGCAGTACAATCAGGACTTCAGGGGTAACGCCGACATCGACATCGGCCAGACATGCGACACTGGCTATGTGCACAGGGGCGAGGAAGGGGCTCAGATTTCCACTCAATCAAATCTTCGGACTTTGGAAATTATTTATTACATTCAGAACATACAATAAACCTACAGCATAAAATGAATATTTTGTTAGGCAATAAACCCACTTCATTGGCATAAAAAGGGAGATCAAACGAACATCGATGTAAATAAACAAGGCGGGTGAAATTTCGGTCAGGGTTCTGCAAACGAGCCTGTAGGTAGAGGGCCCCCTTCTGGCAACGTCTGGGACTGATCCTCCTGGCTGGTCTGGCTGAAGGACTGTTCCGGCATGGGCTCTGTTCCATGGCAACAGGGAAAGTGCGCGTGTCTGTGTGTTGGAGGACAAGTGCAGTCCAACATTGGCATGCAAGCTGAAAAACAGGAACCCCCCCCCCGGATGTGCTGGATCGCAGTACCCCGGGACCCTCGGGCCGGAATGCTACAGTGGAAACGGGTTTGTTGGCTGGTGATGTGGGAGATGGACGCGGCACCGAGGGTCCCAGCACTTTGTTGGCAAAACGGCTCCTCCTTCAGCCAGAAAAAAAGGAAATTAAAATAATCACAACATGGGTGTACTGTGAGGGGGAAGGAAGCCGATAGCGGAAGTGGCCGATATTGTTCATTGTTGCTGTCCCGAAGGTGATGATGCACGGCCACAAGGGGGTGCCGAGGTTCTCACAGTCACGTTGTAGGAGGGCTTCCCAACAGGCCAGCGGTCTCCAATTGGTCGGCCTACTTCGGGGAAAAAGGCTGGCTGCTGGCGTTCTGGACAGGATCGGAGGTGCTGCTGGTGGAATGGGGCTGGATCACGATGGGGGTGCTTCTACCTGCCAAGGGGATCAATACGCAAACACAGTGAGCGGAGGGGAGGAGCCAGGCCCGTTCAGTACGGGCGTCAGCCAATCAGCAGCAGGGACACAAATGTGGGCGGGCAGCAGCTCCACATTGACACAGGCTTCTCAGGGGTACGTAGGAATATATCTGTGCACAAACTGCACATTCTAAATTTGCTGTTTTTCTAAGTAATTAAGGAGCATATTAGCCTATGAAAGAACATTAGATAGAAGGAAACTGGGGAATAAAACTCAGAAGATGAGACTGAGCAGCAAATGAGCTGCAGGAGAAGCATTCAGGCCCCAAGTCCCTCATCAGCCTTGAGCAGGATGTGCCATTGTGGGGTTTAAGCTTGTTCCTTTCACTCTGTAAAAAGAGCTTGTTGCTGATTCGAGAAGCATATGACAGTGAGGGATTCACAGCCAGGCCTTGAAGCAGCAGCCATGTGCTTTTAAATCCACAAGAATAAGCAAATATTTGTGCACTGTGGTCCTCCAGCCCGGAGCTGCATTGGTGAATGGGAAACATCATCTTCTTCGATGTTAACACCAGCAGCTATCATGAAAGCAGCGAGCACTTACAGATCAGCTTACAACACAGCAGGGCTACAAGCGCTATACACTCATGCCTCTTTCAGACACGGCAAATCTCTCTCGGGGAGGAAATGTAGGCGGGGGGGTTGGCCAACCGTGACTCCGCAGTCTATGGTAGGGGTGCTCTGAGGCAGCTCTACCGGGGAAGGTTCTCCTCGAGCTGACTCCATGCCTGACCCTACCTGCTGCTCCTTGCAGCTCCGACACGTTCTCACTTAAGTCCTTTACCCCAAGGATCCAAGCAGAGAAAGCAGGGATGGAGGACAGAGGACTTCACTTAGTTATTTCAACAGCGGCACAGATGCGGTCCACACCAACAAGTTTGTTTACAGCAGGAAAAAACTGTTCAGCAGATGGTCCATGGCTCATGGCGACGACACGATGGCTGTGTCTGCGCTGAATAAGAGGAGCTGCCCCCCCCAGGCCTGAATTGTTACTGCCTTAACCCTTAAGAGTATAAGAGGAGATTCTTCATCTTATTGACGGGCGAAGTATCGTAATTAAACCTCACCAGCTGCGCTCTGCATGCCCAGACCATGGTTTGATTAAAGTCTAAATCATCCCATACTAGATTGTAACACATAACAAAAGCCAAACTCCACAAGGTTCAAAGCACTAATTAGTCTGACCAAAGGGCAAGCCCAGTCCGTCTGGCAAGGGTCAGTCACCCTGGGAGTCATTGGAAAGTGGGTGGGTGAGTAGGAGGGGGTGGCTAAGCTTTCAAATACCAGAGGGGTGGGGGGAATCCAAAGTGCTGGTTTTGGCAACAGAAGCCAGCGGCTTGACCTCTTGAAACCACCTGACATGTTTTTTCGGGCCAACTTTAACCTCTCCCACAGGACGAGAATCCCAGTCAGGCTCCCCCTGCCCAGTGCGTGTGAGGTGAGGAAGGTTCCCTTGGTTAAGCCACCCAGGAAGAACCACATGGGACAGTGGCCCCTTTAAATCAACAGACACTCAGCACAGTCATTTCTAGACATGCGTGGCTGACATCATGCATAGCGAGCGCAGCCCGCGGCTTGGCACGGCATGCCGAAAGGTGCCGTCGCGGCCCGGTGACATCACCGGCGAGCACTCGCGGTCAGCGCCTGCCCGGCAGGTGGGTGAACGGGGGAGGGAAGGTGTGAATAAGTGACTCATGCACAGTGAGGGTGAAACAATGCGCCGGCCATGCAGTGAAATCCCAAGAACTGGCAGGCACTGGAGGTGGGGCACAGGTGCTTTGAATGTGCTCAAGCAAAAGCCGCCACAAGGTGGCGCTAAAGAAACATACAGGGGCTTACAAGTCATTTAGACTCTGGCAGCGTTTCGGCTGAGTTCTCAGTAGCTGGGACTGGAGTGGGCTGCACCACTATTACAGTGTCTCCTGCTGGACAAAAAAAAACAATAAATAAACATTGACTTCTGGTGATTTTCAGCAGGACTCAGACTAGCCCCGCCTTCTCTGATGTGGAAATCCAATCAGGACATTTGTTTCATTTTGCCAGCCAGCATACAGTATCTATCAGTGACAATGAGCATTATAGCTGTGAATTGAAACAAGGCTGCGGGTTACGCTGTATAGAGCTGACTGAACAGATCAAATTACGGAAACATCACAGCAGGAAATGTAAGAGAACTTTTTGTGTTCCGAGTTATGGAAAAATCAATGGAAAAGATTTGCTCAGAGGTATCACACCCACTTTCAAGCAGGCCCAGTCACACCTGAGCACTTCACTGTAATTGACTAGATCATAGTTAAATAGCGTTTCTTCAATTCTGTGGGAAAAACACGCAAAGGTGTAGTCTACTGCTAATAATGTTAGACCGAGTCGGGCTGAATGAGAAATAGCCCACCGTCTGAGGGGAGCAGCCCAAACCCAGAAATCGACACATCTCATTCGACTGGGAACCACAAGCGGCTCTCGTCGTGCCGTTCGCTCCCTTCCCCTAAGAACACCTCATGGTTCTGACTCATGAGGAAGGAAAAAAATTAGGCAGACCTGCACAGACTACCCGTGTACAGACCTGCGTGATTTACCATTTACGGTCAGGTACGTCGAAGGCACGACTTTCCTTCCAGAGGTCAGACGAAGCCCCATAAGGCAGTGGGGCTGACCGTTCTACCCGCCCGCAACCGGCTTCCATGTTGACGCGCCTAGACTCAGGGGGGTGAGTCACGCAGTTTTGTTTGCTGGCTGCACCCTTGAGTGAGACTGGACCCTGACAATGACTCCAAGCCACAGGGAGGGTGACAGTGACCCAGCCTCACTGCTAATATTGTAACATGCTAGTGCTGTTATACATTTCATATTCATTATAATTTATATTATACCTAAATATATCATTTATATGTCATACTTTGTTTCATATTTTTGTGCATACATATTTTATATATTATGGTCTGCTCTTTTCTTTGGAAGCATGCATGACTCAGGTAGTTAACATTAAGATATTGACATTGGTCTGATCCGTCAATCTTGGATATTTAAACGTTACCAATATTCAGAGTGAGAAGCACCACTGCAGCACGGCTAGACGTTATTATAATAGACATGCTCAGATTCACAGAACTAAAAACGATGCAATATCATTCAAGCTTCAATACAGGCAACCCCCCCTCCCCAAAAAGTCCCTCCCCGGTCAGCCAGTTGTTTGTATCATTGACATTAAATACAAATGTTATTGATATCGGTCAAAGTTTCCACATCGGTGCACCACTACAATAAAAGGCTTTCCATTCTATTCTACTCCATTCCACTCTATTTTACTGTATTCCATTCTATTTTACTGCATTCCATTCTATTCTATTCTACTGCACTTACACCTCTGCTTAACATGGTATAGAAACACGCTGGCAAGTAACACATGCAGTGGAGTCTAACTTTTTAGGTGGCTTAGAGGTTGGCTGGTTTGCTGTATCTCCGATACTAGACAAAAATATGTTAATCATATCAGTCACATTTTCATCAGTGGTACACAATAAAGTACTATTCCAACACGTTTTATTCGAACATATTCCGTTCTATACCATAGAATGCTACTCACTTAAAATGTAAAACTGCATGACATGGAACAGAAATATGCTAGAAAATAATATGTGCTGTGGAACCCAACTTTTCAATACTCCAGCATCCTACAGCTTAATGTCCGGAGGGCAAGACCATCAGCACAGTCTTATCAGCAATGCCATAACAATGTAATCCTCTTGGAAACATGACAGGTTAGTAGCAAGATAGACATCTCCTGGTAGTACATTTCCTTAATAAACAAATTAAACATTAAACCCAGATGAGCTGGGAGCGCAAGGCACAGATGCATAAATTCCCGGCCCTACCTGTGTCAAACACACACCCTTTGTCTTTAAGATCACTCCTGACGGCCCCGGCCCTGTTCAGGCATGCAGATTCCTAAACCTGATTTCCGTCCCCAGATCCCCACACAAAGACTCCGCTCTGACATGTTGCGTTTCACAGACACAGCCAATCCTGAACAGAGAGGCAGACACATACCCGGGCGGCCCACTGCTGAGGGCTCAGCCTTCACCCCGGCCCTGCGGAACTCACCCCCGTCCTGCTCGGCCCGGATCTGCGCCTCCAGGTCCTCGGGGTCCACGTACTGGTAGTTTTCTTCATCCTCTGGGGGCTTGCAGCGGCCGCAGCAGAAACAGCAGCAACAGCAGCAGCAGCAGCAGGTGATGAAGCTACAGCACACCGCCAGAGTCTGCGACAGGAGAGACGAGGAAATCAGCCGGCATGTCTGGCAGGGTGCAGGGGTCAGCCAGACCACCGGAGGCAGTACAGGCACTGGCGACACATGTTGGGCTTGGGGGAATGAACCTAAACCCTGCTGTAAGAAATCAGAGCAACCCCAACCCCCCCACGCGTACACACTGTGCTCATCCTCATACAAGAAGCCAAAGCTCATTTCCTTAGTCCCAGAGGACCAACGTAACCGGGAGGGGTCGTTACTCAGCCCACAGCAGGGCTCAGAGATCAGAGCTGCTTGTAAACACAGAACTTTGAACTGAACTGTTTGTAACTCAAGCCACGCTTGTAAACCCTCACTGCTTGCTGGACCAAACTCTGTTTTGGGACGACCTGCTTGTTAATATGCACCATGGTGAAATAATCAGAGTGATTCAGTCTCGGCTGCAGTGTACCAGCTTTTCTGTTAACGGACCATGGTTCAGGCACCAGAAGTCTTTAAAGCCGGATCTCTGTGCTGGTTCTGTAACCATTTCCACAATAATCCTCCTTCAAATACAGCCAATTTAGAGGACTTTAAAAAATCATCCCCCCTACACAGCGGCGAGGAAGCACTCAGCCCACAACTCGACACGAAAGAGGATTAACATCCAAAATGAGAAGGAACTGAGAAAGCCCCACCCAGCTCTGTATGGTGACCAATCAGACGGCAATCCTTCCTGACATGGAGCCCAAACTTGCTACATTAAGTCCCTGTCCCCATCCCCGCCATTCCTCCTGCATTAGCAAAGACAGTCTATCCTGCAGTGAGCACCCAGGAGATCCCAAACCAGGTAAATGCTTTTTGGTAACATGCTGGGCTGCCAGCCTGGTGACGACCAGCAGACGTGTCTCACACTCGGGGCATAATCCGCTGCAGTATGCGGCCAGCTGTATCAGACTGGGACGGTGAAGTGAAGGCTACAGCCGGGGGGTGGGGGGACGTTAGGCTTTGAGCTCGCTCCGTACTGGGAGAGTCACCAATTCCAGTAAAAATATCAACAGGAGCCAGTCCACCTCTAAATACAGAAAAGAAGCTTAACCCACACAGGCCTGGCCTTTGAAAAAAGCCAAAAACCAATATACACCTCAGATTTAACGCCTACATACATCTCCACAGCTGGCCAGTTAACAACTTGGAGGCTTCAAAATGTAAGGTGACAGTCCGTGATAATCCCCACCCACGGAATGGTTTAATCCACTTCCCACTGATTATCTCATGGGTTCCTATTGGGATAAACCAGGTTATGACTGACAGCATGATAATCCCGCCCACAGCAGTTCTTGAAGCCTGTAGCTACTCCCAACGCTGATGTCCTGCCCCCCACTCACCTTAAACCACCACTTGGACATGAGGAAGTAGTACTTGACGCTCTCCTCGCCAAACTGCTCCGACACATAGAGCCCCATGGAGCCATACTCATCATAGATCTTGCGCTTGGTCTCGTCGGTCAGGATGGAGTTGGCGTTGTTGATTTCCTTGAACTTCTCTGCCGCTTCAGGGTTGTCTGGGTTCTTGTCAGGGTGATATTTCAGTGCTAGTTTCCTGAAATGGGGGGGGAAGGGAACGGAGAGATCGAGGCACAACCAGGACAAGTACAAATAGCTTATAGACCGGCAACGAACACAGAATAAGCAAAGCATACAATAACATGATTAACTTCTTTGCGCAGGTACAAAAAAAGAAAGAAATATTAATACACACCTGTAAGCCCTTTTGATGTCCTCTGCGGACGCTCCCTTCTCCAGGCCTAGAGTCTTGTACAGGCTGTCCCCCATAGTAGACATCTTTCTCTGGGGCCTGCTTGACTCTGCCATGGCTGGACTCTGCTGATAGTGGAGACGAGTTCAGACAGGCTCACCACATGGCCTCATGCTGGTATGAAATCAAACATTGTACCCCAAGCATAAAAGCAGGTTGACATCCCAGCCCGTTTTTGCCATGTTGACAGGCAAAATATTCGACTGATGAAAATAAACACTTTAACGGTAACTGGAGCAACATGGAACCTCGACCCAGATCGGTTCAAATCCGGTGTCACAGGAGCTACATGGATGAAAACCTTCGAAAGGCACAAAAAGGGACAGCAATGAGACAAAGCGCCTCTCAGACATAAACTCCGCCTCTAAACCATCACCAGGATTTACTGCCACATTCATCTTCAGGCTGGAGGTAAAAGAAAACAGTAACTGACGGATCGACAAAAGCGCAAGCCAATGTCAGACATAGCATTTTTCGCTGAATTACATGGAGTCCAACATTAGTCCCTCACAATCACACGAAGACAGTCAATGCCACTCAACTTGAATGAGGCAGGTCAGTTCTGACAGGAAAGGTAGATGCTGGTAGCTTGAAATGGACAATGGCAGCGCAGGGACAGAGTATCACAGACACCGCTAATATGCTAAAGGCGATTATGTCGTGCTGAGCTTTACAGATTACACCACCACCCCCACGTCTACTCCATTCTGCGACTGAAGGGACATGCCGGATGCATATGTTGGGGGGGGGGGGGGGGGAAACACACTGGGCCCCCACCAGAAAGAGGGTTAAATGTATCAGCTGCTAGCAGTGCATGGCCCACCATGGGTGTCAAAGCCTATGAAGACCCATCATTATTTGAAACCTAAATATGATCAAAAACTTTCAACAAAACAAAGAACCAGCCAGTCAGCCAACCAAAGAAACAACCAACCAACCAACAAACCAACCAACGAAACAAGCAATCAACCAACCTGCCAGCCAATGAAAAACAAACAAATCAACCAAACAAACAGTTCAAAGAACCAACCAACCAACCAAACAAGTAATCAATCAAGTCAATCTACCAAACAAAGAAAAAGAAAAACAAACAACTAACCAACCCAACTTCAGTGCCCAAGATGAGCAAATCAGCAAGTTGTATGATAGTATGGTAAACACTGTATGATGTGCATCCAAAACCACTAAGATAAAAAATAATTCATTCATTTGTAGACGTTAAAATTGGTAACATTTCTTTACGTGCTTCACATATGAAAAAAAAATGTGAAAAAGTATCAGAACAATACGATAATATTACTTGCCTCAACGGTGATCAATTGCAGAAAATAAATAATAAATCTTCCCTACTCACCTACTACATCCTACCACGTTGATGAGTTGGTAAATATATATCCCATAATCACGTTATAGCTACCATAAAACATGAAGTAGTTGTGCAACATCAACATCTCCTATATCTGGTTTTTAGAAATCCCAAAGGTATTATTTTTAATACAGTCAGAATACAGATTGTAGTGCACAGCATTATCGGTGAATAGAGCCTAACTTAAGTTTTAAATAAATTAATAAACAAACAAGTAAGTAAATGGGAAATATGCCACAAATACTCTAATCTCTTGCAGCATGCGCAGCATATGTGAAACCTAGTGCGCAATGCAGCCGCAGATCGGGCAGGTGCCGCAGATCGGGCAGGTGCCGCAGATCGGGCAGTGACAGTGGTGTCAAACAATGGGTGATCTTTTCAACTCTTCAACAAGGAGTTGGATCCTCATTTCCATAGTGCTCAACTTCCACACTGACAAGCCCGTTCAAATTCTCTCTCCGGAGTTTACAGTAGCCCACATGACTTATGTCGTTTTATTTTAATACCGTCATATACCGGGGTCAATTATATAGATGGTATGACTGCATGAAAACATAGATACCTCCCAAACACACTGCCTGAGTTACTTGGACCAAAATAGTATTGAACAGAGTGTCCCCAACACCGGGGTAATGAATCACCCCTTCTCAATCTCAATGCCATATGTCATTATTCCCCCATGACTGTGGATTTCCCTCTTCAACAGAAACCCTTCACTACCAGTTGACCCACATGTGGGCTACTCAGCCAGACTGACCACATTACTTCTAAGAAGACAGCCTTTCATGGTATCAAGACAATTAAAAGGCACGGCCCAGCGAGGCATCTATCTGAGCACAGCTTCTATAGACTGAAGCAGTGTGTTAACGTTAAAAGGCACCTTCCAGGTCATTGGCTCATTGCAAACATCCATCACATTCAGGTAGAATTCTTCTAAACTCAGCAATCAACAAGAACTCTAAAGAAAGATATCTTCAACAGTCTCCAAACCAATGCAGCCGAAAAAGACGTGCTACACAAGGATTGAAGGGAACAGGTTTGCCCATTCCAACGGGTACGTAGAGACGCACACCACCATCATGTAGATTTGGTACTGAGATTTCAGATCCAGAGATAAAACAGCCTGAACTCCAAAAATAAACTAAATTAAGGCCAATGCTGAACACCTTCATTAGGGCAGAGTCGCTTTCAGTTTTACACTGAAGAATGATATTATTAACACACAATCAATGTAAACACAGAGCACTTCCTCTGTAAATACTACGACATCACTGACTCAGAAATTCAAATATTGATTTTTGATGCATCTTGCCATTAAACTGCCCCAGCTAAAAATTAAAGCAGATTCTTGTAACTTAGGCACAGGCAACTAGCAGAGCCGGTATTTTTCCCCTCCTTCTTTGTAAAGTACATGGTGCTGCAGCACGGCAGCCTCCACCAGCAGGGCGGCGCAAAGATTTTAGGAGGGCAAAGTCACCACAGCACACTAAAATCCTAAAGCTGGGTATTAAATGAAAATAGAGTGCAGAAGGTGGACCAGAGGCCCAGATCATAGTTTATAAACTTTGCACGAAGCACGTGTCAATGCGCAAATGGCATTCACAATTGAGACGAAGAACTGATTAGTCTATGCTCAAAAAATAATCCTGGTCTTTTACTGTCAGACACATTTACGTCAACTTGTATTGGAACTCACGAATCAGACCTTGCCGGTATCGTAATAAAAAGCACACAAACCACCCTGACTCATGAGATGAGCCTTGGAGACCAGCAGTTGCTGGGATTTTCACAGGCCGTCATGCTGCTCTGCTGGTCCCTATTGGGTTAAAATGGCAACAAATGACGGCAAACAGTAACCCCACCCCCCAGTGGGTTTTAAACCCCCCTTCCTCGTCTCACTAATAAATAGCACTTTCCTAAATTGAGATGGATGCACGCAGCATGCATCTTTATTCTGCGCAGAGAAGCTTCACATTACACTCGCTCTCAAAGGAGTCACAGATAATTAACTCACTTAGGATTGAGTGCTTAAACCAACTGGACCTCCTGGTCCAATTAAAATTATAAGCGGGGAGGGCCACATGCTTTTCGAAACACATATGTGGTCCTCAATCAGCTCCCAAACACAGGGCTGAGACTACAGCAAGATAAGATATTCTCCAAAGCAGGTAGGATGGACTGGCATTATGGGCCAATGGTCAATGGTACAGGGGGCAGAGCCCCTCTTTCAATCTGGCAACATTCCCGTCACATGTTCACATCCTCAAATATTAACGGCTGTCCCTGATAAACTCTCCCAGAATTCACTTGTGCCAAAGATGACATCCATTTGGAGGTGACACGAGAGGCCTGCATGCCAATCAACAGCAAAGGTGCAAAAATGGGGTAAAAGGTTATCAGATCTTATTGGTCTTTGGACAGTAGTGTAGTACTTTAAAAAAAAATCAAAGAGAAATTCGAAAACTGACAGTATTCGGAGAAACTCATTTCAATACAACATAAAAGTACATCTGTCATGTCGGTTAGTCGTGAGAGATAACTGGCATTTCTGATCATATTCAAGGAGTTCCAGTGTTGAGCAATAACCGGGACAAAATGAAAATGGTCAAACCGTTAATTATTGCTTTACTATTCCATTATAACCAAACACTGTCGCGATCTGTGTCTTCCACGCGCATAGACAAGCCGCCACAGGCGCCCTGTCGCCTGCAAATCCGCCGCTTATTTTTAACCCCGTGATCCGGACCTAACCGCGTCCCACGCGCCGGCCTCGCGTGTACTTTGCGCTGCGGCGCCTACTAAAAACGCCCTTTTCACTTTTAAAACGCCACCGTAAAGTTTTACTTTGGCTACAGTTTCAAGTCCAGTCGCTATAAAAGATTTAAAACAAAACCACGTTTAACAGATATGCAAGTCCTTGACAATTTAAAAAGCTTATCAAATGACGCACAGTGTAAGAAAATCGCATATAAGGATCTTCTGATCTGCTTATACCGACACGGAATACAACCGTCCCGCTATCCCCGTTCGGTGGGGCCGGTGCCGTGCCATTTCATTTTGAGCTGCTTCCCTCGTCTAATAACTCGGTGTATTTGGTGTTATTTTCACCCAGCGTCAGGCCAGACTATCGGGGGTATAAGTATGAAATCAAACAGAAGACATAGCAGACCACTCCCACCCGTACAGAGACAAATCCTACATGATATACACGTGCGTGGCGTTCCTGCTGGACCGACACTGGCCGATCCGACCGCCAAGAGCACCTGACCACTACAGTGCTGTACTGGCGGCGGCGGGCACCCAGCTGTGTCAAATTACTTGTCAGTGTTCTAGTGCAGCGATAAACCCATGTTCTAATCCCTATGACGGTATGACGCTTTCCAGCCTGCGTCAACTAAATCTACATTTTCTCGTCTAAGGTAATTTTCGTTGCACTACGAAGGCACGTACAACGAGAAAAATGAATCAGAATTTGATTCTGGCGCCCCGTCTGTTCAGCCTGCTCTCACCGGAGAAGCCTGAAAAGCATCGACCGAGTCGCCATCTGCGGTTTTAACTAGAATCGAGCCTTAAATAATAAATTAGACATTTTTACATATTAATCAATGTAGCCAATATTTGTGTGATCACACCCAGTTGCACGTCTACTTAAAATAAGTTTTTAAAACAGTAATATGGTTCAGCATGTATATCACTAATACATTAAAATAACATGGTAGCTGATATTGATACTGAACTATTAAACAGAAGCTCTGTCAGGTTTTAGCAAGTTAAAGACGAAAACCCTGCTTAGAATCGCACACACCCACCCAGCTATCTGCGGCACGCCACCTTCTCAGTTCCCCTAGGTAGCCAGTAAACTGGCGTCCAGAATCATTTCCACAATTGACTTTACCGTACCTATAGTAAATATGATGTAGTATGGTCTGCCCTGGCAGGATCATAGAGGCACAAAATTTATGTCGGAGATTTCCACGTTCCGCCCGGGGTTTTCCGGCGTAGCCTCCTTGGGAAGTGTCACACAAGTAGGAGAAAATAGACAAGCTTCCGGACTCGGCGGAGAGGCGTATGAGGCCGCACTTCCGGATCCGGTACGCGCGAGAACGGAAGTCGTCACGCGTCTCTGGCCGGAAACAATTTATGGTCTGCCGAAATAGAGAATCGTCTCCGTTTTTAAAATAACGAAATACGTAAGAACTTTAGACACCCATTAAAGACATTTATTTTTTTAAAACCAACTGGCGGGTCAGATAGGTTTTGATAGATATATCTAAGCTTAAGTTATGTAGTAAGAAATCTTACACAAAAAGCTAATTAAGTGGAGAAAATGTAGTAGTATATTTTACACTGTCGGTGATTTCAACTCACATCTAGCGTGACCCTCACGCTTTCGGACTTTCACGCGAGAAATCTAACGCAAATCTATTAATCCAGTATAAGCCTAAATATAGCTACATCAGAAGCATTGGGATAGTTTGTAAATGGTCTGTACGGTTTGCAAAGTAATAACTCTCACATACATGTTAATGTGTGTATAGACTTACCAAAGTTAACCTTGCCCAAAAGATGTAAAACTAGTAAATAGGACAAGTATAGCTATTACGTATCTTATCAGCACATAGCTCTTTGGTTGTAACTCCAAATCCTAGCATATCGGTAAATTGATATTACCAAAGTTCTCGTTATAATGACTGTGCGCCCTATGATGGACCCTGTCCAATCTGACCTGTACCCTGCACGTGGGCTCCACACTTGCCGTCAATGTTTTATCAGTGGATTCATTTCAGAATTATATTTAAGAATGAGCTTAAACCTATGAAGGTTTAAGTGCACAGTTTTGTGAGTGTCGAGCACAATGCAAGCCTGGAAGTAAAACCAGCCCTTTGTTACTGTTAAATTATTAGATTAGGTATAAGCGCCATCCTGGTGATCATCAAGAAACTCAAAATTAAGTGTTCCTGTTGTGAGAAAACATCCAGACACCTGATTGTGCATGTAGGCCTTTCTCCCTCCTCCCAACAGTCCAAGAATTACATTATACAGAAACTTGAAGTGTACGTGAAATGATCACTGCCAAAAATAGTAAGAAATGAAAGTACAGAAATTTAAAATCCAGTTCCAGTTCCTTTCTAATGATCATTTAATCAGTTCTCACAGAAAGCATTAAGAATCCAACTTACAAAAGCTAGAGCTGATACTGAAAAACAGTCATGTTGTGCAGCCATCTATGGATTCTCATTTGTTTTTCTATTGGGAGACAGGCATAGTTAGCTGCTTAACTTTAAGTGGGATCTCCTGGAATCTAATGTACACCATTTAACCACGATAACCATGTTATCAGCAGCAATTCTTTTCCTTTGGATGGTGGATGGTCTCCCAAACTTTACCGTCCCAGAACGGTGGCAAGGAGGGCCATGCGGATGTACATGCCGTTCTCAGCCTGCCTAAAGTACGCCGCCCGAGGATCTGTGTCGACTTCAACACTATAAGGGAGAAGGAAGTAGGTAAGTACAACCAGAATCTGGCAGAATTTGGCCATGGTAAACATCAAACCGTGAACACTACTTGTTAAGAATTATCAGGACTGAGATAGCTAGCTAGCTAGAAGGCTTTAAGTCATTGTACAAGGAGGGGGTGTTTGAAATTGATATGCGTAGTATAATATACAGACGTTCCCCCGGTTAACCTATCGCAAGGTAAAAATCCATTTTAATACAGTACATCTAAGCTAACAAACATCATAGCCTCGCCTACCTTAAACATGCTTAGAACACTTACAACAGCCTACAGATGGGCATAATCATTAACGTAAAGCCTATAGGGGGCAGCGTGTGGCTCAGTGGGCTAAGCCTGTAATCAGAAGGTTGCTGGTTCAAACCCAGCCTCAGCACATCTGCGGGTCCTTCAGCAAGACCCTTAACCCCCAGCTCCCTGGGCGCCCCAACAGGTGGCTGCCCTTCGCGGACAGCTTGCTGTACAAGGAGCCAGTTAAGGGAGGTGTAAAGACAATTTCCCCACAGGGATCAATAAAGTATTGATTGTTGTTATTATATTATAGTAAAGTGTCAAATATCATGTAATTTATTGAATAATCATACCCACCGAAAAGTTGAAATATTGTAACATGGACCATTGTAACCTGGGGAGCATCTGTATACAAGCCGTGTACAAGAACTTTAAGCTGAGAAAACAAAACACTGAAGATACCTGATCTCATTGACTCTAGGAAGAGGGTGCATGACGACCATCTTGCGTTTAGCTCCTGTCATGATGTGTGGGGTCAAGATGAACTGACCGAAGCACTGTGAAGAGCAGAGAGGATTCTGGGAATGTAGCTCTCTCTCTCTCTCACACACACTCTCTCTCACTCTCCCACGCACACAGAGTGACGGATTCTTACTGCATCGTACTCCTCCTCAGAAGCAAACCTCTCTTTCTGGATTCGGGTCATGTACAGGACATCAGTGTCCGCAAGTGCCTCTTCGATGCTGTCAAACTCCTCCTGATGAACATAAATGATACAGTTGTGAGAAATGAAACCTGGGTAAACTCCAAGTATATGCCACACACTAGGCTGCTGTAGCACAACCACTCAGTAAAAACGGAGCATTTCATGAACCTTTGGCCTTTTAGCCATAACTGCAGCCCAAGTCTCTGGTGTGAGTAACTGCATCCACAATCAGCTTACTTGTTTGATCCCCTTAGATGCCACATACTCGATGATTTCCGGGGGCATGTGTAGGTTCTTTGGGGCCACGTAACGAAGGGTGATCCTGTACTGGGTGAGTAACCTGGCCAGAGAGTGGACCGTGCGACCATGCTTCAGGTCTCCAACCATGGTGATCTGCACAGGCCGACAGCAATTGGTCATTGACGACGTCGACTATGAAAACACCTCATCTTTCAGTCTTTGCATGTTTGTCACACAAAGCGCAAACTTGGAGCCTGGGATATAACACAGATAACATTTCCCAAACTATCTGGAGGTAACCTTAGGAAGGGTGGGGCCTTCATTTCAGGGAGTGTGGGGGGGGGTGCAATTTGAAGGACTCACGGTCATGCCATTAACCGTGCCGAGCTCCTCCCGGATGGTGAAAATATCCAGTAGTGCCTGAGTGGGGTGTTCGCCGACCCCATCGCCCGCATTGATCACTGGCTTGCGGCAGTGCTTTGCCGCCATCTGCACAACAGAATCAAGAAGTCATTCACTCTATGGACAGCAGGTGGCATAGTAGCAAAAAATCTGGATGTGTGACAGGAAGATGTGAGGTGGAGTTTCGGGAACCTCTCTGCAGTCGTGGCCTTAAATGGGTACCCGCCGTCCCGCCCGGGCTTTACCTCCACAGCCCCTGGCTGCGGGTGCCGCAGCACCAGCACGTCAGTGTAGCAGCTCATGGTCTGCACCGAGTCGGCCAGGGACTCGCCCTTCTGGGTGGAGGAGGTCGACTCGGAGAAGTGGACGACAGAGCCACCGAGGCGCTGCATGGCGGCCGCGAAGGAGCTGCTGGTCCGCGTGCTGACCTCATAGAACATCAAGGCCATCACCTTACCCTAGAGACACGATGGCTGTCAGTGCCTGCCACCACTCATGCATGAGAACTCACACAAGGCCTTCAAAAGGAGCTCAAACAGCCCTGGGTGAGCAGCCTATGACTATGTACCAGGAGCTGATCATTCCAGAGGATCTCCCCCATCCCAACAATCACCGATACTTCCTGACTATTGGGAAACTGGTTAAACATGACTTTAATGCCATTCCTTCACAGAAACCTCAGCCTGATCATGTGACAGAGGTAACTTCCAAGTGCACAAACATTATGTGATTTTATCACTTCCTCTCACCAACATAGCACCCAGTATCAATAACTTATTTGCAGGGATGCACATAACTGGTAAGCATTCACTTTTAAAAGTGATGCATGTGGTAATCTATTGTTCTAACAGCACAAATGTGTACGTAATTTATGTGCATTTGCGCTGATATGACAAGAAATTATGCATTTTACCCTTTATTTGCTAACGTACTTCATTAGGCATATCGAGGTTACAATGCATGGCAATTTCATGAAATTACATAAAATGCGTAGGCATTCGTGCCATTACAACAATCGATTGCTGCAAGTATCGCTTTTAAATGCGTACTAGCATACCAGTTATTTGCATCCCCGTTAATCTGAATGAACTGTGTGTAGGAACAGATGGAATTCCTACCTTTAAAATATCAAGACTCCTCTCCTTCTGTACCATCAAGCGGAGAGTATGAGCCACGTTGAACAGGTGCGACATCTGGAATATCAAGAAGGAGGGATTCATAAAGCTTGTGTGGATGAGACAAGGAGCATTCTCAAAAGATGAAGGATGAGCGTATCCAATGGCAGCTATTAGACATGGGATATAGGGATGGCCTGGGCTCCCATGATGTGTGAATGACTCACCTGGTCCTTGCTGAACTGCTTGACGGACAGGATGTGCTGGGCCACGAGGGGGTGCAGCAGAGGGGACATGTGAGTGTGGGTCACGGCTAAGGGAACCCCGTGCTGCGGTGACAGGATCCGGGCCACCGGCGGGGGGGGAGCGGCAGTCTCCGCTGAGATCGCCACGTCTGAGGAAGCAGTAAGCAAATAAACCCAGGGCTATGCAGAGCCTGAGTGACCGACTGGCCGCTCCTTAGTCCTTAACAGTCAGACGTTTTACATAATGACTTCTCATGGAATCTGATGGACAAACACTTAGGGATTAAGCAAAACTCTGCTTTAAAAGCAAACATTGCAAAAATTAACACGAGAGAAAATCATATCGCATTCTCTCCCATCCAGTGTTGATTAAAGGTAGTGGTTCACTATTGTAGCCAAGATATGCATGGATTTAACAAGGGGGGGGGGGGCAGTCACCCTGGCCAGTACCCAATTTAATTCACTTAATTATGAGAACCCTGGCAGAAGCCCAGCTATTCACTTCCCCTGAAACTGCAATCAGACATGAACTACAGCCCTTTAAGGGTAAGGGAGCTCAGTTGCGCAGAGTACAGCTCTTACAAATATATGGTGTCTGCAGAAACAGGCAACCTTTCATCCAAACAACTGCTATAGAGGGGATTAGAGCAAACTACTTAATGAGGCATCGGTTCATCTTAACGGGCTGCAGCACTGATTACATTTTTCATTTGGGAAAATTAAACTTAATTAGATTGATTTCAGGAAAAGAACCACAGAAATCAAAATGTTACTGCACAGGTACAGGATCATAATTACTGATCTTTCCACTTGAAATTTACCACCAAAGCCTTTAATGAGTCTCAAGACCCGAGAGGCAGGATTCCTAAAACCTGCGAATGGTAAAGAATCTGTATTACGGACAGACAAGCCATTTAAAACTCGGAGTGACCAGGCCACAAAGGGCCCACGCTTAATATGCTTTGGCCTGACGAGGTCGGTTAGCAAGAGCAGAAAAGGTTGGCATCCAAGCAAAACACGTCAGTTATTAGCAATAAAGGGTGTGTGTATGTGTGTGTGAGAGAGCGAGAAGGGACTAGTACCTGGGGGCAAGCCGGGGTCAGAGGCCCGGTGGACACGGGGTGGGAGTGCAAACCGGCAATCCGCAGACCGCCTGGGGCTGGGGGCACGTGTGCGTATCATCTCACACTGAGAAGCCTGACGATGGCGCTCTGGAGTCTGTCAAAGGCACAGACACGTTATCACTTCTGCCACCATCTGAGGCCGAGTCCACCTTGAAATGCTGATAGAGCACCCAGGTTACCTTTGGCATGTCCTTCACCAGCTCTGAGGCTGGCACTGGAGGTACTACTTTGGCCCAGGTCTTCACATCCTGCCCATACCCAGGGGGCACCAACACCTATGCATCAGTAAGCATACCTCAAGCATTAGTGTGGACCCAGTACAGGAGAATGCAGCCATGGATTCAAACCCAGTGAAGTCAACAGCTGTCAGCAACCAACTCTGACCAGTGAGAAGAACTGAGCTCACCTGTCCATCAATGTAGGCAACCTCCCCTCTCAGCACAACCCTCCTCACTTTACCCTTCACACTCATGCCCTTGAAGGGGGTCCATTTAGACTTTGTGAACTGCATGTGACTGGGAATGGTCCACTCCTGCTCCAGGTCCACCTGAAAAATACCCAGTGGTTCTTCAATATATAGAAACATCAGGCAGCATTTGGGGATGTTTTTGTAGCAAAAGCAGGGAGAAGAATGCAAACCAGATTTTGGTCCGTGGAAGGTCTGTGGAAGGAAACATTTTGGAAACATACTCCACCAGCAGATCACTAGAAGAACGTAGTCACAGAGAAGGTCCAAACCTCCACATATGTGTTCTCCTGGGGTGGCAGGGAGAAGATCCTGCGCGGGTTCTCGTACAGACGCTTGACGATGTCGTCGATGGTGAGGCGGCCCTTGCTTACTGCTGTGAGTAGCAGGGGCAACATCGTCTCCAAACCAGGGTACCCTGGGGGCGGGTTCTCAGAGTCCTTCTCCTTCACTGTGTGAGGGGCTACACACATGGAGGGTCAGAATCAACCAGAGGACCAGAGGCATCTATAACCTTGTGTCATGCTGGGCCACGGTCCTCACCGTGGTCTGTGGCGAAGCAGTCGATGATATCCAGATTCTCCCACAGAGCCTCCATGTCTTCTCTTGTGCCCAACATGGGGCGCACCTGCGCCCGGCCCTCCCCAATGGCCGCCACGTTGTCCTCGCACAAGAAGAGATGGTGGGGAGCCACCTCACACGTCACCCGGATGCCCCTCTGCTTGGCCGCTCGGATGATGAAGATCTGTGCAGGGGGAAGGGCTGGGTTACAGATAGCATGATGGCATTGAAAAATCCACATTTTCAAAATATAAACCATCTGGTGAACCACTTGCTGCAAATCCATTACCTCCCGGCGTAAAATGACTGCGTTCACCCATATTATTCCTTGCATTCAGCCTCTTCATCCAGACAGAAGTAACTGATGAACTTGTGAATATAACTAATGAGCGAGAAATGTTTATTCGTGGCTGAACCAAAACGAGTAGGAATAATCGCCCCTCTCGTGGATCTAGATCAGTGTCTCTCAACCCGGTCCATGTTTTTGCTTCCTCCCAACTCCCAGCACACTTGTACCAGGTATTTGGAGTTCTTGATTGGTTAGGAGTTTGGGGGGGGGGGGTCCCTGAGGACCGGGATGAGAAACACTGATCTAGATTATTCCGAGTTAAGGCTTGCTGTTATATTTTATTCATTTATAATCTATTTATGAGGTATCAGAGATAATAGCTTCTAGGCAACCATTCCATGCCCCAAATTGGCCTAAGACACTCACCTCTTCCTTCTTGGCAACATGACAGATGTGCACAGGTCTCTGGTACAGCTGTGCCACCATGAGGATGGCAGCCACGGTCTGTTTCTCTGCATGTGCCACGATGGGAAGGTGCGCTGGCCACTTCTCAAAGTGCTGCAGGTACAAGGCAGGTTTCGTGGGTTAGAGGCACCAGGCAGACCACACTAAACGAGAACTCCTCTTAGGCATACACTGAATACCTCCATCCAGAGAGACACGTTGTCCATCTTCAGTGTAGAGTAAGTATCATTCAGGTACATCTTCAGACCGGCCGACGAACTGGCGATGGTGGGCAGGAAAGTGGCGTTGTCTGAAGAAGCCCCCAGGAACAAGGCATAGTCACAGCGGCAACCAGCCTTGGCCAGCTGAAGATGTGCAAGAAAGAGATGGAGTTCAGGTGGACAGCCAAGCTCGCAAGGAGATATCAAATGCACATCCATCATCTAAAAGTTGCACAAGTGTTGCTAAAATTACCTTCTGGACTGTGGCAAGCGAGTTGGCATCAATGACTGCGGGCGTCGTGTTGGGCATGGCGCACACCATGGTGATGCCACCTGCGAGGGCAGCAGCTGTGCCAGATGAGAAGTCTTCCTTGTGGGTGGCACCCGGTTCACGCAGGTGGACGTGCACGTCTATGAGACCTGGTGACACGGGGAGGGGGGCCCATAAGTAAGGAAACAGAGCCCAGGTCACCGTATCATTACATTGGATTGGGCTTACCTGGCAAGCGAATCAGCTTCTGTGATGTCATGCAGTCTATGTGGGTCTTAACCGGCGGCGCGTGCCCAATCTGCCGAAGAGCCTGTAAGGAGAAACACCAAGCACCAGTTCATGACTTGTATCATCCTCTACCACCATAGTTCGTCCAATTCAGGCTACGAAATCTACCTTAAACACATCAATGACTAGAACTGAAACCTGATCTTGTCCTTTACTCATCTACTGCCATGCAGTGTGCAGCAAAGACGCCTTGAAACATCAGAGAAGAGTGGGTAGGTCCCCTGCTCACCTGGACAAAGAGCTTGGTGCACTTAATGTCAATGATGAGAGGCACAGAGTAGTCAATGGCCATGCGGCGTGTGCGGTATCCCTTGGTGACAAAGGAAGAGAGGCGCCGGCCCCCAGAATTCCTCATGGACAGGTTGATGACCATGTCAAAGTGGTTCTCCTCCAAGTAATCCATGATGTTCCTCTGCTTCTCTTTGGTGGGACAGTCTGACTCCTCGTCGAAGGGCCAGTCCACTGCCATCACCTTCAGGAACAAAAGGCGACGTCACCAGCAAGGTTAACAACTTGTGGCCTCATTTCATAGGTCTGAGCTGAGCATGTTGTGCCACGTGGATAAAATACTTTCACTCCGTGCTCCGTGTAATAGTCCGCTGTGCCCAGGCTGGCATACAGGTTGTACCCGAGGCTCTCCAAAGCCTGGACTGTGGGCAACAATTCACTCTTGTTCTATATAAAAAAAGAAATAGAAAAACAAGAGAAACTTTGCTCATTAGGTTATTCATTTAACTAGTCAACAACATCCAATCAGATAAGGGTAAACATGGGAGTGAGGAGTAGCCCATACTTTATAGCTACCAATGGAAAGGAGGATGTTCTTCTTGGGGATCTTGAAGCCAGTACTAAGCATGGCCTTCAGGTAGGCCTCGTAGCGGTCCTCTCCAAAGCAGGCCACCTCGCCAGTGCTGGTCATCTCCACCCCCAGAACCACATCAGCTCCCGCAAGGCGTGAAAACGAGAACTGCGGGACCTGAGGCACAAAAAAGTTTACCAGTAGCAGTCTTGCAATGGATACTTTTTAGGAGGTATTTAAACACACATTTATACAATTGATTTCCCTCAGGGACTTTTTAACTGTGAAACATATAATATGTAAATGGGATTGATTTTGTGCAAAGGCTCCCAAATGATCAGGTTTTTGCCACACTGGAATATCATACCCATTTAGATTACATATTCCTAGATACTCTTGGTGACCAATACCCACACATAGCTATAATGATTGCATAATTAAATACACTTGTGTCCGGTCCTGTAGAGACCCTGTGGTAGTTTCCACTCACCCTTTGTGTAATCTGCTTGTTTATCTTCTGATAAGCAAACACAGTTTTATTTTCACCCATTCATCTGTTGTAGAAGTGTTAGCCAAACTTCCTTCCTCTTACCTTGACACCCACAATCCCTGTTCCTTTCATCAGCCCTACAGGCTCCACATCTTCTCGCATGATGACCTGGGTTGCCAAGGCCACAAGATCCACCCCGAGAGTCTTTGAGACGAAGGGGAAGGAACGCGACACCCTGACATTACACTCGATCACCTTCAGCTGGTCGTCCTGCCAATGGAATACAAAAACACTTATCAGGACTAAATATTAAACAAGTAATGATCAAGTCAACTCAAAATTCCTGTGGCCTGTTTGGTTAATATTTGTTCAGCGAGAAAAAGCCCTTCTCATTTCCTTACCTTAGCAATGAGCTGCAGGTTAAAGGGACCAGTCACTTGCAACTCCTGGCCAATGGCATGTACGATTATCTTGATGCGCTCCATGGTCTTCTGATTGATGTCTTGGGGTGGGGTGACCAATGTGGCATCACCCGAGTGCACGCCCGCATTCTCCACGTGTTCCGAGATCGCCATGGCAGTGACTACACCTTCGCACGCCACTACATCAACGTCAATTTCCTGCAAGACAAGCTAACGTGTTAACACTTGAAATTCTGTAAAAATATTTATATGCAAGGATGGTAAGAAGATTACCCCTAAGCAATGTCAGGCAGGTTCACCTGTAGGGCCTTTAAACCACAAACCAAACAACAATTCCATTTTCAAAATTCAGCACTAACACAGGAGTCAGAGAACTCATTACACCATATAATTCATGCAAATTCATGTTCTTATGTTGCACATTTGGACTTCCTACCTTGGCCTCCTGGATGAACTTGGAGATCACTACAGGATGCTCCTTGGACACAGCAACTGCATTGCTGAGGTATTTCTCCAGGTCGCTGTCAGAGTACGCCACGTTCATGGCAGCCCCGCTCAGAACATAGGAGGGCCGCACTAGGCAAGGGTAGCCGACGGTCTCACAAAAACGCATAGCCGACTGTCATTGAGAACAATGAAGACAAGACATCTCAATCAACTACAGACAATAGCATACAAGTTACAAAATACAACCTAGTTATATTTACTTCCACAAATTTCATTCTATTGTATTTGTCTCAAATTACACCAATTCCCATTTAAATTCAGTTACGATTTCCTGGCTAATATTGTAGTGGGCTATAAAATCTACTTGGCAACAAATACCCAAAACAATATTCAATATTCAAGGATTTAATAAAAAGTAGGACTGCATGGTACCTCATCGCATTTATGTGGCGCATGCACAATAATCAGAATTTATACAGATTAACTTTTGGGCGTCACAGTACACCTCATGTTAGGAGCGCTACTGATCTGCTTACCAAATTGCGGGCGTGAGTAAACGTGCCTATAGTACCAAAAAGCCGGCATCCAGACAAATGTTTACGCCCATCATCTAAAGCCCTGCTGATCACTGCAGTGCTATAAAATTAGTATTTGATAGTGTGCCGCACTAATAAAAAGCCTTTGTTCATGGTGCTAAGTGTGGTGGTTTTACCTCCGTCTCAGTAAGCTCCTTCCACTGTGGCTGGCTGATGCCAATGGTGTCCAGCATCCTGGAGAATTTGAAGCGATTCTCCGCAGAGTCAATGAACTCAGGCGAGGTGCCCAGGATGCGGCACTGCTGCCGGTGGAGCGCCATGGCGATGTTGTTGGGCAGCTGACCCCCCATGGACAGAATGATCCCTTCGGGGTTCTCCATCTCATAGATGTCCATCACTACCTGTGGGAAAGATCGGAACCTTGGGGTCAACCACGCCAATGGTTGGACAAAAGCAAAACCTCACAAAAATTTTTTTAAAAATTAACATACCTCAAATGAGATTTCATCAAAGTAGAGTCGGTTGCACATGTCATAATCTGTGCTAACAGTTTCTGGGTTGTAGTTCACCATGATGGTTTTGTAACCCATCTAGAAGACATGAGGCACATCAGTGTTTCGCCTACCATTATATTAGGGGGGCGCACCGCCCCCCCCAAGGGCACCTCCCTCCCCCCCTTGAAGGTTAAGTTAATTTTATTTTCTATATAGCGCCAGATCAGCAAGTCATTTAAGGTTTTTTCCTATAGAACAGGTCTATACATTGTCCTTTTATTAAACAAACTTAATAGCCTTATGTTATTTATCTTATTTACACAACAGCTTGTCATTTTTGTCTCTACGCGGTCGCACGTTTACAATTCTCCTCTGCTCTCTGTATCGCACATGGTGGAGTTCCGCCCCGATGCACGCGCACAGTCACATGCACAGACACGCACACACAGGTGAGTACACTCTCACCAGCGGACAGAGAGCATGCGTCGGAAAATATGTGCTGTCAACCACCTGAAAAGCAGACAATAATGAACAGAGTAATAAATACATTTCACAATGGGATTTTCTGCTTTAAACTATCACTATTTTAAGCTATCAGCTATCACCTTTAAAGCCTAATAGTTAATATATTTTCAGGTCAAGACAAATATCCGCAATAGGCTGCAAGGAGACCATCTTGCAGCCTGCATGCAGATCTCAATAAATGGGCCAGACGTTTCTGACTTCCCA
>JAODJU010000039.1:7063089-7083420 GCA_026776725.1 Gnathonemus echidnorhynchus
CCCCCTCCCCACAGCTCAGAGCCCCATCTGCTGCAGCCCTGTCCGGTTCCTGTGTTAATTAAGTCCAAGCATGTCCTTCTGTCTGTCTTTTTCAGGTGGTGAAAATGGAAAAATAACTTCCATCCAATTTATTTGCACTGATTGACAGCCCCCTCCCCCCCCACACACACACCTTTTGCTCTGCATGTGCGTGAGTGTGCATGCCCGCGTACTAGCGTACGCGCACATGTGTGTGTGTGCTTTTAAATCTGGCTAGAAGGTGTAAATTGGCATTGCTTTCTGAACATGCAGCAAACAGCCTGTCCCTCCTCCTGCTCCTGGGGGTGATTTCATGTGAAAATGACCCTTTTTGGTGTAAGGATCGGGAGTCGGGCGATGTGCTGGCAGATCAGCGTCCTGCTCCTGCTCCCCCTCCTTCTCAGTACGCCATTCACGGTCGCTTAGCGCTCCGCCACCACGAGATTCGGTCGCAGCCTGTCTCTCTGGACAGCGTGTTGCCTGTACTGTTCATTCTGGTGGCCGGCTCCATTTTCCAGCTTAACCCCCCCCCAATCCAGACTCCCTACTGCAAGTTCCGGGCCTTTTCAGATGCAACTCAGCCTTGTCTGTCTGACTCCCTCAGTGGACCTGGTCAGCGGCTACAACCTGGGCACCGTCAGCCATGACGCCAAAATCGACTGGCTGGAGCTGAACGAGACGGGCCGCAAGCTGCTCTTCCGGGACAAGAAGCTGCGGGTGAGGCTCCAGGGTGGCACTCTGCCCCCCGGTGGCACCTGAAGGCGGTGATCCAATCATTAATGTAAACGAGACTTTTTCTGCACTGACCTGGCAGGTATTTTTATTAATCTTCTCTGTCTACACAAAATTATGCAGCTTTGTGTGGGTTGGAACCAGGAACCTTTTTGAGTGCTGACCGCGTCCCAACGCTGTGCCTGTATTTTTGTGAGAGCGCCGCCCTAGCTGTGGGGTGGCATATCCGAGCCGTCAGCCGAATTCCTTCTCTTCTGCAGCTCCACCTGTACGACGTGGAGAGCGGCATGAAGGGTCCCGTGTTGAGTTTCTGCTCCTACGTCCAGTGGGTACCGGACAGTGACGTGGTGGTGGCTCAGAACCGGGGCAGCCTCTGCGTCTGGTACAACATCGACAGCCCTGAGAGGGTCACCATGTTCCCTCTACGGGTCAGCGGCTGACCTTTGCTTGTCACATGATGCCCTTCAGGAGCCAGGATTGGCTCACTGTTACATTACACAGCTGCTGTCCATGAGAGCATCTAAATGCATCTTATAACAATATACAGGCAGTTCTCGACACACAGAAGTAATCTGTTCCACAAACCCTTACCTAAATCGGATTAACCCCCTCCTACCAAACAAGACACCTTATATCAGGGCAGCCCTGATCCTGGAATGCCGGTATCCAGGTTTTCCAACCTGTCTGATGAATCTGTACTACAAAGCGGGGTTACTGACTTATCAGGGTAACTTGTCGGATTTAAGGTACCACAGTTTAAATAGACTTCATATTTATTCACTTACATTTTGCTCAGACTACCTTAAATCCGACAAGTTATCCTGATAAGCCAATAACCCCGCTTCATAGTACAGACCACTGGTGTGGTTCTTCAGAGACCAGGTAGGATGGAAAGCCTGCTGGATTCCTGCACTATAGGTTTAGGGTTGCCTACCTCTGCCTTATAGCCAAAAACACATAAACCAAAACTAAAGTGATGAACACACTTTAAATAAATGAAAAGACAGTGTTTAAATATATTTTCTGTATTTTTAGTGTTAGCTTGTCCATAACTATGACAGTTTTACATTAATTAGGAGCTGCCTGCGCTCTTTTACACATTCCACCTGAATTCTAATACAATATCAAATTGCCATAATTACTTATTATGTATATTTTATGCTAATAAATGCTGATCATCTCAGTATTGTTTTTAGTTTGCTCTCCCTTTTGCAGTTTTCAGTATTCACTCTTTATTCCAATTGCAAACTTAATGTGACACTCTGCTTATCACCTGCCCACTTCAGTGTGCAGCCTCTGCTAACTAGCGTGTAATCTCAGGGGGACATTGTGGACCTGGAGAGAGCCAATGGCAAAACGGAGGTTATCGTGACCGAGGGCGTCAACACGGTCTCCTACACACTGGACGAGGGACTGATCGAGTTCGGAACAGCCATCGACGACGAAGACTACTGCAGGTGATATGCATTGCTCTCCTTCCACACTTCCACGATTCCTGCCTGTCTGGGAGAACATCCATAAGAGATTATTGTTGGCAAATTCGCTCTTTTGAAAAGATGTATGATATGTATGCATTTCTACTGATAGACCCAGATAGGTAACTAGCTTGTCTGTTCCCAAGGGGTTCCATGCAATAGCAGAGATTTAAGTGCACTTTAAACTCTTTAAATCGGTTAAAACTTTCAGGGTCTCCTTCATTCACTATAGCCTTAGCACGTGATTATGATTCCATTGGGTCATTGAGCTTTCCATGGTCAGGATTAGGGGCCGTTTCCAAAGACGGTGTGTTCCTCCTCAGAGCCACGGCCTTCCTGGAGACCTTGGAGATGTCCCCGGAGACGGAGGCCATGTGGAAGACGCTGAGCAGACTGTCCCTGGAAGCCCGGCAGCTCCATATCGCGGAGAGGTGATTCGTCCAGTAGGGGGCGCTGCGGTGCTCACTGTTTCCAGTTTGACCGCCAGGCTGAATACCGGCTGATGAGGTCCTGATATTTACTGGGGTTGGGGGGTGTTAAGCTCTAATGTAGCGTGTAGCCATGAGGGTGTACACCTGAGTGTTCTCCACCAGGGCCTATGCCCAAGTGATCTTGACCTTCTAACGAAATTCAGCCAATGAAATGAGTCTGACTTTGCCTGGGGGAATGCTTTCTTCCTGACGAGACCGTGGGTTCGTGCGGTGAAGGGGGGGGAGGGGGCAGCACCAAAAAGCATGTCGATCGTCTCCCTGATTGATGCGATGGGCCTTTCCTCATGACTGCTAAGGTCTTTGTGGACTGTGTTCATTTAGGTCAAATAACCACTTGACAACTTTGTTCCTTTATTAAGCATTTTTTTTGTGTGAAAATTTGCGTGTAGCATAGCATTAATAATGCAGAGTGCGTTCGTTATGTACGCCCGGATTAGCATGAATCTTGAGGGGGATCACCGTTTTGTCCACAGAGGAATTGGTGAATGAGTAAAGAGGAGATGTGGAGATGATTCAGAGGAACAGTACAGCCCATTAGCTTGATTTACCTTCGTGGTGCAGTGATGCAACCTCTCAGACAGAGGTGGCAACACGGCACAGTTTTGTTGAAGCTTTCATTCACACCTTGGCACATTTGCTCGGCTAACAGTGAAGCCCCTCCCTCCATAGTTAACCAGTCAGTGCTTGATTATCCAAAACTTCCCTTTTTAGGTGTTTCGCTGCCTTGGGTGACGTGTCCAAAGCACGATTCCTCAACGAGACCAACCGGATCGCTGACAACATATCCAAGGAATATGTACGTGGGAGGGGTCAGCCCCCTCTATATGAGTGAGCGGGGGGCGATTGCTCTATGGGGTTCATAAGTCCTTCTTATCCATCTGATGCATTGCAAATCCCAGGACTCCTCAACCCTGGAGATCCACGGCATCTGGGGGGAAAAAAATGACACAAAAATTCATAAACTGGACTCCATCAGTTGGTGATCATTGGTCCAACCCATAATAGTTCAATGATCAGCCCTAAAATTTTAATGGAGTTGAGTGGTGCTGCAGTGGTGACAATGGGCAGTAGGGGGCATAGTGTTTAAAGAGCCATCCTCAGTGACTGCACTGAGCTCAGGAAATTGACAGGTGACAATGAGTGACAGGCAACCCTGTTTGTGGGGCCTTTAGCACTGCAGTTTCGTGGCCAACCTGGAAACAACGGGAGGATGTCAACGTCCTGTTTCCAGCTAGATAGCATGTGATGTCACCTTAATGTGGCATGAACTATATAGCATTTCATCAAAGCCATTTAGGTCATGTTTGCTGGTCACAGACCAATCGTAACAGCCCTTGTCACTTGGTCATAACAGTTCTATGGTTCTAATGTTCTGTGCTGGTTTATCTCGCCTTCCAGGGTAGCGACGGCACTGAATACTACCAGGTCAAAGCTCGCCTGGCCATGCTGGAGAAGAACTACAAGCTGGCTGAGATGTACTACTTAGAACAGGTATCACCTTCTCCTGGGTCATGGGAACCACCATCCTATACGAGCATGGCGTGTTGATAGACCCGTTGATTCCGAGTCTATGATGTTCTGATTCATATGGTCCTGTCTTCTGGGTGTTTCTGCTTGCACGGCACACTTTGTGTTATTTACTTGGATGATATCTGTTTAGCAGATGCTTTTACCCAAAGTGACGTACAGCTGAGACAGCAGCATCAGCAGTTGGGGTTATGGGTCTTGCTCAGGGGTCCAACGTTGAAATCACTCTGCCAGCCACGGGGATTTCAGCCTCCGTCCTTCTGATCGGAGGCACAGATTTCCACTCTGCTGAGCCAGACACCACCAAGAATGTGCTGGTCACCTGACTTGACAATCTCCACCCCCACCTCCCCATCTTCCACAATATTTCTGAAACTTTCATAGAATGCAGTCAACGAAGCGATGGAGATGTACCAGGAGCTGTACATGTGGGACGAATGCATCACCTTGGCGGAGTCCAGGGTATGCCCCCCCCCCCCCCTTAAAACAAGCTCCCTTTGATGCGGGCCCAGTGCCTCCCCAGTAATGGTGTTTGTTCTTGGTAGGGCCACCCAGAGCTGGACAGCCTACGCCGCAGCTACCACCAGTGGCTGATGGACACCAAGCAGGACGAGAAGGCGGGCGAGGTGAAAGAGGCCGAGGGTGACCTCCTGGGCGCCATCAACCTGTACCTGCGGGCGGGACTTCCTGCCAAGGCGGCACGGCTCACCATGAACCACGACGAGCTCATCTCCAGCGGCGAGCTCGTCAGCCGCATTGCCTCCGCTCTCCTGAAGGGGGAGTTCTACGAGCAGGTGAGCGCTGCACCAGGTTGCCAACCGGCTGCTTCTGTGTGATGGGGCTCCCGCCGCCAGACTGGATTGCTTCCACGGTGACAGATGTAAGGAGCCGCGAATATGAGAGGGCCGTGGGTGTTCCCTCTGTCACTCCTGACACACCTTGGCCAACGACTAGCTTGCACCATGCTTAGTTCCCTCGTTGGTCTCTTATGGTCCCTGATGACTCTTAGTATTATTTTGCCTTTTGATTGAATAGTCCCAATACATCTCTGTAATGTTTGAAATGCATTGTACGGTTTAGCTCTCTAACTACTTACACTCGTTACTGGTCATTCATTGGAAGCTCCGCCCCCGTACCTCGTTGACTCCTTGACAGCTGTACCACTTCTATGTCAATTTGGGCAATTTGGTCTAGTAAATAAACAAACACGGATGGAAATGTAATCACGGGGTCGTGCCTAAGGGATTTGAGACAGCTATGCCGAAGGGATCTCGATGTTGCAGGCCGGCGACCTGTTTGGGAAGATTCGGAACAACCAGCGTGCGCTGGACTGCTACCGCCAAGGGAACGCCTTCCGGAAGGGTGAGCGGGATCAGCAGTGGAAGCCTTTGAGTTTCGATCGAGGAGTTCAAATTATCCGACAGATGTGTCTCTCTGTCGCCCACTGCAGCTGTGGAGCTGGCCCGCGCCGCCTTCCCCGGCGATGTGGTAAAGCTGGAGGAGGCTTGGGGCGACTACTTGGTTCAACAGAAGCAAATGGATGCCGCAATAAACCATTACATCGAGGCCGGGTGAGGGGGGGATGTGTGGGGAGAGAGAGGGCTTTAAAGCCCTGGGTGTTGGGGGTGGCTGACCATTAACGTTGTAGTGCGACTCCGGGTCCAGCTGACCCCAACCAGTTATCTTCTACTCAATGGGGGCAAGTAAATAGGTAACCAATTAACTGTATCCACACGTAGCTCATGTAAGATCCAACGTTCCTCATGGCTTCCAAGTTTTTAGTTCCATCCAAACTGACTCCACGGTAGCTATACAGGTTCTTCCATTAAGACGATTTTGTTCAGCGGATTTGTTTCCGTCACCACTGGCCTCTGCTGACTCGTCGGGATGACGATGAGTTTTGCTGCGTTATTTCTGTCCACAGAGAGTGACGGGCACCTATATTTCTCTCTCGCCCCCTCTATCTCTCTCTTACTCCTCCACAAGCTGTTCCTCGAAAGCCATCGAGGCAGCCATTGGGGCGCGCCAGTGGAAGAAGGCGGTGCACATTCTGGAGCTGCAGGAGGACCGGTCCAACAAGAAGTACTACCAGAAGATTGCGCAGCACTACGCCTCCGTGCAGGACTACGAGGTGGGCGTCTCCCTTGGCCCGTCCCTCCACATCGCCGTCATCACGGCAGAGATGCTTCTCAGCTGTCAGATATTTGAAAATAATGGGGCTTTTAGAGTGTCTCTTCAGAAAGTAAGGCGCCCTGGCGAATACTAACAGACTCGCTTTGTATGCTCAGAGGAAAACGCGCCTTGTCCGTGTCTCTACCTCAGGTTGCCGAGCGCTTGTTTGTCAGAGGTGACCGCATCAGAGATGCCATCGACATGTACACCCAGGCTGGCCGCTGGGAGCAGGCTCACGGGGTAACGCTACCTTTCCTCTGATGGACGCATCACGTTCGCGTCACGTTCACCTCCAGAGTTACTCGGCAGTTTCAGAGTAGGCGAATTAGAGTAACCATTAGTACCCCATATCTTTATTTCTGCATGACCAAGGCTGGTGGAAATTCTTGTTGGCTCGTGTCGCTGCTGTTAGGGTCATGACAGTAGACTATGAACAATTACAGACTGATAATAAATACAAGACACAAAATATGCAATGGAGAGGAGTAAACACAAGATATTTAGAAAGAATAGGGATCGAGCACCACTGGTATTTTGACCGCTAATAAATATGCTGGTTTGTGCAATTTTTGCAATGCTGGAATTTGCTGGCAAATAATACAGAGAACATACATATCATGTGTAACATACATCACATACGATGTGCAATTCTTTTGCGGGCAGATTGTCAGGGCTCTGTGCTGGTGCAAATGTAAACATTTAGATGGTGCAAATGCTGCATTATTGTTGGTTACAAGCAGGGGGAACTGTTGAGGAGTGTGATCTTCTGTGGCGAAGAAGCTATTCTTGAAGCATGTTCTTTTAGAACCTCTAATTGGCTCAATTCTACTTGTCTTTAACAAGCACGAACCCTTTGTACAAGTGCACACTTGGGAATGAGGGAGGGGGCTGGAAAGTGACTGTGCCCCACCCTTCCTTACATGCCTGTAGCTAGCGCTCAAATGCATGACCCAGGAGGAGGTGACAGCACTGTACATCAGCCGCGCCCAGGAGCTCGAAAAGGAGGGGAAGTTCAAGGAGGCTGAGAGGTGACATCACTTCCTGCTTCGTTCTCCACTCGTTCTTTTGCATGAACAGAAAGCACTTTCTTGTATTCGCATCCGCACCGATAGTTTTGGCTGAGAGCCTGATCGAAGGAGGGCCTTTTCCGAAGGTCACTTGGCTGCACAGACACAACCTCAAAAAAACGCGTTGCGACCTCAAAGCTGGAAGACGAGTGTTTATAGGATTTCGTACCTGGGAGGGGTCAGTCCCCTGGAATCACACAATCCGTCAGCATGACTACTATAATGGTCTTTTTCACTGTCAGAATCAGAATACTTTTATTTGCCATGTAAAAGTACAAGGAACTGGTTTTGGTAAAGGCACAGCTGCACAATATGAACATACTGTCGAGTCAAAAAATGCACTGACATGCAAAACAATAAACAGAATAAAAATAAGAGAAATAAAAATGTAGGTGTATAAATATCATATCATTAATTGGCTTTTACATAGGAGCATCCTATTCGCACATGTGTTTAAGCGTTTGGCGGTGGCGTTATTGTGCACTGGACGTGGCGTGACGCCCATCTCTCTCTCGCAGGCTCTTCACCACCGTGCAAGAGCCCGATCTAGCGATCACCATGTACAAGAAGAACAAGATGTACGAAGACATGATTCGGTTGGTGGAGAAGCACCACCGGGAGCTGCTGACAGAGACCCACCTGCACCTGGCGAAGGTGGAGATCGGGGGACGCAGGCGCCGGGCTGGGGGTTTGACTGCGGTGGACCAGGTCCCAGCCTCTGTGCCGCCCTATTTCAGGAGCTGGAAGCAGAATCCAGGTTGCAGGAGGCGGAATACCACTACACAGAGGGCCAGGACTGGAAAGCGGCCATCAACATGTACAGGGCCAGCGACATGTGGGAGGAAGCCTACAGGGTGCGCCAGCGAGCCGGTCTCATTCCCAACCTGCACACGCACACGCACACGCTCATACTGCGAGCCAGTGCCCCAGCGCAGCGGTCATCCCGTTTACTGTGACATGTCCATCTACGCCCACCAGGTGGCCAAGACCCACGGAGGGCCGGGCGCCCCGAAGCAGGTCGCCTACCTCTGGGCGAAGAAGCTGGGAGGGGAAGCCGCCGTCAAGCTGCTCAGCAAGTTCGGCCTGCTGGAGACGGCCATCGACTTTGCGGCGGACAATGGGTGAGAGCGAATGGGGGGGGGTAGTGTGTGCCGCGGGTCCTATTCACGGCCCCCTCTGAATACAAAGCCATAGGCCTCCAAAGAAATCATGAAAGCAATGATAGCAAAATAATCCATCCATCGCCTCATCCATCCATCCGTCTTCTATACGGGGAGAACGTGAAAAACCCGGCACACGTGGAGGGGAATGACTAAAGCAGTGTAGTCAGGCACTGGCAGTCTGACAGGCTAAGGTGCTACAGTAGGCTGCAATGTTGAGTGAATTCCTACGCTATCCTGGGTGATTAAAACCTTCATACAACTGTCTGTCTTTAAAGTGCTGCCAGCCTTTTCATGGTACTGCATGTGTTTCCCCTTCTCAGGTGCTTGTCAGGTATATGTGTCCAGGTAAGCCATTAAAATGCAGACAGGGCACCGCTGTCATGACCCAGGGCTGAGATCCGCTTCTGCGCGCTGCTTCTCTCTGCCTGTGACCTCCGAGCCCCAGAAGCGGCGCTAAGGCACATGCTGATCTTCCACCTTCTTTTCCGACTTCAGCTCCTTTGAGTTCGCCTTCGAACTGGCACGGCTCTCCATGAAGCACAAGATCCCGGACGTTCACCTGAAGAGCGCCATGTTCCTGGAGGATGAGGTACGGTGCCTTTAGGGTCATTCTACACGTCCGACTCCAGGCCTCATTAACTGGCTTAAGAATGGCCAGCTAACTGCAACGAAGTCTCAGTTACCTGATAAATGGCCTGACCTTGTGATTGGACCCCAGTCTTCGCTGTCGCTCGTGTGTGTCTCAAAGGAGAGCAAGATGGGATATGCAGAAAGACGCATGCCAGTGTACCTGCACTCAGACTTGTGCAAATGGCAAATAAAGCATAATTCTTTTCATTTTTTCATTGATTATTGGATTCTTCTAAATGTCACTAGTTGGTCAGTAAACTTATAATATGACCCTGAGGGCTGCTTTCTCTTTTAAGGGAAGATTCTCTGAAGCAGAGACTGAGTTTGTCAAAGCAGGGAAGCCCAAAGAAGCCGTGCTGATGTAAGTATCCCAGGTAGACATGGACGGCCTGCCATGACACCCCTCTCACCTCAAGGCGTGCAGTGCATGCTGGGAAACCCCCAGTTGAAAGACAAAAATTGATTAATTGTCGTTTTGGCAAAAGGGGAGTAGAATGAGGTTCAATATTGATTCAAAAAACCTGCATGTTGTTGAGCTTCTCTCTGCTGGTCAGGGGCAGCTGAGAATTGGTGTGTGTAGCTAACACTGAGTACCCAGTGTCCCAATTCCTCGCACCTGCACAGGTACATCCACAATCAGGACTGGGCCAATGCCCAGAGGGTGGCAGAGGCCCAGGACCCTGACAGCGTGGCGGAGGTGCTGGTGAGCCAGGCCAAATCCTGCTTTGAGCAGAAGGACTACCAAAAGGCAGAGGCTTTCCTGCTGCGGGCCCAGCAGCCAGAGCTCGCCATCAAGCACTACAAGGTGAGAGGGACGCCGGGGCCTTTGACGGGGACCCTGCAGCAGTCTGGAGCTCCTTTTCCATTGGCAAATTTTATTTGCAGCTTATTATACAAATAATGAACTTCTCTCTGCTTAATTAAGAGATAAACAGAGAAGCCTGTGGCCTTCATGGGATGGTAGAGCACCACATTACATTGATTAAAACCTGGACAAATTGGGGGGACTTAAGAAGTATGGGAGTTGACCATGAGTCTGCAAGCCCACAATGCATGCAGGTCTTTGTCCCAAATGAGCACTTAAGCACATGATTCAACTAAGCCCTTATCCAATTAGGCCAATCTGGTCCTCACTCTGAGTGCTGAGGGCGTTGGCTGTTTCAGGACAGCTGCAAGACCTGCCCAGACCGTGGCCCTCCAGGACCAGAAGCAGACAGCACTGGGACAGCCTGTTGAAAGATTCCCTGTATCATGTGCCCAGCAGACCTCCAAAAGCCCATCTGGCCTGTCCTTCTGTGGCCGCTCCGCTCAGATGGCTTAGCTGGCAGGTTCAGGGCTTGCAGGGAGCTGGAGGATGTGACAGGCCTGAGTACAGGCCGGTTCTAGGACTGTCATCCGCTGAGGATGAAGTCAGGTGGCTCCAAAGGACACATGAGTCTTCCACTTGGCTGTTCTCGGCCGTAGGAGCCCGATTGGCCAAAGCATAGTCCGTGATAACACTACTGTCACATCTAAAAGTGAGGAGACACTACCTAGTGCTACTTACTGACAGACCGTAGCGAATATGCAGAGTGTCTGTAGATGCGGAGAGACGCGTCATGTCTGGGTCTGAGGTACACGGGCATCTCTGGCCCACAAATGAGATCCAGGGTAAACCAGAGCTTCTGTTTCAGGAGGCGGGGATGTGGAGCGACGCAATGCGGATCTGCAAGGAGTACGTCCCGAAGAAACTTGGGCTTTTACAAGAGGAGTACGAGAAAGAGGCCATTAAGAAGGGGCCCCGGTAAGAGGAATATCTCCCGACGTTCATCATCGGCTCGAAAGTAACCGAGGGGGTCATCGGCCGAAGGGCACTTTCACGTCGGAAAAATCTCCGCACGCAACACTAGGCCCGCATTGTGGGGAGAGGGTACACCAGAGCCTTCCTGTTGTGGCAGTATCTATTCACGTTTACTCAGGCCTTTGTTAAAACATGGCAGGTTTTTCATCCTAAATTAAATCCATAACGAGAAGCTCATTACAGAGCCGACACAGTCGGGTCGTTCCTCTGCAGATAATTTCCCCGTTTTAATGACTTGTGGGAAAACATCAAAGGGCCTTTTCGGAAAGCAAAGATGGCTTTTTGTGTGGTCTTCGCTGCTGGCTCTCTGGAGTTCGCCGAAGCCTTCATGTGTCATTGGCTGATTACACGGGAGAGCCCGGCGCCTGCGATCTTCGAGATTAGCGTCGTGTAACTTTGTCGACCTGCACTGGCATTAGAGCGGCGTGGCAGAGACCTCTCACAGGCTCCGCCCTAATAAATAGATATAAATAGATATAAATCACTGTTGGTATAAATCACATGTGTGTGCATGTGTGTGTTTTTATGGTCCAGGTATGCATTACATTGTGAGGACATTTTGTCCCTACAAAAACCTGTAAAAAACCTGTTATTTTGACCATTTTTTTCAGTCCCCACAAGGGGAAATTCAATTTTATAAAAATCTGTCACTACAATTAGGAATTTGCCCATAGAAATGAATGGAGAGTCCCCACAAAGATGTAATTACAAACCTGTGTGTGTGTGTTTATGTGTGTTTATGTGTGTTTATGTGTGTGTTTGTGTGTGTGTGTGTGTGTGTGTGTGTGCGCATTGTGTCCACACACAATGGATTAATGCCCCATCCAGGGTAATTCCGCCTATAGCTAGGCTCTGAACCTGCGCGACCCTGAATAGGACAAACGCATACAGAACATGAATAAATGAAGAGAAGGAACATCAGAATTTGTTTTTGTGCAGTTGTTTTTTTAATATCACTAGTAGGCAGTAATCTTCTCTTACTGTTCATTCCAGAACTCAAGCTGACTCTTTTGATACTACTCATTTGTCACCTAATGACACTGAAAACTCTCAAGACAAACATGCTCCGAATGGTTTGTCTCTTTGGAATAGAGCACGAGCGGCATCAGCGCTGTGGGCATGAGGCCGTCAGCCAGACGAAGCTGATATGTAATCACTTTTTCGCTGCCTGTTGTGTCGGTGTGACAGGGGCATGGAGGCTCTGCTGGAGCAGGCCAGAGAGTGGGAACAATCCGGAGAGTATGGCCGGGCCGTGGAGTGCTACCTGAAGGTCGAGGATTCGTCTAACGCCGCCCTGCTGGAGAAATGCTGGACGAAGGTACCGCACCGAGCAGTGACATTTCTGCGACGCGGTATTGTTTGCCAACCGGTGTGTAAATACCAGCAGCGCACCATGAAAAGAGCTCTACATTAGTGCGTATTGCACAGCAGTAGGCGCTAATGGACGTCACGTCGTGGGGGCGGTGTTTCCCAATTGCGCACGCTAACGATGGTTAGTGTCCATGAACATGAAGGAGGTAGCGGCTAACACTGATGATGCAGCGAGCTCATCGCCTGTCCTCCGATAGGCAGCCGAGCTGGCCATTAAGTTCCTCGGCCAGGAGAGGGCGCTGGACACCATTCGGGCTGTGGGGCCACGGCTGGTGGAGCTGCGGAAGTACAGTACGGTGCGTGAGGTCACCGACTCCCTTTAAATACTGTGGGGGTGGGGTTGGGGGGCATGATGACTAGTTAAGGAACATAGGGATTTTTAACAGGATAGGCTTGTTATGTATGATAACGTACTGGTTACCCGCAGCTTATTGCCTCATTTGTCTGCCGACAATAATAATGGAAGTTTTATAAATCTTTGTTGCCTCAGGCTGCTGAGCTGTACCTGAACGTAGACCTCATTAAGGAGGCTATAGATGCCTTCATTGAGGGGGAGGAGTGGAACAAGGCCAAGAGGGTGGCCAAGGAATTGGACCCGAGGTAAGGTGCCCCCCCCCCACCCACACTCCCTCCCTCAGGCGCCCCCCAGGGAGAAGCTGCAAACCCAACCCAAGCAGCCTGGCCTTCTCTCGGGGGATAGGGGAGCCTCCTGGTTTTACAACCAACACATTTGCTTAAGAGGACGTGGCGCTTTTCCTGCCGTTTCCCTCGGGGCTTGTGCATGGGAGGAATCTCGTGAAGCACTTACTGAAAATCCTCCATGCATCAGCCACACACACACACACGCACGCACATGTCGGGTAAACATGTCTTTATGGGGACCGCTCATTCATTTCTATGGGAAATATGCTAACGCTAACAATGACAACCTTAACCCCCGCCCAGCCGTAACCATAACCATAAGTAACCAAGCAAACTACAAGAGTTTTTGCGTTTTTACTTTTTTCATTGCAGTCACAGATTTTTATTAAATTGAGTTTTCCCTGATGGAGAAACAAACGGGTATTCATCACATTGTGGGGACATTGTGTCCCCATACGGTAAGGTATACCCACACACAGACACACGCACGCACACACACGCATGCATGCGCACACACACACACACACACGGGGGGGGGGGGGGGGGGGGGCCCATCACATGCCATCCGTTCTTCATCACTGACACCATTCTGTTCCCCTTCCGTAGGTTTGAGGATTACGTGGACCAGAGATATAAGGAACACCTGAAAAATCAGGGCAAAGTGGACTCTGTAAGTATGTCAGCAAAGAGCATATTGTTAATCCCTTATACCCCAAGCAAGGCACTCTAACCAAAGTTGTATAAATGGGTGAAGTGTGGCCAGTTTTCAGGGGCAAAAATGTAACGTTTGAAGTTGATTAAGATCAGTAATTAAGGGAACGCTGCACTATGCATCATTAGTGTGAAATGATTAGCTAGTCTTTGAACACATACGCCGTGTCCTGTGGTTATGTGTAGGAACATTCTGTGAAATCAGTGTCCAGGGAAAAACAGGACAATGACTTCAGGAAGCACAGCATCAATCGCTGACCCTGCTTCTCATACAGCCTTAATGGGCGTGGCCCTGCTTCTCATACAGCCTTAAAGGGCGTGGCCCTGTTTCTCATACAGCCTTAATGGGCGTGGCCCTGCTTCTCTTACAGCCTTAATGGGCGTGGCCCTGCTTCTCATACAGCCTTAAAGGGCGTGGCCCTGCTTCTCATACAGCCTTAATGGGCGTGGCCCTGCTTCTCATACAGCCTTAATGGGCGTGGCCCTGCTTCTCATATAGCCTTAATGGGAGAAAGTGACGTTCTTGGTCACTTGTTGCGGCTCCAGTGGCCTTGTGGGATAGCATAGTATCCATCGGCTGCACACTTGGGAATTTTGCCTACTACATAGTAAGCAAGTATGCATTTTTGGATGCACCCTTATCTCTAACTGAGTTTAAATCGGTTGCCCCCATATGCGCAGTTCGGAAAACTTCGGAGAGACTGTCCTGCGCACAAAAAGCCTCTGACAGCTGATAATTATTCCAGTACAGCCATATCTCCTAACTGCTGTCTGTCTTTTTTGTCCAAAGCTGGTCGGAGTAGACGTGATGGCCGCCCTAGACATGTACGCTGAGAGAGGCCAGTGGGAGAAGTGCATCGAGACGGCCTCTAAGCAGGTGTTGACTTGACGACTCTTGCTTTCGATAGTACAGTCCTCACAAATTATCGTTATGATTACCGTAGCTGTGCCATTGTAACGGACGAGCTATGTCTCAATACCCCAGAATTTCAAGGTGCTTCACAAGTATGTGGCCCTGTACGCCACCCACCTGATCAGGGAGGGGGACCCTGCGTTGGTTCTGAAGCTCTACTTGCAGCACGGCGTTCCCGCCAACTCCCAGGTGCGTTCCCATCCGTCTGCGGCCCAGAGCTGGCACTTAACGCTCCACGCAGCCCTGCTGCCCATTGGCGTCTCAGCCACTCGCTCCCAGAAGATGAAGGACAGCAGTGGTAGGAGTGACCTTGCAGGAGGAGCTGCACAGCTACATGAGGAGTGATCTCACTTCCTCGGGCGGCTCCATTGGGCTCAGAGAAAGCAATCAACGTGGTAGAGGCAGCAGGCCGGTATCGATGAATCCATCACGCCTGCCCGTCTCTTTCAGAACTTCAACATCTACAAGAGGATGGTTCTGGGCCTGCTAAACTTACCGGGTCAAGACAGCGCAGATGCGTATCGCATGTGGGCCAACCTCCGGGATGTCCTCCAGCTGCTGGTGAGGAGAGAACGCTGGGGGGGGGGGACTTTCTCACCCATCCTCCGGCCCCTGCCACCGCTTATGGTAACCCACGCCATCCCTCTGCAGTGCGAGAACTTGGTAAAGTCAGCTGAGGCCAACTCTCCTGCCCACGAGGAGTTCGAACAGATGCTGCTCGTCGCCCACTATTATGCCACCCGCTCGGCCGCGAGAGGCGTGGACCAGCTGGTGGGTGCGATCGCTCTCCCACCCCACCCCCCCCCCACGTGGCTCACGACACGTGAGACTCACGGGCTTCGAACCGACCCACCGACCAACTCCCGTCCCCTCCCTTCCAGAACACGCTGGCCGCCAAGCTGTCCATCTCTCTGCTACGCCACACGGAGCTCGTTCCTGCGGACAAGGCGTTCTACGAGGCGGGAATGGCGGCCAAGGTGAGCGGGGGCCACTGGATCCCGGCCGCTGGGTCCTCCTGCCTGCTTTAGCGATCCGCGTCGATCACACCCTGACGGACTCTGGAGAACAAGCTGCCACCTTCGACCAAAGCAGCATCAGCCTTATAAATTCTCCAAGCAATACTGGCGTTGCGCTTTTCAGCAAGCCTCTAAATGAGTTTTTTTTTTTTTTGGAATTAATTAAATAGGAGCGTACGAGCAGCATGGGGTTAGCTCATCCGTTGCACGAGGATGCAGGCGCGACTCAGAGCGTTTGTCTGTTTCACATGCAGGAAGTCGGCTGGGAGAACATGGCCTTCATCTTCCTGAACCGCTTTCTGGACCTGAGCGATGTAAGTCAGCGTCACGACCACGACCTCTGACTGACGCACAGCAGGCAACACCTCTGTGAGCGATAGCCCCCGGCTCCCTTACTGTCGGGTCCGAGCGGGCCGACTTATAAAACCTTAAAACTACACATGGGCAGAGTGAGGGCTCTCTTGCGATGCGTGGTAAGGAGTGAGCTCCGTCCAAGAGTTAAGCATATATTCAGACGTGTTGTTGTTCGAAGATGAGCATAAGTGTTATGTGCAAACACATTTGCAGCTCATATCTAAAAAGCTTTACTTAGCTGGTTACAAAACAGCTATATTTTCCTCTCCTATGATGACGTATTTATAAAATCCTTTGCATTTGCATAGCTTTATTTTATTAATCACAAATGCATGAATGCTTCTTCTACTCATCCACTTTAAAACGTGTACTCTTTCCCGGTTTTCGCTGTACTTGCAGGGCATTGACGAGGGCAGCCTGGATGCTCTGGATCACACGGATTTCCTCGAAACCGATATCCCTTATGAGGTCCCCCTGCCTGCCAGACAGCACGTCGCTGTAAGTCCGGGTCCCACAGTCGACTTCGCGAGAGCCAATTTCGTGCAAATGTTTTCCAAAAATGGCACTTCTGTTGTGAGGTGACCGTGGGATGGGTACCGGTTTGCCTGCTGATGTTGCCTGGGGAGGCGGGGGGGGGGGGGTTCCGAAAGAGTCAGGTGTCCACGGAGCGCTCAGCGGCCCTGTCCGAGTTAATAAGCCACGGGGGAATTAACACTGTGCGTCACCTCCCTGCTCTGCCCAGGATGACAAGCGAGAGGAGATCCGGGACTGGGTCCTGACGGTGTCCATGGACCAGCGTGTGGACCAGGTGTTGCCCCGGGACGAGCGGGATGTATACGAGGCGTCCCTGGTGGCCGGCAGCACGGGAATCCGTTCCCTGCCCTGTGTCATCACAGGTGGGCACAGTCACGTTTTGCCTTTCACATGACGGCCCAGTACCTACAGCAGGTGGCGTACCTATCCAAGAGCTAAACACACAGCCAGATGTGTCCTGCTCAACCTCGATTTTAGACAACTCTGACTGCCCCCCCCCCCACTCCAGATGACCCTGCTTGCCGTCTTTGATCACTGCTTGCTAGGGGACATGAGAGCGTCACGGGTCAAAAAAACGGTTTCCAGCAGGAGCTGGTAGATGTAGAAGATTAAGGCCTGATGTTCCTCTGCTGATGAGCCTGAGATGGATGGTGGTGCAGTCAGATGGGTGGTTAAGCCAAACAGCGTGTGATTTGAAACCTAGTAATTGGTCCTCAGGTTTCGGTGTGAGTCAAATAATCACGAGCGCTCTTCTTTTGTGGATTACAGGCTACCCGGTGCTGCGGAGTAAAATTGAGTTCAAAAGACCAGGAATGGCGGCAAACAAGGATGATTGGAATAAATTCCTAATGGCCACAAAGGTTTGTTATCCTGTCACAGAAAAACCACTGGTGTATGTAGAACAGCGCACAGTGATATTTGGCCCATATTTGTTCTGGTGTTAAGCGCTGTAAGGCCATTACAGCTAGCCTTTTTTACAAAGTCGCTTTGATTTGTGACTATTACAGACGAGATGTGCTATATAAATATACAAACACATTGGGGCTTCATCATTTATGAATTTTATATTTGTTTTGAGATATTTTTGATGATGCAGTGCAGCAGATTCCTCAAACAAGAAATTTATTTGCAGAATAGAAATCCCACATTACACATTTATACAGCCCCCAGTTATAAATGTACAAGTTATCTCAAAATTACTTTCTTTTCAAAATTGATAAATAAGCCTGCCCCCCCCCCCCCCCCCCCCCCCCCCCACCCCCCCCCCACCCCACACAAATGACGTTTCATATTCGCAAACATGTTGAGGATGGCTTTGACCTTTTGTCAGAATGTGATTGGTCAGTGTGAGGATGGCTGTGGCCTTTTGTCGCAATGTGACTGGTCGATGTCAGGATGGCTCTGGCCTTTTGTCAGAGTGCGATTGGTCAATGTGTTTCCGTCTGTCTGTCTCCCAGACCACTCACAGTACAGAGTGCCAGGATGTGCTGAAGTTTGTGAGCCAATGGTGCGGCGGACTTCCCGCTGCTGGCTTCTCCTTCCACTGAGCTCTTCCCCACTCCTGCTGCTTGTTCAGTACCCATCGTGCTGCTGTATGAATAATTTACCTTCCATCTCTGCCATTCCTGTTCTGTGTGGCACCCCCCACCAACCTGAAACTCAACATGACTTTATTTTTATATATATATAAAAATATATATATGTATAAAATTCTGGATGCTTTATAAGGTTTATAATACAGAATGATGCCAACCAAAGGACTGCATCCCTGTCCGACTGTCAGTCATTGCGGTGACCTTAAGGCCCCTCCCACACAGTGCGTGGATGGGACTTGAGAGAAAAACATCACACTTTAGTTGGAAGTCGTCAATCTGTCATACAGAGCCTGTGAAAAATGTCTTGTGAGAACACTGCAGTTATTTATATATGTATACATGCTCTGTGGTGAGCTTTCCTTATAGGCACAGTGTATATTCACTCTGAAAACCAGCTCCATCGATTGACAGATTACACAACATATTATTGTTATTCATGAGATATGTTGAAAACCTTTACTTCTCCATATATTGCATATTAAATATAAAATGCTGAATAAATACATTGGTGTCGTGTATCTCTTTTACTAAGCTGCTTAGAATAAGGATTTCGAAACGGAATGTATAAGCCTACTCGTCTATTTTTTTTTCCCAAAGGGATTTTTTTATAGCCTGTACTTGTCATTGTTGACATTGACATGACTACTCGTGACGTGGGAGAGTGAACTGGACAGTCATCTGAATGAGTCTACTTAAAAAGAAAATTAGATAAATGTAGCCTATACATTATTTTTTTTTTATTATGAATGAGTTGGAACAAAGCGGAAGTAATCTGGTAATGCGTAATTTGAAAAGATATTTGCAGACACAGTCCGTACAATGCTTGTAATATTATTCTTGCTTAAAGGCACAACTGCAGTTTAAGAGGGTGAAAAGGTGTAACAGATAAAGGTTAAAGAGTTGAAAGACAGGTAATAGGAGAGCAGATTGTTTTGAGACAGATCGACAGCGTCCTCCCGCCGGCTGTCGACGGTGGAGCGTCTTCGTGCGTCCAGAAGCTCCGGCGCGGTGCTGAGACGAGTACCCGACAGCGTCTCTGGGCGAATTGCTGCACTTCAGCCGCTGGAACTTAAATGATCCATACGGTTTTTTATGCGTGTGTGTGAGTGTGTTTGTCAGTGCGTGTGCCGGCAGTTCGCCGGCAGACGCACAATCGAGGTCAGCGTTCCGGAAATCTGTCGGCATCCTCGGCGTCTTACATAAATGGATAACGTCGCCCGCTGAAAGCGTTTTGAAGTCCTTAGGTTTTGATCGCTGGGCGATTATACAAGGGGAATGTACCAGCCGTCTGCAATTCGGGTTATGTAATTGACAGACAGCATCTTGTGTGAATATTAATTCGAAGGTAAACTGTAATCCAAGTCGAAATGAAACGGAATACGGGAAAAATATCTCTCAAGCTATTAACTGACCTTAGTATGCACATTAAATAATCCTTCCTTGTCTGATAAAAATGAAAGTAGCTTATATGCACAGGCCTCCGTTTAGAGCCAGAATCTATTAATTTGTAAATGGTCCCCTGTGTAGCAAACGTGGCTGGACAGATGCGCGCTACCTTACTGTATACCCTACAATACATTCTGCTTACCATTGCTGTCCCGAAAACTTTACGTTACATTATGTGGGTTGTGCATCATAAGTGACAGTAATGGCTGTAGCTAATGCAGGACGTTCAACTAACAGAAAAAGGCCTATTCAGTAATAACTAATACTGATAAATGTATAACATAGAAAGTGCAGTTCAGGAAAAACAACACTACTGTGTACGAAAAAGTTACCGGATTGCAAAAGCCAAATAACAATCTGTATCCATTTTCCTTGTCGTAGCCTAGAAAATCTGCTTGGATTTAATGTAATGAATCTGAAATAAAATTTTGAAATAAATTGACTTGTTCGCTGTATATCATAATAATGTAATGCACTCAAAAATGTGTTTGACTCGTTTTGTGGAGGGAGAGCAGGTGAAATGATGATTTGCTTGCAGGTAATTGTCCCAGCCAATGGATTGAAGGAAACACTGGAAATGTTAATAACAGGTATGTGTGGAGCTGACTGATTGTTTTTTTTTTTTTCTTTTTTT
>JAODJU010000039.1:7093121-7105353 GCA_026776725.1 Gnathonemus echidnorhynchus
TTGTTCCCCCCCCCCCCCCCCCCCCAAAAAGCCAAGCTTCTAGATGATTTTATATTGTGAGCACACTCCATAGACTGCTGTTGTATACAAGCTAGTATCATTTGTGTTTAATATAAAAACTGGGCAGGCAAATTACTTATGCAATCAACAAAATTCTGTGATACCAATCGTGAATAGATATGTACCCTGTCTATGAACAAACACACCAAGGCTGTTTTTAGAGTAATTTATTCATTTGGGAATACCACCCTGCTTTTTTGTGCAAATGTCAATATCCCATTATTGCTGGTTATGCATTAATTATTCAAAATGATTAGCAATACTCAAAATTTTCATTTTTTTGTTCGAATGAGATATTATTTAAGTTTTTAATGTTAACAAACGGTTGCTTGGAATTTAATTCAGTTTTGTCAAGCTGGGACAGAAGGTGGCCCCAAACAAAGAGTTAAATTTAAATCCCCCTGAGAGCTAGAGGTCAGTGTTCATTAACCCTTACATTCAAAAATGCCAGACACTGACTAATACAGTTTTTTTTGGCCACATGCTGTCAAGTTACAAGTCGTGACAAAGAGAACTGACACAAAGGAGTCAAACATGTCCACAAATGAGCAGTAAAAGGAAGACCTGCAATGTTGGATGTTTATTAAAGGGCGAGACTCTATGGCCAAACGAATGCATATAAATTACAACTTTCAAACATTTAATCCTGGTTGCTATTTATCAGTAATTAAAACTGTTTTGAATTAATGGAATATGCCGTCCAAAATGTTACAAAGAGAAACATAATGCACGTCATTATTTTACTGCAGGCATAAAGCATGATCATTAACAGTAGACTTGAACTATTCTTACACATCTGGCTTTGTAATTCTTGCTTGTGTCTTGTTATTGTGCACAATATGATTTGCTAAATATACCAATGGAAATGTTCAAAGATAGTCTCTATAAAAGTGGTATAGAAACCAGTTCCATTTTGATCATTATGAAGTGAATGAATGTGACTAATTACTCCCGTAAAAATGATTTGTGAATGCATTGCATGTCTGGTGAAAGCCACAGTATTACAGTATATAAATTTGTTTTTTTGCTTTAATCAATGGAAAATGATATTCGATTTCTTTAAAATTATCCACTTTAAATTTTGAAACAGAAAAGGGGTGAAGACTAAAGAACTACAAATATAACAGTGAAAATAATATCTACCTTTGAAGAGGCAAAAGTATTAATTCTCTCATTCACATTTCTTGTTTATTTCTTTAATTAGATTGAGGAACTTTGTATGGCCTAGATTATTAGATTTATGGGGAAAAGTGACCACTCCGTCACACCGCAGAAGGATATGTGTCTCACAAAGACTGAATAGTCCATTACATGCATATGCTCTAAAAGATAACTGCAATCCTATTAGTTTATGACCAAGGCTTTACTCAAGGCAATGTAAGACTACCTAACTGTGGCTTAAATTTTTCTTGGTGACAAATGACTGTTTAAATTAAGGGAGGGAAGCTTTTACTTTTCGGAGATATTGGCTATTGATCATCAGATGAAACCTGAAAACTGTAGCTTGTGTATATACTGTGTGCATGCCAATGTGCACTGTGTGGCTTAAACTGTGATTATAAATGGATACTTCTGTTTCATATTTTCAGCATATTACATTTATCCGACTTTTATCCACAATAACTTACAGTAGATGGAAGGGTTTAAATTTGTGTACTCCCTTGAACACATGACCTTGGCATTGGTAGCACAACGCTGAACTTGTTGGGCTATTTCATTGATTGCACAGAAGATAGATTAATTGTCAATTCAGGTGTTCATTATACAAGCATTTAGAAAGTGCAGTTCTAAATGATACAATTACTGATTTTTCTAAAGTAAATATATTTTTAAGATACTACAACACAATATTAGCGTGAGATTAACTGTTATACTAGTTAAGTCCAATTTAATTTACACAATATATGATCTTGCCCAATTTTTACCCTGTCGATAGTTTAACAATGCACAAAGAAAATAGATATTTGCCTTTATGCGTTTTATTTTGCTCAACAAATAATATTAGCAAATCGCCAACTTTGCCTTTGTGCAGTCACAAAAGGCGAAACAATGCACGGTAGCGAGTAACAAAGTTACTCAAACTGGTTAGGTAACAGGGCAAGTGCTCGTGCAATTCGACGTTACGATAGTAACCGTGGAAGTGTGAGCGCGAGATGAGGACTTTGTAACTCCATGGTGGCGTCTGCTCAGAAGCTTTTCGTTTGGCGGCATTTTATCAATAGAAAAATAGGAAATATGTCTCAGAAAACCAAACTACCGGCGCAGGAAAGTGCGCTCCCTGGCAGACAACAACCTCTGAAAGTATCAGGTAAGATTTTCTTTCCTTTGTGTCGGATTCTAACCACCCCTTTACAGGATTAGCTAATTAACTATTAGAAGACGTAAAACAAAAAATATCACCGAATCTAATAGCAAAAGAATTATATCAAAATGCAATAGATATTTAAAGGCCATTTTATAGATTATGATATCTGGTCGCCAAGAAAGTACTTGCTAGTTTTTTAAATGCGTTCCCATCGAAAGCCGCTACGATCCACTTCCCGAGCGGCTTGTTTTCCCGAAGCCATTTTCTTGGCGCATGCGCGGTAATAACGTCCCGTCCCAGCCTACAGTAGCCATCATAGTGACGAGCCTCGAAACTGCTTAGATATGTAGAAACAGCTGAAACCAACACTTCGTACTTAATAAACAGTGCCAGCATTGCAACACTACTGTAGATCCGTTTTCGAAGGCAAACAATAAAGGAGTGCTTTCGAAACGCCGAGAATGCATACTTCCCTACATAATATCGGCGGCTTTGTCATTTATGCTGATTTGTTTGTGTATAATGTTGCAGGTCATTACCAATGATAGCAGTCTTAGTATAATTTTACCTTGTTGGAACATTCAAAATAGGAAATTCTGTCTCACTCACACACACACACACACACACACACACACACACACACACACACACACACACACTGATGACTTTAAAGCCAAATGTAATTATATAAGCACTCGAATAAAAAGTATTGCGATTGATTTGAATAATAAATAAAACAATAAATAAGAGGCATGTTGTCAGCAGGAGGCTTCATGGGATGGATTTCTGCTTTACAGATGATCACATGAATACCACTTCAGACTGAGTGGAGTTTTTTTTTAATTAATTAAATAACGATCTGAAATGAGGTCTGTCACGAGAAATGTTTTCACAAGCCCTCCGGTGGACTGCCCTTCATCGTCTTCATGTACCTTCCTTAAGTATATTGTAAATGTAGGAGACAATGATCTCTAGAAAAACAAATAATATAAATAAAGATAATATATGGTTAGGGTAAAATAAGTCTTATGAGGGCTATGTCAAGTATGGACTTTTTTGCAACCTTAAAATTAAATCTAGGAAATGGACTAGTATTTTTGGGATGAAATAAATACTTAAGTATGCTGAAAAGTGCAGTGTATTTGCTGCAGATGTAAAATGCCTAAACTCTTTTGTACTGCATCTTCCTGCAGCCCTGAAATAGCCTGGTATTAAATAAATCCTGCACAGCATGTTTTGCTGAGGCAAATTCCGGCCACTTCGAAACGAGTGCGCAAAATATCAAACATTTTCGTGCCTCCATTTAAAAAACCGTTATCCCAAACACTCCATTTGCATTAAAGATTTACCATTTTTCCTCTCCACTAGCATCACAGGCAGCAGCGAGTATACTAACAGGCCAACTTTCAGCAGGGAGAAGGAACAGCTGACACAAGTGTGTTACGTAAAATGGAAATTCGCGATGGAGCAGAGTGTGGACTGCAGTAATGGGAGTGATCTCAGGCAGCAGATGCAGACGGATTTGGTGGTGGTGGGGGGGGGGTTTGGGAGCTGTCTGGTTGGGCACCAGTTGGATTGCATTAAATATTGATTGGGGGGCTAGGAGGGGATGCTGGGGGGATATCCTAGCATGATACCTTGTGTGTTCTGGTACTAGTCAACCAGAGAAGGAGAACTGAAGTGGAAAAAGGGATGTGTGTTGAATCCTTGGGATCCGTCAACATCCCTGCCAAACTACCAAGGTGTTTCCTACACAAGCTGGCTAGGCCATCCGTTGTTAAAACACCCTCCCAGATTAATAAAGTCAGTAGAGCGAGGGGGTGGACACACCCATGTCTTCCCGTCCATGTTAGGTGGATGGATGGCATCTGACTGTGAATCTCTCTGGGAACTCGACATTATCGTTTAGGTATATTTCTGTGTGTTTAATAAAATGTTTCATTTGTTATTTCGTGAATCCTAACACTAAGCCACACACAGTTTTCTTTGGTGATAGTGTGTTTTCCTTCCGCGACTTTCCACTCACATGCGCTGTTAATCTGTTGTTTATATAAAAAAAAAAAATCCAGGAAAGTAATAATATTAGATGCCAGTAAGAAAATAACAGTGATCTAATATTCATAATAATAGCAATTACAGCAACATTTACAGCAGCAGCAACAACAACAATGATAATAATAATATAGTAGTGCTATTATGTGACTTGTTAGAATTTTGTGGCTTTTTGAAAGGATATAAGCCAATATTTGTTTACTTCTTACATCCGTTTGTGTATCGATGTCAATGCATGCGTATGCCTGTATCTGTGCATGCGCTTGTGTACTGCAGGCTTTTTGAGATGCGCCTCATGTGGCAGGCTTATGCAGCAGTGCAGCCCTGGAGGACTGCAGCAGACTGATTATGGAGCCGTCCGGCTTCCCGAGGCTTCTACTTGACAGGAGCAGCAAGCCGTATGGCTGGCTCGTTGCCAAGAAACACTCAGAAGCACGTGGTGGGTGTGGGCTAGAGGGTGGCGTGGGGTGGGGGGCCTTTTCTAGACATACTGATGCAGCGTATTGGATGTCACCTGTGATGGGGATTCATACATCTCTGAAGTGCAAATTCACGTATCAGAATGAATAAACAATTAATGCAATTCCCAGCGTAGACCGTGCACACTCATGCAAATGTTGATTTTTGAAATAGGCAAAGAGAAATTCAAATCCCATGAATTGATCTCCTAGCCATGAAGTGTGAGTCAACAGAGCTTTTAAAAAAAATACTTCCTGTAATTTCCTATGAAAAACTATGCTATTCTTTTTAAGATTAAAAAAATTAACAGTAAAATACACCTGACTTATGGAGAACTTGTACTTACGAATGGACTGCTGTAAAGCCTGTTATTTTAACAGTTTGGGTTAAATACTGTGGTTCATAATAACAAACACATGCACTACTTTGTGACGCTCGTGAAATCATTGCACGGCTTCGGTGGTTCATCGGCTCGAGGTACAGTACAGTACCGTACGTAGTTACTTTTATTTTTGCTGCATAATAATTATTATTATGTATTTATTACTATTTTTCCGACTTACTGACAAATTTGACTTAAAGACAGGCTTAGGCAGCCGATCTCTTTTGTAACCCGGGGACTGCCTGTAATACAGAATTTGCAGGTGGAATGGATCTTTTGGTGAAAGAATCCATGTCTGAAATAACGGAGCAGGGAGGGAAGATGTCACTGGCAATGAAAACGAGAAATGCATACCCAAAAGAAAAAAAAGCATCAAATGTCCCCTTTTGCAGAACGTGTGGTGAGAGAAACTCAGTCAGAATGCCTGGGATTCGATGAAACGTGAGGCTGTAAAATCTGATCCTGGGTGAAGCTCACAGGATAGCACAGAGCAGGCAGGATTCCTGACACATGTCTATGAAATGTGGATCCCAGGGAAGGTGCACCGTCTCAGAATTCCATACATGCTGCTCTTTTGAATGCCGGTAGACTGCAGTTGAATTCCGTCTATGCTGATTGAAGTTCGTTAGTTAGAATTGCTGCAGTGATATTTTCCCCTCTTGACGCTACCTTGTAGCAGGGTGTTCTATAAACCCGAAGGTCCAGTATATATTAGAATTATACTTCAAGATTCATTTAAAATGATTATATCTTGAACAAAAAGAAAGCAAAAAAAAAACCCTGGACGTGGTTTAAAATGGCGAGCTGGGCTGTCACTTTGGGACTGACTGTGTTAAGCATGTCACATGAGAAGATCCAGACTGGGATTCCAAGGGGGGTGGGCCATTTTTCCATGTTCTTCCGGAGGCACGTCGTGGTGGGATCTAAGGTAGCTTTTGTCATGAGGAATGTGTGTGAAGAAAAATACCTGCCATAATGAACGAGGAGAGTTATATTTTTTCACACATAGTTTGGTACAGGTAGCTGTGGGGCCTGCAATTTATCAAGCCAAAGGTTTAGCAGGATGTGAAATGCAGGACAGTATCCACTAATAGCAGCCTGTTTATGGAATTATGCAAATATAGAATATATTTACATGTAAAGAATTTTAACACGGTGAGGTGCCAAAAAACATATTATAGGACACAGAATCCGATCCGATAAAGGCTAACAGAGAAAACGTGATTTCCTCCTAAAAAAGTCATCGGACGTTTGGCTAATTTTCTCTGTCCTGGATATCACAATTTGCTGGGCCATAAAGAATATCATACGGGTTAAATTTTTCCTGAAAATTGTTGTAATTTTGTAGTGGGTTGCAATCACCTGCGCTGTCAGCTATAATCCACTTGAGAGGTGTTTATTTGAAATTGCATTTAAAACATTCATTATGAATAATTTTTCCTCAGGCAGAAAGTGCAACAGCAGTCAGCGCAACAAGTGAGATGTTTTGGATGCTCGTTCTCTCAACCAAAGCGAGCAGCATTCAGATCATTAACAAACGAGAGGAGCAGCCAAGCAACATCCCTTTTAAATCACTCAATTTTGTATAATAGGCTGTGCTACTTATATGTTTTAAACATCCCCTTTAAAGCATTGCTTTCTGGGGGTGAAGAATAGACAAGGTGACAAATGCCTTTAAGAGAAATTGACAGCCAATTAACTGAGCAACACTGTCTGTTTTTGCCGGTGCCCCCCAGGAACAGACAAACACGTGCCACAGGGAGTGGACATGGAGCGGGTGGCATGTTTCTGTTCGGATTTGAGTTCATTGGGGGGGCATCGGATAGTTGGCACAGTCAACGCAAGGACCAATGCGCCCCCCACGTCCCCCCCCCCGATAAAAATGAGAGGGAGGTACTGGGTCTTGGCAAGCGATGAATAGATTTCCTGGTGATGAAATGGAAGCAGAGCAACTGCTGGACGTCTGCACAGGGAAGACGTCCAGCGGACTAGTGGGGAGAAAGGAGAGGGGCTTGGAGGAAGTGCTTGGGCACGGATGGGAAGGAATAGAGAGATGACGGGGGGTGGATTGGCTGGCGAGGATACAGATAGTCGCACATGTGTGCGCATCTGGGTGGGTGCGCGTGCATTTTGGGGGATTGGGGCAGGAGATGAAGGGGTTGTGTTGTGCCAGGGAGTGGCACCGGGCAGACATTTATTTACGATTCGTTTTGATCAAATTGCTTCGATCCGACAATTTTTTTTCTAGGATTGGGGTTGGCGTGGGGGGGGGGGCGCACAGATAGACAGGCTGGCACAGGCTGGAGCGGCGCCAAGCCAGCGCGGGAAGGTTGCCACGGCGGGAGAGCGAGCGGAGAGGGAGAGGGGAGGACGAGAAAAAAACCCAGGCAAGACTTGGCAGGGTTCTGCTACAGCTCTCTTTGTCTGTGTGCTCGGCTTTGCGCTGAGGAAATCCAAAATACCAAGGGTGTAAGAGCTCTGCTTCAATGCTAAACAACAAAACCCAAACAAGACGGAAAAAAAACTACTGTGAAATATTTTAGGGAGCAAGAGGGCGTTGGGCGCGATCAATGTAGCTAATGTGCTCTTCATCAATGGCTCCAGGAAAACCAGTGTCTTGTTTTTTTTTTGGCTTTGATTTCTTTAAAGAAGCAAGTCACTTCATCCAAGGGGACCACGTTGCTCAAAACTGTTGCTCTTTGTTGCTTCGTAAGCGAAACGGCCAGTCTTTGTGCTTTTTTAAAACAGAAGGAGTCACCAAAGATTGTTATGGGTCTTCAAGAATAAGGAATCATTGTGTCCAAACAAACGGGAAAAAAAAAAGTTTGGATTGTGCCGGCTCATATTTTCAGTAGCTGGATTCTTGGAAGTTGTTTTCACCCTTTTCAAAGTTTGGCGATCGTCAAAATTGAGTTCCATAGTCAGGCGACAGGTTCCAAAAGGAACGACTATCAGTTTTGACCACAAAAACAAAGTAGGGTGACCTTGCTTGAGTCCGTGAGATATCTTCTGCAAGTCCATAATATTTCCAGAGGAGAAAATATGTCACTTGCAACTCCAGCTTAGATGTTGCTGGACGTAAGCTTCCTATGGAATCCGACTATGAAACTATTAGAAGAGTCTTACCATTAAAAGGGCTGAAATACTTCGCTGTCCCGTTGGAAAAACATGGCTTTATGCAGGATGGGAAATGGATTTTGTTGGTGCATTGTTGTGGTAGAGTTGGTTTTTGTTGCCTGTTGCTGGAGAGATGACTGCTGTTGAGAAGGCCCAGTTGTCTTTTCCGTTTTCTTTTAATTATCGAAAGATTTTTTTTTTTTTTGTGAGGGAGACAAAGTATTCAAATCCTCTAAATAGATACATGGTGTCTGGCTTTTGAAGACTCAGGTAAGATCCACAGTGCGTCTGCTCCCTATGATTAGAGATCTATTCTCCCATGGGGGAGTAAAATGCTGTGGTGCCACCATAGTGGTTTGTCATTCACCTCTTCATCTGTTGTTGTCCTTTAGTTGTCCATGTGACCTGGTGCTCCGGTACCCATAGAGAGGACGGCACTTTTGATTGGGTAGGTGGGGCAGGGTGGGGAGGAGCTAGTGAGATGTTTGTGGACTTTCCACAGGACCTGTTCCATCCCACCACTTTCCTGCGAGTTGCGCACTCTTCTCCTTTTCCCTGAATTTCTTTTGGTGGGACATTTGTTCAAATTTGTTCATGGGATTGTCTGCTATACATATATATGAAACGGCAATGTTGTGGAGGAATATGTTGTTTCGTTTTTCCATTTTGGTAGGTGAATAATTGCTGTGTCGGTTCCAAAGTTAATCTTGAACCATTCCCGAGATAGATCGCAATTCACCACGTATATGATGTTGGGCACCAGGTCCTGGTCAATAGATTTAATACAGCACAATATATACAGTACAATATACAGTGCGACTATATTCTCTTAAAGCCAGGTAGTAACTGAATGTAGTAATTATAAGTCAGTGTTGGCAGTTACAAATGACTTTAGGAGCAAATGAAGAACACTTATCTAGCAGGTTTATATAAAGGTTCTGAAGTGTAGCAGCCGTTTGGTGATAGTGAACCCTCCCCAGATGTTCAGCTCATGATTCTTCTCATGGATCTTACTTGGCTTAGCACTTCGCCCAGTAAAATAATCACACCCACTGGCTGCTCTGTCATGCAGGAATGACTCAGCTTTTTGTTCACTAGCACAGCATCTTTAACCTTTGTCTTTGACCTTAACTAGCAATGTTTAAGTTAAACACTCGCCTGTTAGTTCCCTGCAGTGCCGACATCGCATTGCGTTGCATTTGTAGACGTGTAGTATTTCCCTCCGCTTACCTCTCTTTTGCCTAAAAACTCAAGGTCGTATTGTTCTGATCTGTGATGTTCATCTTACCTAATCCCAAGCCTAGACATTTTGTCAGGCACGTTAGACAATGAATGTTATTTGAATTGAATAGCTAATTATAGCTCTTATGGGGAAAGATAACTAGTAGTAAATTCAAAGTTGGTTTCAGAAACAATAAACTATGTGATGGTTCTTGATATTATAAATGAATTAGTAGCTTCTTACTCAGGTTACAGTTTCACACGTTCTTTCATAACACTCACAGCTGTGTGTATTTTCTCTGTCTGAATGTCCTCTTTCTGAAAGTGGCTGAAGTGAGTAATTTGTACACCTGCAGTTTTTTTTTTTACCTGTATGGCACCCATCGCAGGAACCATAATGGGTAGCATTGTGACCTGAGGACACACACTAATTGCCCTAAGACTTTTAATGAAGAATCAGCCATTATTTTGGCAAATTCTGCAAAAAAAATGTCTTTTGGTGGCATGTCTGATGTCCAGCATGTCCTGAAAAGCTGCAGCCACCTTAAAGGGAGGTACGTGTGTCCCTGTGCAGACAAAAGAGCAAGGGTCTTGTTACGTCCTAATGATCACCAAGCAGCAATCTTCTGCCTTCAAGCTCTGGAACTGTGGGCCATGTCTCAAATATATACATGCATGTTAAACGAAATTAAGGCCCATCGCCTCCCATCGCGCAGATATCTGTCTCAATTTGTCGCGCCTCAATAATGATCTGGGCCACCGCCAGTGGAATGTACCTAGAATTTTCCCCGAAGTCTGAAACAGCAGTCACCTTTTCCATATCTGAGAAAGATTATGCATTATTTAAGTGGATCGGGGAGAAGACATTCACACCTGGGTGCATTTTAAAACAGTGAATGAGGTACCTTTATGTGTGTATGTGGATGTTAAGCCATCTGCTAATACAAGTTGTTGTGCCTGACTGTGTACTACACAGTTTCTCCCAGGACAGAGATCGAGTAGGCAGGGAACATTATTACGTTGCTTAGCAGATGCCAGCGATCTTCCATGGAACCTCGCATGGCCTTGAGCTTATACTGTCCTCTCTAATGAACTTGGTGCTGCCAACTGAGGTTCAACGTCCAGTTCAGGAGCACGGTAACGGTTCCCAGCATGCCCCCCCGGGATTTCCGCCTTCTGCTGATAAGTGCAGTATCTCATCAATCCACACTTATTTCCCACATCTACGTCCAGATCCTAGTGTGTGCCACTCGAGATATCATCTGGTGAAATCCATAAAACGGTCCCTCCATAAAGTTGGCCACACCTCAGACACTCACACCTCATGTGAAATGGACGTCGTCAAACAGAAAAAAAACTCTGATAGGCACAGATAAATCAGTCAATTACTCAGAAACATTGACAGCAGATGCCCAAATTCTAATATTGGGAATAACGGTTATTCTATGGTTTATTTGAGAAGGCAATCAGAGTACTGCTGGCATATAAACAGAGATAAAAATCTGGTTGTGTATTGATGTTAATTTGTATATATATTGAATACACATAATGTATTAATAACCAGTGCATCTGTACGACAGTAAATGAGTTGATGATGGAGGACAGCAATGGGAAGGGAAGATGATCTGGTGAAGCAGCTGTTAGAGGTAGGGGGCTGAGCGTGGGCAGTGCAGATGTACAATAAAGGCAGTTTCTCTTTACAGAATGTTGCAAAACACTTGCCATCCTTCCCTGATTTTTGAAAGGTGCTCAGAAAAAAAACTGCTGTTCTTCTGGCTCAGTTTTAATGACTTAAACAACATCTGTGTTTATTTACAGCATTATGAGATGGAGGATCTGCCCGTTTCGTTGTAGCTATTTTTTTCATATTGTTTGATGCTAGATTCCTTGTATTGTCGACACTAAATAGAAATAAATCTATTCTGCAGTAACACGTTAATACTAATTTAAAGTGATAAATTGATTTCTACTCTTTATTCTGAGAGAATGCCGTACTTTAAATTGAACTCTTTATTTGACCATTTTTCATCATCACAATCATGAAATAAATTAATAATACTGGGCTGAATTTCTGATTACTACAAAGTCTATATGAGGATGTTAATTATTACTGTGGACTGTGAAATGGTTTAGTACTTTGCTGACAAATGTTATCACAAAGGAGTATATAATAGTATGACAGATTAATCTGTTTGTCAGATTCAATAGCCTGGATTTCTGTATTTCTGGTTAGGAAAGGAACAAAGTATTTTCAGCTCAACCTGGATGCTAGTAAACGAAAACTGAGTATTTTATTGCTATAACCCAAGAATTGTCATGCAGGTAAACAATGTATCCTGCAATGAGGTGTGTCACTGTCACTGTTACGTTATCTGTCCCTCCTTCCATGACCTCTTATTCGGGATATGCTGAGGCTGGAGCCCATCCCTGGAAGCACAGGGCACAAGGCGGGGGACATCCTGGATGGGATGCCTGTCCATCCCAGGTCATTTTTAAGCATTATTTCTATTTGGCTGTTTCCAGTCGGTTTGTGAGACGTCACAAGATGTATGCATTTTACTGTGAACCGTGAGTGTCACAGACCTGTTTCGTGCCACAGTGTGAATTTTCCAGAGCTTGCAGCTTATTCTCTACTC